>JARWLC010000018.1:1802500-2352500 GCA_033318265.1 Phyllotis vaccarum | reverse complement strand
CGGGCTGCGGTTCCCGCCTCTGCGCTGCGGACGGCGGCGGCGGCTCCGGGGGTCTCGGGTCCGCACCGTGCACGGGATTCCTCACCGCGCAGGTCCCGGGGCAAAGACAGGGAATCGGCACTTGGCACTTGTGGCTTTTCGCCACGGTCCACTTCCTGGTCCTCCCTCATTAGGTTTCCCAGCTTCCGTTTTGTCACTCTAACTCCTCCTACTTTTCCATCCTTTCTCCCTAAAGTCCAACGCCCTCCACACGGCTGTTTCCGGGTTAGTGGCCCCGCCCCCTGAGCCGCCCCGCCTACTCTGTCCCGCTGTCCCGGACCCTCAGTGCAGCCTCCCCACGTGCTGGCTGCCGGTCTAGACCAGACCTGGATCCAGGAGGACGCTGCACCCCGAGATCTCACCCCATAGTGGGTTCCTAACCCTACAGATAAAAGACAGGCAGCCTGACCTCCGCTGCATACCAGCCCCCTGGGATACACGCGTACACAAAAGATAGCACGGTAAATTCAGATGCCAGCGTCCTATCGCCGACACAAACATGACAAGGAAAACCAAATCCTACAATTGTGACTTCAGACCTTTCATGAACTTGGAGTTTGAAAAGAAATAGGAGTGTCCAGAAGTCAGTGGTCAGCCCACTGCTAACAGCCCAGGGCGAGTTCATCCAGCGCTCTAAGGCTCTCACCACTAAATAGTGGTCTTGTCATTTACTAACTCAGAAGTAAGTTTGTTTACTGTTTTTAATGCAACGGCGAGTGCTGAGACTCCTACTGTCCTGGATACAGAAAACAGAGGAGGTGTGTTGATGCAGATCCTGGGGGCATTGAGGTAGAGAAGGAGAAAAGGAAATAAGAAGAGAAGGAAGTGCTAAGACATGCCATTCTGTAGGCTCCACAGGGCTGTTGTAATCTGTACTTACCTGCATTGACCTCACGCCAGACCACAGTCAGTGGGACCCACTTATTACCCCTCAACTGCCTTTAGCTCTAGTCCTCTGCTGAGCCTGGCAGGCTCCAACACATAACTCCGAGGCTCACAGATGGCCCTAGCTAATCTCAGTGGGTTCCTAGAAAAATGAATGAAGAGGAACATGATAGAGAAATTTGTTAGAATTGTGGACCAGGATAATGGAGAGGAAGGAGTAAGCGTGGGCAATATTTGAGGTTGCATGCAGAAACATACAGATGATATGCATATACATACATTTGTGTATGAGTGGATTATAGCTAATAATAGATTTGGGGGTTGTGGTCGTTTTTTCTGTGTAACCATGGCAGTCTTGGAACTAGCTTTTTAAGAGCAATCCAGGCTGGCCTTCAAGTTCCAGAGATCAGCCAGCCTCTTGCTGAGGAGTGTTGGGATTAAAGACATTTGCCACCATCCTGAGCTCAGAAACTTTTTAAAAATAATGCATCACTGTGTAGTTTCTTTGTGGTTGATTCATTATCTAGTTTCCTTCCTTCCTCCTTTCCTTCTTTCTCTATTTATTTATTGTTTGATTTCAAGTTAAGGTTTCTCTCCAGCAATGGAGGAGTGTTCCCCTTTCTCCACACCCCCTGCAACATAGGCTGTCATCTGTGTTTTCTATTTTAGCCATTCTGAGAGGTGTAAGATGGCATCTGAGTTGTTTTGATTTGCATTTTCCTGATAGCCAAGAATGTTGAGCAATTCTTTAAGTGTCTTTACACCATTTAAGATTCTTTTGTCGAGAATTCTCTATATTGCTCTGTACCCCATTTTTAAATTGGATTATTTGGTTTTCTGATCTCTAGTTTCTTGAGTTCTCTATATATTTTAGAGTTCAGTCCTCTGTCAGATGTAGGGTTGGTGAAGATTTTTTTCCCATTTGGTAGGCTGTTGTTTTGTCTTATTGACTGTGTCCTTTGCCTTACAGAAGCTTCTCAGTTTCAGAAGGTCCCATTGTAAAGATGAAATTCTCCTTGCCTAACCTAAGATTTGACCTCTTGTGCTGTCACACTTTCTGTTTTCTAAGAAGGTACACGTTCACCACCCCCTCCTGAGAAACACAGGATGTGCTTCCTGCTTTCCTGAGAGCTTGGCTGCCTGACTCCCTGTGCCTGCATTCCTGATATAGCAACCTGGGTGGGGCCACCCAGGAAAGCCCTACCATGAGAACTGTTAACCCATGTGCTGATACTGAACTTTCTGAAGCTTGTACAATGTGCCCATTGTGACCATTGCTCCAGGAAATGAATATTCTCAGGTGGTTCCCAGCTTACCTTGTTTTACAGGAAATACACCTGCCTGCCTGTGGCATTCCTAATCTCTGTCCTAGGCTGACCTTTGTCCCTGCCCTGTTGTAACTTTCCTGTCTCAGGAGCCCACCTCCCCTACCCAGAGTGCCGTATAAAGCTTCTGCCCTAAAAATATTCGGAGCTCTTGACTTCGACAGTGCCTTGAGCCTGCACATGTATGTATCAGCATATCATTAAACTCTCTTTTTTCTTTAAAGTTAACAGTGGTCATTAGCTGTGGTCTTGGGGCATCTAGGGGTGCCCGCCCGTTACATCTGGAGGCCCCACCGAGATTATTCAAAGACCCCCGTGCCCCGTGGACCACTCTGTTGGTGAGTAAAACTGGCAGTGGCTGCTAAGGGACAGGCATGAGCCCTCCCTGGCTGCGATTGACAGATGAGTTGGGAGGTCCACAACCCCCAGGAGACGTCTCGGGGTCAGGGCAGCCAAGAAGCTTGGAAGCCCATCTGTTGTCTTGGACAGACTCTGTAGTCAGGGCAGCCAAGAAGCTTGGAACTCACTTTGAAGACAGAGGCTGGCCTCGAACTCCCTGTGATCCACCTACCTCTGCCTGTGGAATGCTCAGCTCATTATCTGGTATAGTATCAGGTCGTACTAAAGAGTCAGTGGTTTTCTTTTTCATGTCAAGAAATATTTCAAGTACCATCTTTGCTGTTAGTTTTCTCTGTCAATCTGCTCATGGGGTTGTTGTAAGGGTGGCACTTTATACGTGCTTTTATTTCATAATGACTCATAGTTCTGTTTACCTCATTTATTTCATGTTGTTTAAATTTGGTATGTTATAGTCATCCATTTCAGTTAGAGTTTCCAATTTAGTGTAACAGAAGCCTTTAATGTCAGTTAAGAAAGGTTCCAGTTGATCACTCATTTCTCTCATGCAGGCTGTGCGCTACCTTGTGTTATTGTCACACATGATAACAGGAGAGGTGGTAGTGTCGCACACCTTTAATCCCAGCACTCAGATGGCAGAGGCAGGCAAATATCTTTGAGTTCAAAACCAGCCTATTCTAGATCAGCAGAGACTACACAGGAAACCCTATCCCCCCAAAACTAATAAACAAACAAAGTTATAATGAAAATGTAAGTATAGTTGAGCAAGGTCAGGCAAGTCATTTAAGCCTGCACTCAGGAGGTATGGGTAAGGGGAATGCTAAGTTCAATGCCAGCCAGCTCTACATAATCTCAGATAGTTGGTTATAGAGACCTTGTCTCAAAGTAAATTATATTGCTCCCTGAAGAATAGTTTTTATGGTATCCATGCACCATGCATGCTTCTAAGGTAAGGAGCCAACCAACAGTACTAGCCAGCTATGATGCCTATGAACCACATCAACCATCATCTTGTCACAATAGTCCTAAGGATGCAGTAGTGACCAGCATACCTTGGTTGTAATCAACATCTCTTTCATTGGACTTAAGACCCTCTTAACAAATGTTCAGATACCATGATTGGTACTGGGAACATAGTTACCTACGGATATTGGTGAAGACATATATATTGAAGGACAAGGCACAAACATTACTATGCTAAACCATCAAAATCCCTAATAAGTAACTAAACATTTTCTCTTCTACTCACAGGTCAACTTAGTCTTCACCTCTTGTGGGGATATTTTCAAATATAATAAAAACAGTTGGAGATATCAGAGGGATCTACTCACAGTCAGTCTAAGAGGATCAGACAGTGGTAACTCACACCTTTAATCCCAGCACAGGGACTATCCAGTAGTGGTGACCTATGCCCTTAATCCAATCTGAGTTTGAGGTCATCTTAGTTTACAGAGGGAGTTCCAGGCTCCCAGGCAGGCAGTGGTGGTGCCACGCCTTAATTGAGCAAAGAAAGTATTTAAGGCAGACATAGATAGAGCAGGCAGAAGAAGCCATGGCTCACTGTTAGTCCCAGTACTTGAAGCAGAGGCAAGAGAATCTCTGCGAGTTCAAAGCCAGCCTGGTCTTCAAAGCAAGTTCCAGGACAGCCAGGACTGTTACACAGAAAACTCTGTCTGGAAAAAACAAAACAAACAAAGACTGGAGGAGGTGGATCTGTCTTTCAATATCTCAGACTGTTTTTGTTATATGTGAAAATATCCCCACAACCTCTCATCAAGGAAACTTCTCTTTTCAACAAAGTCCACTGCAAAAAAACCAGAAATAACCAAAGTACAAAGTTGTGAAACTCAGGCTCTCTGGTTACATCTGTAAGAAACTATAAGTGAAGATAGGTATAAAAAAATATAATAGAACACATATTGTTGTGGGTGTGAGTCTTATACACTAGGAGGTATAAGAGTTCACACAAAGCAAGATCTTCATTGAATTGAGCAGCAAAAAAATAAATGGCCAGGGACAATAGTATAGACTCTGAAGCTTACTACGTACCCAAAAGTTCATTCAGCAAGTATTTACTCACAAAACCCATATTTGTGCCAAGTTACAGTAACAATTTACAGGCACCAGAAAGTAGACGTTAGTGGCTTTCCCTATGTGTTGTGTCATGTCAGTGGACACAGAATGTAAGTTTACAGTCCCACCAGTCATTTTCATTTGCTCTTTGTGTTGTTAGGAACAATCTCTATATTTTAGAGAACCAAATGTATAAGAGATGATTTTTATGGCTTAAGGAGGTTGGTCAGGTGTTGGAAAGTCCCAGCTCCCCTAGGGCTTGGGGACTTGAACTTTGTTTCACTCTAAACATAAAACAGACTCTGAAGTCAAAACGACAGTACTTAGGGAAGGTTCTTTTTCCTGTTTCCAACAATATGACATAATGGAGCACTGGATAACGTATGCTAAATTTTAACTTGGGATGGGCAGGAAGAAAGGAGAGAGGGTGTGGTTGTGTTAACAGAAATGGTCCCCATAGACTCGTGTGTTTGAATACTTGCCCAGAGAAAGGAGCACTATTCAATGTGTTTAATTTAGAATTAAGCACACACACACACACACACACACACACACACACACACACACACACACACACACAATGTGACAATACTATTATAGGTGGATGGGATATTGGATAATGTGTGCTAAATGTTTAACTGGGGATTGGACAGGAAAAGAGGAAGCATGGAATGGTTATAACCAAAAGGAAGGATGTATGAAGAAGCCTCCTTGTAGTCAGAAGTGTCTGTGTCCTACCTGGTTGGTCCTGCAGCCATTTGATCCCAAATAATCACGCGACTTACATTAAGTATAAACTGGCCTATGACTCGGGCTTATTACTTAGTAACTCGTACTCTTAAACTAACCCATGATTCTTCTCCACGTTTGGCCACATGACTTGGTACCTTCTTCTCAGTGCAGCTTTCTCATCTTACATCCTCCACATCTGTTCTCTGACCTTCCTTTTCTCAGAATTCCACTAGTCCTGCTACCCCACCTATACTTCCTGCCTGCCTTCTGGCCAATCAGTGTTTTATTAAACCAATATGAGCAACAGATCTTCACAATGTACAAGAACATCATCAAACGTCCATAATCCATTTTTTGAGGGGAATGAGGATATAGTTCTCGAGACTACTTCCCACTGATTGGGGGTGCTAATAATCTTATTGGAACCCAAAGAACATTTAGGATTATGGTTAAGTCCTTAATGGAGTAGCCTGTGAAGCTGGGTCACCTCAGCCAGTCTCCTTGAAGCTGTTCCAGATGCAGAGCTCAGAGGAAAGTGCAACAGAGGTGCTCTGAAATGTTGGATCATCTGGGCCATCTGTTTGCATCTGAGGATGTTCAGGGTGTCTTCCTCAATCACACCTTATTATTTTTTTTAACCCAGAATAAATTCACAGCCTCTCATTTTCTGTGGAAATGAAAACAAAACCTCTTCTCCAAAATAACATCTTTTGACTTCAATTTTGAAGTCAAGGCATTTACAAATATATAGGGTGGATTAGTCCAGCAACATTTGTCATCAAATGTCTTTCAGCAGCTCTTCCTTCTTCCTTTGCTGTCAAGAAACTAAAAAACACAAAAGCCTACAGTATTCAGAGACTTTGTGTGTATTCCATCTTCATGTGGCTTGTTATTATTTACTCTTCCTTTTTAAAGGACTTTCTCTACTTTGTTTCTTCCAAGTCTCTATATATTTTTAAACACTAGAGTTGTTTTTTTATTTGTTTGTTTGTTGGTTGGTCTGAATTTGTCTTTACTATATATCTCTATCTTTTCCTGACCACTCCAGCCTTTAATATGGTAAGATGTGCCTAGGATTAAAGCCTTGGCTATGGTGACTGGCTCTATCCAGCTTCTTGCTCTGTGAGAGTTTAGCTTCATGACAAAGGTATTGGCAGGAACTACATTTATCACCCCAACTCTGGGGAAATTTAGGGTTTACATTACCACCACGTGCAGTACCCCCTGCTGCTGCTAAGACTCATGTGAGTGTTTGGCAGCAGGGTCTCTTGAAAGAGTCATACTTTCTTTTTGCCACTAATGCTGAGTCAGGAAACCTCTTAAAGGAGTCACACCTCTGCTCGCCTCTGATAAACAGAGGCCACCCTAAAAAATGCTGCTTCCAAGAAGCCATGCTTGACTCTGTTCCTTTTTTGTCTGTATGAAGAACAGAAGGCTAAATTGGTCATGTGCACCTCTTGCCTGTACCAAGGCTTCTATGAGACTGCAGGAACCTGTCACGTTGCAGCTAAAGCTGCACACTGCAGAGCAGCCACGTTGTACCTTGAGCTCACATGTTACTTTGTGCCATGGCCCTGAGAGACACAACTAGAAAGCTGTTTTGGGGTCTGTTTCTTTGTTCTAGAACACTTTTTAAAGTTTTCTCAGACTCTGTGTGGGTGTATGTGCACTATGTTGGAACGACATTTGTAGTCATAGTTTATGTCCCACTAGAAACTCTCAAATGCCTGACAGCCACTTCTCAAATAATTGTCGAAGATGCTTAATATTCTAGTAACTGCTGGGCCATTAGTTCAGGCATATAAGTGACTACATCGTCTGCTTAAATTAACCCATGATTCTATTTAAGTATAGTCACGTGGCTTGGTACCTTTTTCTCAATGCAGCATTCTTATCTTGCTTCCTCTGCATCTTGCTGGTGGCTGTCCTCTTCCTAGAATTCTCCTCTTTTGGTCACTCTACATACACTTCCTCTCTGTGTTTTGGCCAATCAGCATTTTATTAAACCAATATGAGCAACAAAGCTTTACAGTGTATAAGAATGTTATCCCACATCTCATGAAATCCCACTGTCTTCTAGGTTAGTAGTAAATATGATTTTAAAACGTTAGAGGTTTCTCACATGGGTGAATAATGCTGCTCCCAGATACAAGCACTAGTAAATGAAACTTTTTGTACCAGGAATTACTGGTCAAGAAATGACCCAGAGGCATTCCCCAAAATTGCCAGTGTTCTTGCTTGGCTACTATAAGTACCTGGTGTTGCTGAAAACACTAAACACTTTGGTTACATGATAGAGAGAAATCTTGACCTTAAGAGGAATTTCTACCAACTGGTTACCTTTTACAGGACTGATAGATAGGTCATGTGAGGTCTGCTGGCAAAGAAAGTATATTAATAGTCTTTCTTATCTATGGGCATCTTATAATAACTGGGATAAATGTGTACAAAGGTGCAATATTGGCCTAACTGCTTATTGACATAACCAACATCTCTCTTGAGTGGATGTGAGTCCTTCTCCAAAGAGAGGAATTCATGTCATGGTCACAAACTGAGGCTTTGGGGTTATAGGTTCAAGGACAGAATCTACTGATGTTTTATTAATGACTATGTTTTTAATTGGCCTACTAAATATTCATGTTTACAGTTATCAATTTTTACTGCTGTCAACCTTGGTGAAAGAAATCTACTCTTGAAGTAGTAAGTAATAAAGAGACACATAACTGGACAGAAAGTACTAAGAATAGGCAACTGTGTAAGACTGGGTCAAGTACCATCACGACTAAGGAAAAGTCCTATGCATCTCTCTACCTCCATGAGAATCTTCTGGCAGTTAATGAAAGCCATCCTACTTTATTATGTTGCCCTAGAGATTTCTGTTGTTGTTTTGATTTTTTGAGATGTGTAGTCTTGGTTGTCTTAGAATTTGTACCGTGGACCAGGCTGAACTCACAGAGATCCACATGCTTCTGCCTCTATAGAGCTGAGCTTTAAGGCAGGCACCACCAATTCCAGAGCCGTTGGGAATTTCTAAACTGTGATATGCCCCTGTTGTTACAGTTACAACCCATCTCTTTACAGTCTCTCACTTCCCTGATATTTGTAAGGTGTGAGTCTAGTACAGTGATTTTTGGAAGTTAACAAAAGATGAGACCCTATTAGAGAATTTTCTTTCAGATTAAGTTGGCATTTATGTAGCAATTTCAGCACTAAGTAAGGGTTTGTCAAATTTCCTTTGTTGGTTCTAATTTCCAATAAATAGAAGACATGAGAATTATATATGGTATGCCTATATATGTTTTCTCAGAATTATAAATTTTGTGATGTACAGTACAATTAAAGGTCTATCACATATTTAATGTTACAGCATTTTGTCCTTATTACTATTTAATTTTAATTTTTCAAGAACAGGTTTATGTATTCCTGGCAGTCCTGGAACTCCTTATGTAGACCAGAATGGTCTTAGACTTACAGTGATCTTGCCTCTGCCACCTGAGTACTGGAATTAAAGGCATACATACATTATGTAGCCAGTCTTTATTATGAATTCTTGAATGCTAAAAAAATTTTGTTTATTTTTTTGAGAAAAGATTTCACTGTGTAATGGCCTTGGTTGTACTGGAACTAGCTTCCTACAATAAGATGGCCTTAAACTCACAGGTATCCACCTGCCTCTGCCTCCTACTGCCAGAATAAAAGGTATGTTCTACCACTGCCAAGCTATGATAAACTGTTTTATTATAGCATTTCCCAGAGGCTGGAGTCAAGGTTTAGCAATTAAGAGTACTTTTACTCTTCCAGTGGACAGGGGTTCAATTCCTGACCCACATGTTTCACAAATATCTGTAACTCTAGCCTTGAGGAATCTTATGCCCTGAGCTGGCATTCACAGACACCTGGCAAGCTTGTAATATACAAAAAGAGTTGCAAAACAACTCTTTACATATTAGACAAAACACCCACACACATGAAAAATAATTACAGTTACAATTGAAGAATTTTTTAAAAATATAAACCCTGGGATATTTTCTTAGTTTTAAAAATTCACTATAGACTTTCACAAGTTTCTTATCTTTATGTTCCTAATATTGGAGTTTGTCTTTCTTGTTGGACTTTCTTTGGATCAACAGCCCTCAAAATAACGACACAAAGACTCTTAATTACAAAAGATTGGCCATTAGCTTAGGCTTATTCTCAACTAGCTCTTATAACTTAAAGTAACATTTCTATTAACCCACATGTGGCAAGTGGCTCTTTACCTTTCATCCATTCTGAATGTCCGACTCCTCCCAGGTCTTGCCAACATTTCTTGCCACACCAGATTCATCCCAGGTTCCTCTATCCTGCCTACCTAGTGGCCATTCAGCTCTTTATTAAACCAATTATAAAGTGTTTTGGCAAAGATACATTTTTAGAGTGTACAAAAAATTATCTGGTAGCATATTATGCATGCTGCTGTGATTTATAAGCTGAGAATACCTAAAAAGTTACAACTGTAAAGTTTCTTCAGTATGAAGTCTCTGATGTGTTCTAAGAGTTGACATGTAAGTAAAAGATTTGTCACATTCCAGACATTTGTAAGGTTTATCTCCAGTATGAAGTTTCTGATGTCTTCTAAGGTTTGAAATCCAATTAAAGGATATGTCACATTCCAGACATTTGTAAGTTTTCTTTCCAGTATGAATTTTCTGATGTATTCTAAGAAGACATATCCGAAGAAATGACATGTCACAGTCTTTGCATTTGTAGGGGGTCTCTCCAGTATGAAGTTTCTGATGTCTTCTAAGACTTGAGATCCGGATAAAAGACATGTCACAGTCTTTGCATTTGTGAGGTTTCTCTCCAGTATGAATTTTCTGATGAGCTCTGAGGATGGAACACTTAGTAAAAGATTTGTCACATTCCTTACAACTATAGGGTCTTTCTCCAGTATGAACTCTCTGATGTGTTCTAAGATATGAGTTATGGGTGAAGGATTTGTCACATTCCATACATTTGTGAAGTTTTTCTCCAGTATGAATTTTCTGATGTGCTGTAAGATTTGAACGTTGGCTGAAGGATCTGCCACATTCTTCACATTTGTACGGTTTCTCTCCAGTATGAATTTTCTGATGTCTAGTGAGGCTTGAGGCAGTACTGAAGTATTTCCCACATTTCCCACACTGGTGTGGTGACTCTTCAATGGGGAATTTATGTTGCAAACAAGTGTATGTAGAGTCAAAGTACTCATTATATTCTCCTTGCCTGTGCTTTTTCTTTGCAGTGTACAATCTCTGATCTTGAGTAATGTTGGAACATAAATTTAAAGATTTCTCACAGTCTTTAGATTTGCAAACTTCTCCAGTGTGCATGCTTTCATGTCCATCTGGGTTTGATGAGTCAACAGAGGCATCTCTGTGATTACTGCAACTGTGGTTATTAGAGTTCTCTGTAGTTTTACTTGTACTATAAAGTGCCCATGTAGAGGAGAGATCATGAAGTACCTTGCCAAGCTCATTACACTGACAAAACTCCTTTTCAGTCTTTACATGTTGATAGACAGGATCACATCTGTAACAGTTCTCTAGAAAAGTAGTACAGTTTAGATTAATATGGCTTGTTTCAAGATTAAACATTTGTTAAATAACTGTCTCTCTAAGTTCTCTTTTAGGTCAATCAGCAACTACTTAGACATTTTTCTTTCATGCTATTTCAATATATTCTCACAAAACAGCCTGACAGTCTTTGAGGGTCTGTAATATAATAGATATCTCATCCTTATTAAAAATTTCTAAAGGCATAAAATGGATCAGGAAATTGAATTATCAATTAGCTTTGGGATAGAGCTCACTTATTGATTATATTTAAGATACATTTTTCTATTTTTAAATATTTCTTCTCAAAAATTGCTGAAGAGGAGTTGAGTCCAATCCCAGGTTCACAGCATTTACACTTCCTAAGTGATATGCAATGTGAAGTACTGCTCAGAGAACCCAATTCCTTTGAAGATTAAAGTCATACTTAAAGCATCAAAGGGCTTTCCTTTCCAAAAAAGACCCAATAGATCTTCAAAATTAAAGAATGGAAAGCAAGTATTCTACCAGACACCAGAGGCTTAGATTGTTTGAGGAAGGGCTGTCATGGGCAGCTATGCTTATTTCTATCCTCTACTGTCTGATCCCTACACATTGCTGTGTTCATCACTTTCCTCATATGGTTATTCTCAAGTCCACTTTACACTGACTCCTGTCTGTGTATTCTCTACTGGGACAAAACTGAGACATGTAATATGAAGAGAAATATGCAAGGAAGGCAATTACAAAGCAATCATACTTCATGGGTTCAACATCAGGTTTATAATTTGTAAAATTATTCTAATCTGATGAGAGCATAGTGAATAAAACTTCATTTAGTATTAGCATTGTATAGTTCAGGTGCAGTAGGACACAAACCTTCTAATAGTTCAACAGGCCGCACACATACTGGGACTGGCACTACACTAAGTTAAATGATCAGGAATTGTTTCACGTGGCATTAAGTATCAGAAACATTCTCAGCTCTTGCTTTCTCCTTCAGTGAAGGCATCAAAGTTGTCGTTCTCATTCACTAGTCCACCCTACTCGTGGTTCCTCTCTCCTCTCCACATTCCAGGGCAATCTCACTTGCTTTAGACAGGTGACCTGGCTGACCTTGCACACGATAACCCACATGTGCAGTGAGGCAGCCCATGACTCGTTACAGTTTTTACAAAAAATACAGACATGTAACACAGTACTGAGCTCAGGACCTGAAGAGAACACAAAGTGGAGGCATCTAGGAATGATCTCCAATTGCTATTTCCTTCAAGATCTTCAGCATATTTAGGGAGAATTTTCAGTGCACATATCTTGAGTGTTTTCTCACAAAACCATGTCAGGTACAAGGATGAACTTGCAGTTTTAAGATATGTACAGACATATTATATGGTACTGAGTTTCTGAATGCATTTTGCAACAAAAATGAGGGGTGCACGACACCTCTATCATGGAAAATAGAAAGAAAAGTCAAGTTCCATGAAAAAGTTCTTTGCTACTACCTGGTCTCCTGTTGTTTTCATGACAACAGAGTTTACCATCTACAAAGTAGGGATATACAAAGGATAAGGTAGATGAGATGTTCTACAAGCAAATGTCCTCACCCACAGAGAGCAGGTTGCTGTAATTCTCCAACATCACTTCAATGTACAAAGCCCTCTGAGCAGAGTCCAGACATTCCCACTCCTCCTGGGAGAATTCCACAGTCACGTCCCTGAATGTCAACAGACCCTGAAATGAAAAAGTACAGTTTGATCACATGAACCCGTGAAGAGTACTTTGCTGTGATAAGGGGACTAGAGGAGATTAGGAATGTAGATACGTGAAGATATGATTTCTGATACAGTCACACAATATAATCAATGTTCTAAGTCCCTAACATCAGGATAATGCAAGTCTTACAAGCAGTATACATGAAACAAGAAATACATTTGGGGTCTGGACAATATTAATATTTGTTATGGATACTGTGTTTATTCTCACATAGGATCACAGCAGACATGCTTTAGAAGGAAAATTCATAAAGAGAAAATGTGCTTTAAATGCTGCCTCTGTAGAAGAAGCTAAAACATTGACACCCTGTGTGTACTTGGTCTTCTATGACTATCCTAACAGGCTCTAGGTCCAACACCACACCATCAAATAGCAAAGGGGTAGGTATGGAAGGCAGAATATATGACTGATTTTGTAGACAAAGACTTTTGTTTTTTTCCAAAGTACCAAAGATTGTAACAACACTTCATACTGTCCATTTTAACATTAAAATATAACATGCAGTAGTTTATGGAATTACTTTCATAAGAATATTTGAGCCACAACCAATCAGATAAAAATATAGCCCACACCAGCCACATTTGATATAATCTAAAATTTTCTTTTTAACAATTAGGCATAGGGCAACATAGACAAATAGCAACTTCAGAAAATTTGAAGAGTATTTCACTCCCAAAGAATTATAAAAATTGAGGATGAAAGGGCCAAAAAATATAGAAATATAAAATTATAAGGATGAAGAAATGAGAGCTGACAGACATCAGCTCCATCAGCTACTAGAGGTTAACTTTTACCAACAGCCAGGTCTGGTTTATAGCCAGTTCCTCTGTCAACAGCAAGGGTATAGCAGACAACTGTCCTGGACCATAGTTAACTTCTAATAAATGTCAGGGAAGACTGTAGAATTATACAAATATCAATTAGCTGGGACCCTCTGAAACCTTGTTAATGAGAAATCGTAAATTCTAAAACTACAGTTTGTCTCTAAAAGTTAACTTTGAAATTGTAAAAATTTTTTTGTCTACGTGATCCCTAGCAAGCATCCCCTGCCTGGTGCTTACCTTTGCCATTAAAAGGAGATTAAAACACATTCCCGTTGCCACAGTAACCCCAACTCTGGCTGTGGCCTCAGTTAACTGATAAGCCTATTGTGCCCTGCTGTGATTTTTATTTATTTAGTTAGTTTTTTAGTTTTTAAAATAAAGTGTAGTTCTGAATAAGACTTGCTACTCTGGCTCCCATGTTCTGTGACCTTGAGCCCAACATTTTAGTGGCCCTTAGGAGGACATCATGTAATTTGTGTTCTGTGAGGCAGCCCAAGCTCTATTCTACTGGTTTGTGCCAACTGGTAAGTTTCTTTTCTGGTTTCTGTACCTGGTATGTGTATTAACTATCTCTCTCTATATATATATGTATATATATGAGCTGGATTTAGTTATGTATATACATGCTAATAATGTAGATCAAACTATTGTTTTAAACCACACGGCTTTCCTCCATCTTGGCTGGTAATCACATTAGGATGCACATGGTCACATGGCTGACAACCATCTTTACAAAAGTTAAAGAATACATGTTATATAACATTTCGTAGTCAGTTCATTATATTTCCTTCTGAACTAAGAAAACAAGTCTCACATGTTTTACATTGATATGAACTTTTATATAATGATTAGATTGTTCCAACATACTGTGCATATGATTCAACTCTGATTTACAATATACTCTACGTGATGATAAAGATTTAAAATTATAAAGGTTTATTCAGATTAACATAAGCTGATCTAGAAATTTACACCTAAATACTGTCTTTGCCAAATGTTCAACACCAAGTTTCTAGAAAATTTAAGGTTAGTAAATAACATGATTAATAAAAAATCTATATGTATTCTATAATAAATTACCCCCTCCCCCCAAAGAGGGTCCTTTTCTGGAGCTGGGCATCTGGGCAGAGGCCTCATGACTTGTCAAGGCAATCCTGGCCTCTGGGCTCCCTCAGCCCCAAGCCCCCTTTTCTCCTGTTCCCATTTCACCATAGAGACCTTTACCCTGCCACATTTTCTTTCTCAAGAAACAGTCTTAACAGCTTGATACAAACTTGTTTTGTTTTTACCCAGGGAATGGCTATTTTGGTTTGCTGAACAATTACCTAAGATTAAAATTTTTATTTTGATAATAGATCAAATTACTTAATAATAGTCATGCTAAATACTAATATAATCAATTACAGGGATAACCCTTACTTAGTCTAAGAATATATTCTCAACTTAAGCTTAAAATGAGCAACAAGAAAGAGAATTTATCTGATCAAATATACCTAATAGACATAGAGTCCTCAAATGCTCAGAGATCTGAAGAATACAGCATTTAAAAGGTTTAATTAAACAGCTTTAGAGATAAGCAAGCCACTATTTCCTCCACAGAAGATGGACAGACACAAAGGGAACTTCCACCTAGAGCTTCAAAATGACAACACCAGCCACTGAGCAGAGACTAACTTCCTCCCAACTGCTGCCAAGACCTTCTTCAGACTATGGAGAGTCGAACACCGGGGCCTCAAATTGCCTGGACAAAGGTAGGCTGGTCCCCCTAAAAGTTCTATTCTACAGGAAAGACTGTTGGATTTTTTGGAGTCTGACAGGCTTGGTAGCTGAAGACTGAGTTTTTTGTCGTGAGACGTCTGCCTTCAATGACCACGGAGGACCTTGGGATGGCTGTCTAGGTATAGCTAATATGTCTCTGTCATTTTAATCACTACCTCAGGTAAAACTTATCCTCCTTCTCAGATCTCTGGCAATATTGGTGACTAAGCTAACTATAACTTTATCAGCTTAATAACATGAGACAACCTGATTCTTTCACAAGGATATAGCCACCTTGCTAACTCACTATATATATATGTAATATATATGTAATATATATAATATATAATATTGCTTTCCTAAAGCCTTGCTTTTTCTAAAGCTACTATATCTCTTAATAAAAATACAGTTTGCCTTACTCACAGGCATATTAAAAAATAAATAATTTCAAAAATCTGAAAGGACTGCTCTCAATAATAACTGATTATGTCCTTCATAAATGCTGATATGGATCAATATGTAGTGGATTTATGATGTTACATGGTAAATAATTGTCCTGCCTATGAGTTTAATAAAAAGCACTGATTGACTGAAGGCAGACAGGAAGTGTGGGCGGGGCTACCAGACTAGGAAGACTCTGGGAACAGGAAGAACAGAGTAGAGATGCCACAGAATTCCAGACAAGCCAGAAGATGCATAGGACAACTGTGCTGCTCTGAGAAAAGGTAGCGAGCCGCATGGCTGAACAAAAATCATGGGTAAAGAGTTAACAAGTTATATGCCTGGGCCCCAGGTCAATCAGCGTACAATTAATATGAGTGCCTGTGTGTTTCAGTGGGACCATGGGACTGTGGGTCTGCGTGTCTAGGCTACAAGGCTAGCCCGGAAAGTCTGGGCCATGAGGCTAGCACAGAAAGTCTGGCCAGAAACCTCATCACAGTACCAATACAACTGATATGAACACTTCTTGTTTCCAGTTGGGTCAGCACATCTCATGCTCTGGCAAATGCTCCATTGCTGAACCCCCTCCTTACCTTTGACAAGCTTTTCAGTCTTCCTCGGACCCTGAACATCTGCACCGTTCAGTTTGAAGCAGCTGTGGATGAGAGGACATTGTCCCTGCCCCCAAAGCATGTAAAAAGGCTAAGACAAAGGAAACACATTGACAGGGGAAAGAATGGCTCCCATAGAACGCCCATTGACATGCCAGAAGAACGGGCCCAGAATTGTCAGTTGATAAGATCACTAAGTAATATAATTTGCCAAAATAAAAAGGGCTTTAACTTAATGTCCCTTAAACAAAGGGACTTATCTAAGGCCTTAGGAGAATAATTTTATTGTATGTTAACCATTCTAGAGTTATTGAGAAATTCAAACTTAGATTCTGGCTCACTTAGACCCAGAGAAATCAAAGATTTGATTCTGTTGATAACTCAAGGTGGAGGGAGGGATGAGAGGTCCAGGAATATAGAAATATAAAATTATAATCCCAAAGAAATGAGAGCTGACAGACATCAGCTCCATCAGCTACTAGAGGTTATCTTAACAACAGCTAGGTCTGCTTTGCAACCAGTTCCTCTGAGAACAGCAAGGGTTAACTTAAGCTTCCTTGCCCCTTATAGCCGACAACTTCCCTGGACCAAAGTTAACCTCTAATAAATATGTCAAGAAAGACTGCAGAATTATATAAATATCAATTATCTGGGACCCTCTGAAACCATGTTAATGGGAAATTGTAAATTCTAAAAGTACAATTTGTCTCTAAAAGTTTAACTTTGAAATTGCAAACATTCTTTTGTCCACAACTGATGTATTTACATGACCCCTAGCATGCTTACATTCACTATAAAAAGAGGCTTGAAACACATCCCCTTTGCCACAGTTACAGAATCCCAACCCTGGCTGTGGCATCAGTTAACTGATAAGCCTATTGTACCCTGTGGTGATTTTCTTTTTCTTTTTTAAAAATTTTTAGAATAAAGTTTACTTCTGATTTAGACTTGATACTCTGCCTCCCATTTTTTGTGTACCCTTGAACCCAACAGGGGAAGTCGAAAAACACATTAAATAATGTTGAGAGTACATCTCAGCATGTACAAGTATATGTATTAACTGTAGGTGCATTCAGAAGTGACCGGTTTCCTGTGAGTATATGGATATATGAATTCTGTGAGAATTACTGTCATCTATCAGTACTTTGCCAATATAATTTAACTCACAAGAATGGCTTGAGCTATTATGTCTTCAGTGTGTTCTTCTTTAGTACTTAGGGTGATTGTCTAAAAGATTTTAGGTTAGTAGTGTTCAGGATTCTTCCTTTATTTCTTGGGAAGTGCAGAGTGGTGACATATTATGTCTGAGCCACCTGTCAGGGATAGAAATGCAGGTCAGAGCCCACTCCCCAAATCTCCACTTTAAAACACTGCAGATTCAGGTGGGGGAGTAGAGCCATGGCTCTCACAGGCACTGACTAGAACAAAGCAATCGTAAGGAAGGTTCTTTCTGCATCAAATGTGATGGCTTCTTCCCATTCATATCCATCAGTCAATACCCAAGACATTTTTATTGGTGCATTCCACATACTTCTACCTAATGAATCCCAACAACCCTCACCCCCAAATAAAAGGCTGCACAGCAGATTTGGAGCAAAAAGAAAAAGATAAATAAAAAATATCAATCTCAGGCCAGGCGTAGTTGAACATTCCTTTAGTCCCAGCATTAAGGAGGCAGAAGTAGGTGGATCTCTGTGAGTTTGAGGCCAGCCTAGCTACAGAGTAAGTTCCAGGAGAACCAGGGCTACACAGAGAACCTTTATCCTAAGAAACAAAACAAACAAAATAAAAGAAATCCAAAAATTAGTCGTTCTGGTTTGGGAAGTTCTCATTGAGCATCCTAACTAAGTGAGTGATATGAGCAGTAATTCTCCCAAGACAGACAGCAGGTTTCAAAAAACGTGGACGCATCATCACTGTTGTATCATTAAACACATACACACACATACACACACACACACATACACACACACACACACACACACACACACACACACACACACAAAACGAATAGACTATATCTATACTCATGAACATCAGTTTCATGGCAACATCAACCCAAGTTCTGCACTGCCTAGTGTGCTTAAATTTTTAAGAGTAGGAACCAAGAATTATACAGCATTAAGAATCAAGATATGTCTCTTTCACTTTGCATTTTTTATAAACATAAACTTCGTTGAAATACTGCCTTACCCCAGAGAAAAGAAACTTCATATACTGCTGGTGTGTTAGTGGGAAGTGTAAATTAAGACAGCCATTGTGGGAATCAGTTTAGAAATTGTTAAAAAAAAAATTGAATATAGAACTAATGTAAGACTCAGCTTTCTCACTCCTGGGCACATACCCAGGGTATTCCACATTCTGATATATATTTATGCCCCATGTTGACTGCTGCCACATACAACATTGGAAAATATTGTAATCAACCTAATTGTCTATGAACAGGTGAATGGATAATGAAAATGGTATACACATAAAATGGAATGCCATTCAGCTGAAGACAAACATACAATAAAAATTTGCAGTAAAAAGATGGACTCAAATTATATAATATTAAATGAGGTTGGTTATACAGTGTCAGAAAGAAGAAACCACATTTTCATTCATATGCAAAATCTAGCGACCTGTGAGTATATGTAGAAACAATATACAAGTGGGCACAGTAGAACGTGGAAAAAAGAGAAGAAAGGTTAAATCCCAGGGTTGAGGTGAGACTGGCTGCAGGTGATGATCACCAGTTATAATAGATAGATAGATAGATAGATAGATAGATAGATAGATAGATAGATAGATAGATAGATAAAGCTATGTGCTTTTTTAGCTGTAGTATATAAGATAATACAAATGTATTTGACAGTAAAAATATAAAATCACCTGTGAGGCTCCAGGGCTTCTGTCCCCAATGATGACTCTAACTGCATAAAACTAGATTGACCTGTATAGTCTTTAGGTCTGGCTAATTTTAGTGTGTGATTTCACTGCTGTTTGTTAGAATATTTGTCATAATGATTTTTTTAATAGTATGAGAAACAGAAAATTAAGGCTTGTAATGTTAGAATATTTAATATTTCTTTAAAAAGAGTGGAATTGACAACTGACCTGGGAAGCGTTTACTGGAGAATCAGCCATTTCTTTGTGTTTCTCTTTGTGGAAGAATGAATAGATGACTTGCTGACCTTTAACATAAGGGGTCAAAAAGAAAAAGAAATAGTTAATACTGAAAGCTTAAAAGCAATGTCCAACCACATGAAAAGGCCCAAGCAACAGAATCCACTTCGTATCTGGTCAGTGATCACCAAGCCAAAGAGTATGGAACAACATTTGAAGCTCAGAGAAAATAAATCATTATCAACTGTATTGTTGTTGCAGAAAACTTGCACATTAAAAATCAATGGAAATGTAAGTACAGTTCAAGATATTTATGAAGTAAAACAATTCCTTTCAACAAAGCAGGAGAGCAGACAATATATCAAAGACAAAATATATAAAGAAAGATTTGAGAAATTAACCATGAGACCATGGGAAATAATAAATTTCATGTGAAAAATAGATAAGTACAATAAAGTGGGAAGTAATTATCTGCGGGCAGACAGCAAATCACTAATACTCAGAGAGAAGGAAAAGGAATATTTCCAATAATCCAACCAGCAACTACATCAAAAACAAAAGCATAGGGGATAAATACCCCCATCAAAAAATATCTAGACGGTCTAAAAATTAATATAAGAAATCCGCAATTAAAAAAATAAATACTCAAATAAATCTAGCACATGACCCAGCTGTTCCACTCGTAGGCAGATCCTCAATGTACTTGACATCCTACTTCACAGACACATGCTCAGCCATATCCACTGCTGCTCTACACACAACAGCTGCAAAGGGAGACAACCTAAATGTCCTTTAGAAAACTGGACAGTGAGAATGTAGTACATATACACTATGGGATGCTATTCATCTGTGAAGAATGTTGAAATTATGAGCTTTCCAGCTAATGGATGTACTTAGATCATATTGAGTGAGGTAAACCAAACCCAGAAATACTGACAATGCGTGTTCCCTCTCATAGGAAGTTCCTTGCTCCAAATGTTCAGATGTGAGTTCACAACCTGGAGTAGCCACAGTAACCAGAAAAGTAAAAAGACCACTGTGGGGCATAGGGGAGTGATGGAGATGGAGTAACAGTGAACAGGTGATCTGAAGGGGAAATGAAAAACTGGGTGATGATTTAATTATGGAGAAGGGACAGAAATAAACACAGAAGAAGGGAAGTAAGGATGTCTAAACAGTCAGTAGGAATCTACCTAGTCCTTGAATATTATCAATTTAAGAAAAAATGCCTATAGTGCATATAAGTCTAAATATCCATATATATTTAGAGTGTAAATCAAAATGTGCTATCTGGGCTGATCATGGAAGCCACAGAATTTTTAACAAAACCACCAACACCAGTGTAAGACGTCTGCTTTGAAGTGGTTGGTCACAGCTGTCTGAGAGACTCCCAAAACATTGCAGGCTATTGCGGTTGTCCATGGTTGCCTCCCAGAGATACAGGTGAGTCTCTGCTGTTGAAGAAGCCATGCACTTCAGTCACAGAAGCCAGAGGACTTGAGATGGATCAGAACTTATACCTTCTTCTGTAAATCAGCTCTCGTGTTATCAGAAGGCCACATGCAACCTTCCAAGGAAGGAACCAAGCAACAGTCCTACCCAGCAATGACACCTGGGAACCACGACAATGATCTGACCTGTGCAATAAGAGTGGCACACAAACCCTGGTGATAACCAACAGCTTCTAATTGGATTTAAGACCCTCTCAACAATAGGGAAAACACACCTGGTACTGAAAACATAGCTGTGGTTCGAGGGCTAGTAAAGGCATGGATCTTGGAAGAGAACGTACAACTTTACTAAATCAAGATAATACGTAACTGCATTTTAACTATTTTCATACTCTCGCAAATAACTGTAGTTCTCATCCCTCATCAAGAAAAGCTTTTTTGAACACACAGAGTTTATTACAGAGAACCACAATAGTCAAAATGTAGAGTTGTGATACTCAGTCCCCGATGACACATAAACAACACAACTAAGAGTCAGAAGAATGGGAAGTTTCCTGTGACACTATGTCATCTAGAAAAGTCAGAGAAGCTACATGCACGAAATCGTACAATATGGCTGTTTAACATGAGCTGAACAAGGACAGCACCAGGAGACTTCCCACTATGGAGGGAGAGAGCTCAGTAGACCTCAACCCTAGTCAAACACTGGGATTCTGAGAGCTGGAGAGATGGTCTTTCCCAGAGAAGAGTGGCCATCTGGTTATCCGTGACCAAATGTTCATCCCTGAAGACACATGCACTGAGTAGGTTGTATTTTTATGTTTAGGACCACACACAAACATACAACAGCCATGATAGAAAAGTTACTAAGAAATAATAAATGTCAAGATTTTGGATCTTCTGGATTAAAAAAATAAAGTATTGCATGAGTCTTTCATTGTTCTTATAATAAAAATCTCAAGGCAGATATTGGGGCAAATGCTAAAAGACTAGAGAGGCAGAGGAACGAGCATAGTCATTTCTCACCTTGCCAACAACTCAGAGGAAAGATCCTCACATTGAATGGGGAAGTGAAGGCAACAGCAAGGCCGAAATGAAAGGAGGGTGAAGTCTTGCCTCCTCAGACTTTATATTTCTTACTCTGCCCAGTCCTCTCGCTTCTTTTTCTCAAAATTCCTAGTACCGGGATTAAAGGATTGTGCTTCCTAAAGGCTGGGGGCAGAGGCCTGGGACCCCAAGTGCTGGGATTAAAAGTGTGTGTTTCCACTGCTTGGCTCTGTTTCTTTTTTGGACTTGCATTAATCTCAGTGTGGCCTTGAACTCACAGAGATCCAATCAGAGCTCTGCCTCTTTCTCCCAAGTGCTAGGGTGAAGGCATGTACCATCACTGCCTGACCTCTAAGGCTAACGCTGTGGCTGGCTCTGTCTTATGATCTTGAAAATGTCGTAATGCTCAAGCTGTCTCGGTGTGATTCCAGATTAGACCGACGCAATAGAACAGCAGTACCAGAACCTACCCAAAAGCAATGACCAGGTAAATTCACCAAAACAACACAAACGTGTTATAGACAAAACAGCCTCTTCAAATAGCAGCATTGGGAAAAGTATCTGTGTATATATAAAAACACAACCCGAGTCCAAGTCTCTCTACTATACAATCAATCATAGACCTTCATGTACAATCTAAAACAGCAAATCCTGCAGAGTAACACATAGGGCAACACTTGAAACGAGAGCAGAAACTGACAAATAGTACTGCATAAAATAATCATTCGAGGAAATGGTAATAATTAAAAATATGAAGAATTGGTCTACACAGCAGATACTTTTATTAATTATGTATTTATAATATAATAGATAATACAGACTCCATAGAAAATAGAAAGGAAGCAAATGGTATAATCAATAAATAAGCAAATGGATTAAAAGACTGTGTTCAATAGTAGTTTTAAAGGCTAAAATATACATATTTAAACACCCTACAGTGTAGATCATAAGATAATATAAATTTAACATACAACAGCGAATCTAGCTCTGTCTGGCCAGTGTTTACTCTCTAGTTCCCAAATAACAAATGTATTTCCACTCAATTCCTGAACTGTAAATAGATGGTATTCCACAAGCAAAAGACAGAAACAGACTAGAGAACTAAAGAGTATAAAACCCATAGCTGATAGTATTTATTTCCTTTGGAAAAAAAACATTGCACCTCTAAAGATAAAAAATACCAAGAAAGAAGGAATTTTTTTTAATGTCATGACTATGGAGTGCAGCAACCAGGACTGATGGTCATAAGTATAATAATGACAGAAAAATCAAGACAAAAGTATAAAAATGTAAAATTGAGATTAATAGAAAATAATAAAATGGTCTACTAGAAAATGTTTTGATCAACATGGGTGCATGTAGGGGTATTGTGTTGATTCATTGTAAATAATTGTCCCACCCACTGGTTTAATAAAAAGCACTGATTGGCCAAAGGCAGGCAGGAAGTGTGGGCAGGGGTACCAGACTAAGAAAATCTCTGAGAGCAGAATGCCAGAAGAGCACCAGAGAGAAGCCACAGGAAGCCTAGGACAACCATGCAGCTCTAAAGAAAGGTACCGAGCCACATGGCTGAACAAGAGACATGGGTTAGGTGAAGGGTAGAGAGCTAGCAAATGATATGCCTGGGCCTGAGGCTGATCAGCCAAAAACTAATGAAAGCGTCTGTGTGTCTCTGTGGGTCTGCGGGTCTGCGGGCCTAAACTTTGAGGTTAGGCCGGGAAAGTCCGGGCCAGAAACCTCTTACTACAGGTGCACGTCACAAAATCTAGAATGCAGACATCCACAGCAGACAGAAGACAGGAGAATACATAAAACTTGTAGAAACTGCCACATTGCCTCATGTTTTGGTTTTTCAAACAGGAGAAGACAATTGAGAAGGAGATTTGCCTTCTCCAAGACTCCAAGCAATTCCTAGCACAACCCTATTGCATGTTTTACAGGAATATCCTGAAAGTACCAAGGAACAGCAAAGAATACTAAGAGGATCAAACTTAAAGGTGATCTCACAATATATTACAATTACAGCAATGGAAGGCATTTGGGGTTGGCATGACAACAGACAACAGGAGATATCCATGGAAAGACAGTACAGATGCAGTTTGGCAGTCTGTCAATATACTTCTTTATCTCTTAGAATACTTTGCTGGCATTATTTTCAGAAACAGACAATAACAGATGTAGAGAATGTGCTAGAATGCCAGAAGCTCCAAGATTATGAAAACAATACATAAGCCTAGAGGTATTAATCTTGATTATTTTATAATTAAAATCATAGAAATGAAAATCAATATTGTTGTGAAGACATAATCAGAGATGTAAATAAGGACAGCATCACTCAAAACTTTATGAGCCTCCAATATCAATTTTTCTGTAGAACCTGTTCTCATGTGTACAAAAGGATAATCCTGACATCTTTCTCAGTGGAAGTCTCCAGAATTATTTTTAGTGAAAAAGAATGTGGCAAAACTGATTACCTGTCCCACTTACACATTCAATTGATCCCCTTTCCACCCCTTCACTAATCCCTGCAAACACCTGGATCCTTTGTCATTGCCTCCTCCCTCTCCACCTTCTGGGCGCTTTACAGTCTACACAGGTGAGCAGGTCTGGGTGATCAGTGAGCCCTGAAGGTAAAAAATGAGATAATTCGGAAAGCAACTGGATTTCTAACACAGTACTGTGCTCAGATAAAGATATAAAATTCTACAACAGATTCCCCAATTGTCATGCAAGGTCAGAATACCTGAACATATTTAGAAGGCATTTGCAGTCTTTGTGACTTGAATGCTACATCTAATCACAGCTCAGCCAAATATCACCGGCAGAAACAGAACCGAATGATTGAGGCGAGATATGACACTGGTGTGTGGTGATATACTGTCTATTTAATACAAATAGTCTGGAATATCAGAGATAAACAAATCACAGCCACTTTGCACCCAGCCAGCTCCCCTAGCCAGTCTATACAAATCCTCAGACCACAAGTCTTTCCATCGTCAGCCTAAAAGGGAAGTGGCAGGACTGCTCCACCCTTATATTTCCTCAGTGCTGGAATTAAAGGTGTGTTTTTCCCAAGTACTGGGATAAAGATGTGTGGCACCACCTCCTAGGCCTTGAACTCACAGAGATCCAGAAGGGTCTCTGCCTCCTGAGTGATGGGTTTAAAGGCAAAGGCCACCACTTCCTGTCCTTCATGGCTTGCCTCTGTGGGTGGCTCTGTCCTCTGATATTTCAGACTGTTTTTATTAAATACCTACTATATTACCACACTAGTGACATTCTGAATTTATCAAAGACCCAACATTATAGAAGCCTTATACCTCTCAACTCGGCACACACTGGCAGAATAATTTGCCAGGAAACCCTGAAGAGGAACAAGGGAGACTGCAGGAAAAACTATTCTCACCCACAGAAACCAGACTGCTACAGTTGTGAACCATCCAATCTTTGTAGAAAGCCCTCTTAGGAGGGGCCAGGCATTGCCCTCCTCCTGTGTGAAGTCCACAGTCACCACTGACTGTGACAAACCACATTGTGTTGGTGCACACCTTTACGCCAGCATTGGGTAGACAGAGGGGGTGGAACTCCTAATGGGGAGCTCTCGGCCAGACAGAGCCACACAGGAATTCAGGACACAAATGCAGCAAGTCAAAAGCCAAAATATAATGTCACATGTCACTTTGCTCCTATGTCCAATGACTGACTGTTTTTCTTTGACACGGAGAGAAAATATTCCTCTAGACATTTTTCTGATGTAGATGAGTTACTGTAATTATTAAAAATGCTTTATTTATTATCCTATACTATAATACCTTTGTATTTCTTTTTCATTTTCTTCCCTGAGACACGTTTTCTCTGTGTAGATCTAGCTGTCCTTACACTTGCTCATAGACCAGGCAGGCAAGGAACTCCCGGATCATCTGCCTCTGCCTCCCAAATGTGGGATCAAATGCACATGCCACCACATGTGGCTTAAAATGCTTTTTCTGTGAAAATACTGTGATCTGATACTAAAAGAAAAAAGCATACTGTGCTTTTCAAGGCGCATCAAGAACAAAAATACACACTTCTCTTTTCTTTTTTTATCGGGACAGCTCTGGCTGTCCTAGAACTCATTGGTAGACCAGGCTGGTCTCATCCAACTCACTGAGCTCCACCTTCTCTGTTTCCCCAATAGTGGGATTCAAGTCGCGTGCCAGCAAGCCTGTCAAAGACACTTTTCAAAATAGTCTATCTACATCACAAAGTGTACACGTGTCGGACGAAAATTTAATGGCACATAAAGTCTACTTTTAAATGTCACTGTTTAAACCATAGCCATGGGTCTCGCAAAAATAGAGTTTCGGATTCGGTTAGATTTGCAGGCGTTCATTTCATGACTAATACATAAAAGCTCTCTGGGAATGCCAAACCTGTAGTTCTACATGCCATTGTCTTGAATAGCGAAGAGGTTTTTTTAAAAAAAAAAAAAGTTGGCGTGGATGAATGTAAATGCAAAGAACTTTGTCCTTTCCACCACAGCAAATAAATCCAATAGGTTGTTTTTATGAGAATATCTTGTCAATCCGAAGATCAATGGGAAAAAAATGGGATAGTTTTAGAACGTACTATCTGAAATTTACCGACAAGGGAAGATCTCCACGGGAGAACCTCAGGAGCCCAGCCCCGCTCCCCTCCCTCTGACCTGGGAGGCTCCAGGGCCGCCGGGCTGCGGTTCCCGCCTCTGCGCTGCGGACGGCGGCGGCGGCTCCACCGCGCACCGGTCCCCGCGACACCCGCCGAGTCCCCGGCGCCCAGCGATTCCCCACGGCGCTGGCCCGGAGCAAGGACAGGGAACCGGCACTTGGCACTGGGGACTTTGGCTCCGCAGTCCACTTCCGGAACCTCTCTCAACAGATTTTCTTGTTTCCCAGCTTCCGTTTATGTCACTCTTCTAACTCCTCCCACATTTCCATCCTCAACACTCACTCAAACTCCAAAACCCTCCCAACTGCTGCTCCAGCGTTTGCGGACACCAGGCTGCCCCCGACCCTCTGCGCAGCCTCCCCACGTGCTGGCTGCCGGTCTAGACCAGACCTGGATCCAGGAGGACGCTGCACCCTGTATCTGAGCCCATAGTGGGTTCTGAACCATCAGATAACAGACAGGCAGCCTGACCTCCTCTGGATACCAGCCCCCTGGGATACACACGTACACAAATGATAACATTCTAAATTTAGATGCCAACGTCCCACCGCTAACACACAAGCATGACAAGCCAAAACCAAATACTAAAATTGTGACCTAGAAAGTGACATTTCAGGGACTTAGCTCTTGAAAAGAAGTAGGTGTCTCAATTTCTTGGTCAGCTCTTTGCTCAGTAACGGGGCTGAGTTCATCCCGCGCTGCTTTGATCACACCACTAGGTGGTGGTCTTGTCCTTTTACTAACCCAGGAACAAGTTAGGGTTCTGTGACTAAAGGTGCTTTTTAGATAAAATACAGAAATTTGGTTTTTTAAAAAAATGCAACGGTGAATGCAGAGATTCTTGCTGTTTCATATGCAGAAAATAAAAGGTAGTTGATACTAGCCATACAAAAGTCATGGCTCTGAGACCACTAAGAGAGAGGAAAAAAGGAAATAAGAGAAAGAGGAGGAAGGGCTGAGACTAGCCACGCTCCAGACCACACGGCTGTTGTAATCAGTGACCAACAGCAGCTGTACTTACCTGCACTGACCTCACACTAGACCATAATTATTTAGGAAAGTCTCACAGGTCACATCCTCTACCTCCCAAATGTTGTCTATGGATGGATTGTAGGAGAATTGCTGCCTTTAGCTGTACTTCTGTGCTGTGCCCACCAGGCTCCAACACAGCTCCAAACCCAGTCTCACAGATGGCCATGGTTAATCTCAGGGGATCCCCAAGGAAAATAAATGGAGGGGAACACAGTAGAGATGTTTGGAATTGTGGACCAGGATAGTAGAGAGGTCGGAGGTGAGAGTGAGCGTGTGTGTGTGTGTGTGTGTGTGTGTGTGTGTGTGTGTGTGTGTGTGAGAGAGAGAGAGAGAGAGAGAGAGAGAGAGAGAGAGAGAGAGAGAGAGAGAGAGAGGGAGGGAGGGAGGGAGGGAGGGAGGGAGGGAGGGAGGGAGGGAGGGAGGGAGAGATGTAAAATCCTTTAGCTAACTAGGACATGGAAATGTTTCACATCGGTGGAACAGTTACAAGAGAGTGAGGGAGAGTGGAATCGCTAATAATACATTTCCTTGTGACCGGGTAACCCTGTTTGCCCTGAAATCAGCTTCTTGGCCTCGAAGTCTCAAGAGATCAGCCAGCCTCTTCCTCAGGAGTGCTGGGATTAAAGGCATTTGCCATCCTCCAAGGTCATATATATATATTTTTTTAAATGTATTAGTTTGTAATTTTTCTGTTGTATAAGTATCTGGTGGCTTTATTTATTTATTGTTTATTTTTCTTTCAAGACAGGGCTTTTCTGTGTAACTGTCCTGGTTTGTCTGGAACTCACCAGGCTGGTCAAAACTCACTGAGGTCCACCTACCTCTGCCTCAAGAATGTGGAGTGTGCTACCATGCTCAGGTCAGTATCTGTATAATGTCAGGTACAACTAAGAGTTAAGGCTTCTTCCCTTTTGTGCCAAGAAGTATTTTAAGTAGCAGCTTTGCCGTTGTTTTTTCTCTGGAGTTCTAGAACCCCGTGGGTCTGGTCGTGGGTTTGTTTTAAGAGTGGCATTTTACACCTGCTTTAGTTTCACCTTATTTATTTTGTGTTTCTTAAATTTGGTATCTTATATTCACCTGGTATGTTATATTCATCCATTTCAATCTGAGTTTCAAATTTGGTGTAACAGAAGTCTTCAGTATAGATCCAGTTAGACATTCATTTTTATCATGTGTGCTGTGCATTTTCCTTGTGTAATTATCAAGACATGATAACAATGGTGGCATTGGCGTACTCCTCTGGTCCCAGCACTCAGGAGGGAGGGACACACAGATCTCTGTGAGTTCAAGGCCAGCCTGGTCTCCAGAGTGAGATCCTGGTCATCAATGGGTATACAACAATAACCAAAAACGTTATGTACAGTTGGACACCGTCAGGTTTTCTTTACCCCAGCACTTAGGAGCCGTGGTCAAGAGGAACTATGACTTCATGGTCAGCCAGCTCTGCATAGTGAGTGTTGGACAGCTGGCGGTACACAGTGACACTCTCTAAATAATGTAAATTGTTCCCTGAAGAATAGCTTTCATGGTATTAGAAGCACTGTGTAAGCCTCCGTAGGAGGAATAATAAACAGTCCTAGCTATAATGTCTATGACCCACATCAACTGTCATCCTGGCACGACAGCCCTAATAATGTAGGAGTGGCAAGCAAACGTTGGTGATAGCTAACATCTCTTTCATTGGACTTAAGATTCTCTTAACAAAAGTTCAGAAACCATGACTGGTACTGGAAATAAAGCTACACTACTGTTGCTGGTGAAGACATGAGTCTTGGAGGAAAAGAGAGAAGTATTACTTTACTAAACCATCATAATCCCCAACAAATAACTAAATGTTTTCCTTACACCCACCGGCAAGTTTATTCTTCACCCTCCATCAAGGAAACTTCTCATTTTAACAAAGATCACTAAAAAAATCCAAAAGTAATCAAAATGCAGAATTGTGGAGCCCAGACCCCCTGGATACATCTGCAGAACACTCTAGCACTTTATGCTCAAGTGTCATTTTTGAAGAAGAGATTTGGTGTTTAAAGAAGTATAGGATCAGGGAGTTTGTTGTGAGATTGTGCCTCCTGGTATATTAATCCGGGTTCTTTAGAGTAACTGAAAGAATGAACATTTTATATATATGTATACACACACACACATATAAAATAGGGATGTATTGGAATGATTTACAAGCTGCTGTCCCGCTAATCTAAAAGTGGCTTGCTGTAAAACAAAGTCCAAAAATCCAGTAGGTGTTTAGTCTACAAGGCTGATGTCTTGACTGGTCTTCAGTATATGCTAGAATCCCAAAAAAGTTGACTCCAATGCCAATGAGGAATGATGTGCTAGTAAAAAATGAACCAAAAAGCAGGCAGTGAGTGAAGTGATTCTTATTTCCATGCCCTTATATAGTCTTCCAGCAGAAGGTGAGGCCCAGATTACCAGTGTATTGTACATATCTATCCTGATGAAATGTGTGCGTCTTTTAGCCTCATGATGTGTATTAATGGTATTTGTCTTCCTATTTCAAAGATCCAGACAAGTAGATTCAGTCCCTTCAAAACAAGCAAAAATCATTTCATAGTTGTACCCATTTCTGGATTATAGTTGACAACCAAGAATAGCATCACACCTAGTAGTGACAGGAGTTATGCTTACAGATCTCCCCAATGCCACGTCTCAGACATGAGCTGAACAAAGAGAACAATGGACATGCCAAAGCTGTCCACTGGGGAAAAGCCCACAAGGCCTCAACCCTACACAGAGAGCTACAGGCAACTTAATGGTGCTGAGAACAGGAGAAATCGTCTCTTCCCCCTCAGCAAAGAGCACACCAACTGGTTATTGAATACCAGTCAGCTGAGAACATGAGTTTTCAGTACTGAGTAGGATATTTAAATATATAGTCATATATGTATGCAATAACACTTGATGAAGTTGCCATGATTTGTGTGTTAGCCAGGAGGGCATATGGGAGGATTTTTCTGGAGGTAAGGTAGAGAAGAAATGTACACACAACAAAAACAAATCCAAACTGAAACAAAAATATGTTATATACATATCAGGGAAATGCAGACTAGCAATCCTTTAGGTTTCCATCCCACGCTAGATACACTGTCAATCATCAGCAGTGGAAATGGTAACTAATGATGGCATCCATGTGGGGAAAGGAGCTCCTTTCCTTTAGTGAGAACTAGAGAATGAACTGTTGAAATTGGTCTGGGTGTCTGTCCAATAAATGAATAAATGAAAGAAAACTACAGTGTGACACAAAGCACTGATGTGTGACACTATTCCAGTGAAAAACAATGATAACGTCTACTTATAACAGGAAAGGAATTAATGACAAAACAAAGCTGGGAGCCAACAAAGTCCAACCTGGTGAGCCAAAGAGGCATATGCTTGCATTTTGCTTTTGGGTGTGTTTTGTCTACACGTCTGTCTGTGTGCCACGTGTGTTCACAGTGCTAGCAGGCCCAAAAGAGGGCATTGGATGCCCTGGAGTTGAGATTACACATTGAGTTCCTGTGTGAGGGTGCTAGAAATTCAAAGTGAGTCTTCTGAGAGAGCAGATAGTGCTCCTAACCACTGAGCCATCTCTAAAGTCAAGTGAACCAGTGAGTTTTATTAGGGTGATTTACAGGAGTGTAGGTGAGGGGCTATAGAAGTGCAAAGGACTCATTGACAGGTGCATCACCCTGTGAGGGTGATGGCTAACAAAGCTGGAAACCGGGGATCTCTGCACATCCTTCAGGCAGCTCACAGGAGGTTAGAGTGTCTTTCAAGCTACTCACTACCACCTTCTAGTGGTACCAGCTTGTCCTGTCTTGTCTGGTTCAGGCAGCTTGAGTGATGTCTGTTTCATGACTGGTCTGAGCATCTTCTGTGCAGCTCAGCTTTTCAGCAATCCTTACTGGTTATATATGCTTGAGGCAGGAGGGCACTAGTGAGTCTTGCCAGTTTCCGTGACTTCTGAAGCTATTAAGTTCTGTATTTTGGAAGCTTTTCTGCAGGATGAAATATTTCATAGAGTGACAACCAGCTCTGGTGTGAGAACCCCTTTGGGGTCACATAGCAAATATCTAGCATAGCAGGTATTTTCATTATGATTCACGACAGTAGCAAAGGTAGTTAGTTATAAGGTAGAAAATCAAATAATTTTATAGTTCATGTCACCATAACATGAAAAGCATATCAAAGGGTCACATTTAGAAGCTTGAGAACCACTGTCTTAGAGCATTCCTCGGATTTCTGTACCTCTTTTTAAATATCCCGTGTTTTAAGGGGATTCCTCCAAGAAGGAAGGATTTAATCTCAAAAGACTGTTACAGAGTAACAGTTCCCGGATATGAACTTCAAAGTCTTGTCATTTTACCAATGAGCATTTGCCCATCACGTTCATCACTGCTTTATTTACAATATGGAATCAACCCAGATGTCCACGAAGTGATTATCGGCAACTGAAAATATGGGCCCTAGCTTGAAACGTGATGCTTCTTGTTTCAATAGAGAGCACATGTAGAAGCTAGGAAGCCACAGATGGACCAGTAGTGAGATACAGGAAGAGGCCTGGATAGCAGAATAAAGGTGATATAAAGTTAGGAGTCCTGGAGGAAGAAGGTTTTAAAGTAAGTAGTGCAGTGATGTGGAGGAGAGAGAGCTGCTGAAGGCTAATGCAGACAAGATGGCCATGAAGAAGCTATGTGGCGATGTAGCATTTGGAAAGTCAAGTAAATATCATGAGTGGTTAGTTATAGTAGAACATAATAGAACACATATCGTTTGAGGGTGGAAACAACACGAGCAGGTACAAGGGTCCACGCAAAGCAAGATCTTTATGGAACTGAGCAGCAAAAGCTAACCAGCCAGGGAAAATAGTACAGATTCTGAAGTTGATTGTGTTCTAGAGCATTCATTCAGCAAGTATTTAATCACAAAACCCATAACAGCTGTCCCAAGTTACAGTTATAATTTACACCCATCAGGAAGTAGAGATTAGTGGCTTTTCCTACATGTTCCCTCCTGGTCAATGGACATAGAATGTAAGCTTTTCAGGTCAACCAATCAGATTCGTTTGTTTTCTGTGTTGTTAGGAACAGCAATACTTTAGAGAACCAAAGATACGTAAGAAATGATTTCTGTGGTTTATGGAGGAGGTTGGCCAGGTGTTGGAAAGTCCCAACTCCCGAGGGCTTGGGAACTTGAAATTTGTTTCACCTACAGGTAAAACAGATTCTGAAGTCAAAATGACAGTACTTAGTGAAGGTTCTTTTGCCTGTTTCCAACAATATTAAATAATGGGGCATTGGATAACGTATGCTAAATTTTAACTTGGGATGGGCAGGAAGGAGAGGGAGGGTGTGGTTGTGTTAACAGAAACGGTCCCCATAGACTCATGTGCCTGAATCCCTGACCACAGGAAATGGCATTATAGGAGGTGTGTTTAAATCACAGTTAAGCACGTATGAGTGTGGCATGGGACAGATGTGTGCTAGATGTTTAACTGGAACGGGGCAGGAAGAAAGAAGACTGAAAGATTAACCAAAAGGATGAATGTATGAAGCCTCGTGAAATCCCATTGTCTAATAGGATAATAGTAAATATGATTTAAAAACCTCCAACAGATGTTTCCAACAAGGATAAATAATGCTGTGCCCAGATATCACAGCTACTAAATGAAACTCTGTACCAGCTATTGGTTATCTTCCTAAAACTCACAGGTCAGATGGGCTCAATTTTCACTCCCTCCCTCACCCCCCAAAATAGGCCATTGTGGGTGTTTTTGCTTGGCCACCATAAGTACATGATGCTTCTGAAGACACTAAACACTTTGGTTGCAAGACAGAGGAATCTTGAACTTACCAGAAATTTCTTCCAACTGGCTACCTTTGATAGGACTGTGAGGCCGTCTGAGGGCTGCTGGCAAAGACAAAGTGTTAATATAATCTCCATGGACCCCACATCTTCTAACACCAACCTATTGGGCATAATGTGTATACAGGGGCAACACTGGTGCAACTGCCTACCGGAATAACCAGTCTCTCTTGATTGGATGTAAGTCCTGCTCCATAGTGAGGAATTCATGTCATGGTCACAAACGGAGGCTTTAAAGTTATAGGCCCATGGACAGAATCTATTGGTGTTTTATCAATGATGACGTTGTTAATCTGCATCTAAATATGCACATGTAGAATTTTTGAAATTCTTGATACAGGGTTTCTCTCTAGCTTTGGAGCCTGTCCTGGAACCTGCTCTGTAGGCCAGGCTGGCCTCAAACTCACAAAGATATGGCTGCTTCTGCCTCCCAAGTGCTGGGATTAAAGAAAGGCATGCACCACTATCGCCTCGCTAAAATTATCAATTTTTACTACCATCAAATTTGGTGAAAAAGGTCTCCTCTTGAAGTAGGTAGTGGTTAACGGAGAGACTCTTAACTGTTTAGAAAGTACTAAGCACAGGTAACTAACATTGGGCCAATTACCAATCATCATGGCTGAGGGAGTGTTTCATGAGTCTCGTTGACCTTCAAGAGGAGATGCCACCAGTTTATGAAAGCTGTAAAATTTTATTATTTTATGTGGAGTAAATACTTCCCCATTTTTTTTTTCAGTATTCCAACATACATTTTTCAATGCCCTTGAGGATTTCTTTTTTGTTCTTCTAGTTCTGGTTTCTGGAGATTGGGTTTCTCTGTGTAGGCCTTGTTTTCTTGGGATTTGGACTGTGGACAGGGTTGAACTCACAGACATCCACCTGCTTCTGCCTCCGGAGAGCTGGAATTAAAGGCAGGCACCACCAAGTAGAGTCCTTGGCGATTTCTAAGGTATTTTTGCTATGTCCCTGTTGTCACATGCACAGCCTATCTCTTTATACTTTCTCACTTTCTTCCTATTCTGTGGTTTGAGTCTAGTGTAAAGATTTTTGGAAGTGAACAAAAGATGAGACTCAATTAGAGCATTTTCTTTCATTTTAAACTTGCTTTTATGTTGGCGATAGAAATTCAGTAATAGAAAACAGGTTTGTCAATTTCAATTTATTTGGTGGCTATAATTTCCAGTGAATAGAAGACATAAGAATTATCTTTGGTATACCTTTATATGTTTTCTCAGAATTATGAATTTTGTGATGTGCAGTGCAATTAGAGGTCTTTATCACATTTTTTATGTTACTACATTTTTGTCCTTATTATGATTTACTTTATTTTTTTCTAGATAGGGTCTATGTACTCCTGGCAGTCCTGGAACTTACTATATAGACCAGAATGGTCACAATCTCATAGAGATGATCTTGCCTCTGCCTTAGAAGTACTGGTATTAAAGGCATGCACCACATAGCCTGTTTTTATTATAAATTCTAAATGCTGAACAACTTTTTTGTCTATGTTTTGAGAAAAAATTCAGTGTGTAACTGGCTGTCCTGGAACTAGCTGTGAACACTGGGCTCCTCACAAGAATCTACCTGACAGTGACTCCTGAGTGCTAGGGTAAAAGGCGTGTGCCACCACGGCCCAGCTAAGATGAATAATTTTATTACAGTATTTCTTAGAAGCAGGGGACAAGGTTTAGCAGTTAAGAGCACTGGTTGCTATTCTGGAGAATTGGGGTTCAATTCCTGACCCACTCATATGAACTCACAACTGTCTGAAACTCCAGCCTTGGGGAATGTTAGGCCCTCTGCTGGCATTCAGACACCCGGCAAGCAAGTACCTTATAGAAAGAGTTGCAAACCAACTCTTTATACATTGGGCAAGTCACCCATACACATGAAAAAAATTCACAGTTACTGTTTAGACTTGTTGAAAATATAAATTCTGTGATATTTTCTTAGATACAGACGTTCATAAGTTTAATATATTTATGTTTCTATTATTGTAATTTTCTTTCTTGTCAGACTTTCTTTGGGCTGACAGCCCCCAAGTAATAACACAAAAACTTATTACTAATTATTACTAATTATGAAGGCTTGGCCATTAGCTTAGGCTTGTTCCCAACTAGCTCTTATAACTTAAAGTAACATGTTTCTATTAACCCACATGTGGCTCTTTACCTTTCCTTCATTCTGAATGTCCGGCTTCTCCCAGGTCTTGCCGACATCTCCTGCCACACCAGATTCATCCCAGGTTCCTCTCTCCTGCCTAGGTATTGGCTATTCATCTTTTAATTTAACCAATCAGAAGGTGCTTTGGCAAAAACTCATTTTTTATGCATCACAGTGCACAAAAAAATTGTTCCATAGCATATTATATATGCTGTTGGGGTTTATAGGCAGAGAATACCAAAAATTGTTATGTCACATTATGAGAATGGTATTTTTCTCTCCAGTGTGAATGCTCTGATGTCTTCTAAGATTTGAAAGGTGGGGATAGGATATGTCAGTCATTGCATTTGTGAAGTTTCTCTCTAGTATGAATCTTCTGATGTGCTCTGAGGTGGGAGCACCTAGTAAAAGAATAGTCACATTCCTTACAAGTATAAGGTCTCTCTCCAGTATGAAGTCTCTGATGAGTTTTAAGATTTGACATGTGGGTAAAGGACTTGTCACATTCTGGACATTTGTAAGGTTTCTCTCCAGTATGAACTCTTTCATGTCTTCTAAGATTTGAAATCCGGAGAAAGGACATGTCACAGTCTTTGCATTTGTGAAGTTTCTCTCCTGTATGAATTTTCTGATGTGCTCTGAGGTCAGAGGACCTAGTAAAAGATTTGTCACATTCCTTACAACTATAGGGTTTTTCTCCAGTATGAACTCTCTGATGTGTTCTAAGATATGAGTTATGGGTGAAGGATTTGTCACATTCCCTACATTTGTGAAGTTTTTCTCCAGTATGAATTTTCTGATGTGCTGTAAGATTTGAATGTTGGCTGAAGGATCTGCCACATTCTCCACATTTGTACGGTTTCTCTCCAGTATGAATTCTCTGATGTCTAGTGAGGCTTGAGGCAGCACTGAAGTATTTCCCACATTTCCCACACTGGTGTGGTGTTTCTCCCGGGGAAAATTTTTGCTGTAAAGGACTGTATGTAGGGTCAAAGTACTCATCATATTCTCCTGGCCTGTGCTCTTTCTTTGCAGTGTACAGACTCTGATCTTGAGTAATGTTGGAACACAAATTTAAGGATTTCTCACAGTCTTTAGATTTGCAAGCTTCTTCTCCAGTGTGCACACTTTCATGTCCATCTGGGTTTGACGAGTCAACAGAGGCATCTCTGTGGTTACTGCAGCTGTGGTTATTAGAGTTCTCTGTAGTTTTACTTGTTCTATGAAGTGCACATGTGGAGGGGTCATGAAGCACTGTGCCAAGCTCATCACACTGACAAAACTCCTTTTCAGTCTTCACATGTTGATGGACAGGGTCACGTATGCAACAGTTCTCTGAAAATGAGTACAAGTCATATTAACAGGGGTGTTCCAAGAGTAAACATTTGGTAAATGCCTGTCTCTCTAAGTTCTTTGTTAAGATAAGTGAATCAGCATCAACTTAGACATCTTTCTTCTACTATAATCGAATGTATTCTCTCAAAAACAATCTGACAGCCTTCAAGAGTCTGTGATATGATAGCTCATCCTTATCAAAAATGCCTAACAGTACAAGATGGATCCATAAATTGGGGAATTAGCAATTAGCTTTGGAATAGAGCTCCCTGACTACATTATATTTATAATTACATTATATTATATTTATAATACATGTTTCTATGTTTAAACATTTCTTCCCAGAAATTGATGAAGAGGATGTTAATGCAATCCCAGGTTCACAGTATTTACACTTCCTAAGTGGTACGCAATGTGCAATATTGCTCTGAAGACCCAATTTCTTTGACGATTAAAGTCATACTTAAAGCATCAAACAGATATCTCTGTACAAAAAAACATTAGATCTTAAAAAAAATGGATGGGAAGCAAGTATTCTGCCAGATATCAGCAGCTCCTGATTATCTGGGCTGTCCTGAGCTGCTTTTGCTCATTTCTGTCCTCAACTATCTGAGCTCCACACACTGCTCTGTTTCATTACTTTCCTATGGTTATTCTCAAGTCCACTTTACACTGACTCCTGTGTCTGTGTATTCTCCACTGGGACAAAACTGAGACATGTAATATGAAGAGAAACATGCAAGGAAAGCAATTACAAAGCAATCATATTTCATGGGTTCACATCAGTTTTATAATTTGTAAAATTTTTCTAATCTGATGAGAGCATAGTAAATAAAACTTCATTTTTGTATTAGCATTTTCCCATAATTCAGGTGCAAGAAGACACGAGCCTTTTAGCAATTATAGAAGGCAGGATGCATTCTGGGACTGGGACATTCTAGTAAGTTAAATGATCAGGAGTCCTTTTAAGTGAAATGAAATATCACAAACATTCTCAGCTCTTGCTTTCTCCTTCACTTAAGCCACCACAGTTCTGCCCATTCACTCCCACCTAGCTGTGGCTACTCTCTCTCCTCTCTACATTCCAGGGCAACCTCATTTGCTCCAGACAAGTGAGCAGGCCTACTTTGCATACAATAATCCATGTGAGGTAGCCCATGAACAGAACCAGTCCAGAATTCCATAGGCGCAGGGCAGAGGCCAGTGGGATTGCTTCATTGCAATGAAGGCAGTCATAGTCTCCTCTCAGGTGGTCTCTGCAAGCAGACAGTGATGCCAGGTTCAGTGAGACTTATACCGGCCGTAGCACACAGTCCAACAAATTGTAGCAGCGACCCAGCCTTCAGCATCCTTCGGCATCCTTACTTCTGTTCCTTCAGCCTCCGTGTGTGCACAAGCTAGTTTACATGGACCTCTGCCTCACCTTCCTTCTCCTGCGCTTCAGCCTGCACATTTGCTTCTTCCTCCTCCTCACTCTCACGGTGCAGGGGTTTCAAGGAAGATGGCACTAAGGCCAAGAGCCAGTTCACCTCTCTTGAATTTTTCCTTACAACACCATGTCAGCTACAATGATGGAATTCGAGCTTTAAGATATGGGTATAAATATTACACAATATTAAGTTTCTGAATGCAGTTTGGAATCAAAATGAGGGATGCATGACATCTCTATCATGAAAAAAGGAAAGATAAGTAAAATTCCATGAAAAATTATTTTCCACTACCTTCCCTAGTCTCTTGTTATTTCTAAGACATTTTAACAGAGTTTACCACCTATGACATAGATGCATACAAAGGATTTAGATGTTCTCACCCACAGATAGCAGGTTGCTGTAATTCTCCAACATCACATCAATGTACAAAGCCCTCTGAGCAGAGTCCAGACATTCCCACTCCTCCTGGGAGAATTCCACAGTCACGTCCCTGAATGTCAGCAGACCCTGAAATGAAAAAGTACAGTTTGATCATGTGAGCCCAAGAGTCTTTCATTGAAATATTTGGGATGAGATTAGCAAAGATAATTAGTCAAAGTGACGGTTTCTGATAAAGTCACATAATATAATGAATATTCTAAATCTGTAAAATAAGGGTGACACATAAGGGTGACATAATAGTTTCACAAGTATAGCCATGAATAGGGACACACACTGAAGGTCTGGAAACAGTTATATATCTGTTATCTATGCTGTATTTATGTTACACAGGCTCACAGCAGAGATCTTGTGGGGAACATGGTGATCATAAATGTGATTTAAGTGATGTGTTTGCTAATCATGCTAAATTCTGTGCATTCTTCGGCCTTCCATAGTGCATTCTAACATGGTCAGTTCAAACTGTAAGGTCCAAGGCCACTTTATTAAGGAGAAAAGAGGTAGATATGGAAGATAGAATTTATGATTGGTTTTATTTATAAGCAAAGAATTTTTGAGTTTTCCACACAATAACAAGGAGTGTATCAGCACTATATAATGTCGATTTTAACATTAAAATATAAGATCAAGTCGTCTATGGAATTACTTTTATAAAAATATTTGAGCCACAACCAATCAGACAGAAACATCCACATGAGCCATATTTGATATAATCTAAAATTTTCTTTAAACAAATACTTAGGGCAGGTTAGAAAAATAACAGTTTCATGAGACTGGAAGAATATTTCCCTCCTAAAGAGTTATAAAAATTTAGGGAAGTCCAATTTAGCTGTTAAGCTGCAGCTAAGCAAGTACACATAAGTACTTGGATTAAGGTAACTGTGGATATACTCAAAGTGAAATAGATTTCCTGTGATAAATAGTTATATGAATCCTGTGAGAATTATTGTGATGTGAGGATGTCTTTATGTATGCTGTGCATATCAATCTTTAAATAAAGGACTGTTTTGGCCATGGAAGGTACAGTAGAAGAAGTAGGTGGAGAATCAGAATAGTTAGGAGGAGGGCGGAGTCAGAGACAGATCGACCCAGCCTCCAAAGAAGAAACATGTAAGGAACACAGGTGAGCCACGGGCCACATGGCAGGACAGATTAATGGAAATGGGTTGAGTTAAGATGAAAGAGATAGCTAGCATTGTGCCTGAGCCATAGGCCAAACAGCATAAACTTAATATAAGTGTCTGAATCACTTTGGGGAGGACTAAGCAGCAGTGGGCAGCTAAGGGGTCTGGGGCGGCAGGTCTGGAGTCTGGACCTCTGGCCGCCCAGGGCCAGAAAACCTCATTTGTAACATTACTGTTACCTTTCAGTGCTTTTCAAATATAATGTATCTCAGAAGAATGGCACAGGAGAAAACTTGAGCTATTGTGTCTGAATTTGATAGTGATCAGTGTGTTCCTCTTTAGTACTTATGCTGTGTTGTCTAACAGATTTTAGGTTAGTAGTGTTCACGATTCTTCCTTTATTTCCTAGAAATGCAAAGTGGTGACATATTCTGTCTGAGCCATGAGGCAGGGATAGAAATGCAAACCTGCAGGTCAGAGCCCTCTCCCCAAATCTCCACTTTAAAACACTGCAGCTTCAGGGTGGGGGAGTAGAGCCATGGCTCTCACAGGAACTGACTAGAGCAAAGCAATCGTGAGGAAGGTTCTTTCTGCATCAAATGTGACGGCTTCTTCACATTCACATCAGTTAATGTCCTCAAGACATTATTCCTGATGCATTCCACATGTTGCTACATGTGTCCTAGCCAGAAAGAAGGGTGTACAACCGGATCCTGTTGGTGGGGGGCTTAAAAAAAGAGAAACAAAAATACTGATCTCTCTACTTTGGGAAGTTCCCACTGAGCATCCTAACTAAGCGAGTGATGTGAGCAGCAATTCTCCTGAGACAAACAAATAGCAAGTACCAACAAACACATGGATATATGATTTCCATGACTTACACACCAAAAAGGGTAGACTACAATCTGAATTTAAACTCAAGAACATCAGTTTCATGGCATCATGTTCTACATTGTCTACTGTACTTATATTTTTAGTAGCAGAAACCAAGTAGTACATAGCATTAAAAATCAAGATATGTTTCTTTTAATTCTACAGTGTTAAGGTCTTGGGACAACTATTACCCATGTTTCAATATGTGCTTTTTAATACCATGATTCAAAGAAATGCGACAGATTCCATAACTAGAGCCTACATGCTACAGGAGCCCTCACCCACTAATATATAAAGATATAGTCCATCCTCTCCAGCAGTTGACCTTCCACATATTTTTTGTTCATGTTTAAGAGTGGAAATATTTTCAAAATTAAAGGTCATAAGTCCATGTGGAATATTTTCCTTTATATAGTTGGAGGAGAGTATATTGAGCAAAGTACCACAGAGATGTGAAATTAATGGATTACAATGTATAGTTGCAGTCATAAAGAGAGCTTGGTATAGGCAGGACAATTAGACAGGAAGATAACAGAATACAAATACCATAAAGTATGTCCACTTAATTTTCAATAATGGAGGGGGAAAGATGGATTAGAATAATATGGCCTTTTCACCAAATGGTGCAGGCAAAACTGGATTCAGCAAGAAAATTAAATTAGATTCTTATCTTTCATGTATACAAATATCCATTGAAAGGTATCAGAGAAAGCTAGAAACCATAGCGAATACCCATGAGGACACTGGGATGAGCAAGTTTGTATTGATTACAAAGAACACCAACAGCACAGCAATGTTTGTACATCAACAGACACAATCAACAGAGCACACAGACACCCCATAGAATGGGAGAGAATTTATACCAGGCACATTTTGGATAGGGTCTCATATCTAGAATTAACAAACAATTACAGAAATTAAATACCAAGAAAATAAAACTGCCAACCAATGGACAAATGACTGAACAGAAATCTTTCAAAGACAAACGTACAGATAGCCAGTACATATTGCAAAAAGTCTTCAGGATCCCTAAAATGTAATCATGAAAACATAAAGTAAACCAACTTTGAAATGCTGCTTCACTCCAGCCTGAGAAAAGCTGTCATCAACCAATCTGAGAAGTGTTAGAGAGGATGTGGAGAGAAAGGAACCCTCGTCAACTCTTGGTGTGTGTGAGGCAGTGGAAGGTAAGGCAGCCATTGTGGGAACCAGATGGGAGATTATGGAAGAAACTGAGCACAGAACTAATGTAGGACTCAGCCGTTTCTTTCTGGGCACATACTCAGGGTATTCCACAACCCAATGCAGAGATATTTACATCCCATGTTCTGGGCACATACCCAGGGTACTCCACAACCCAGTACAGAGATGTTTACATCCCATGTTTTCCACTACTGCATTCACCATAGGAAACTATTGTAATCAACCTAACTGTCTATCAACAGATGATGAACAATAAAAATGGAATACAAATAAGATGGAATGCTAATCATCTGAAGAGGAACATGTAATAAAAATTTGCAAGAAAATGGATGGACTCAAAACACGTAATATTAAGTGAGGTTACATATTGTTAGAAAGAAGAAACCACATTTTCCCTGATATGCAGAATCTAGCCAACAATATGTGGATAAGGATACATACATGTGGAAATAGAATATGGAGAGAAGTAAACAAGGAAGCTTATATTATCAGTGACTAAATGCAGGTAATGGACATCAGTTATGACAGAGGATATAAAGCTAATTCATTTTCTAATTCTAATTCTGTCACAGTTTTTTTTTCTTTGTCATGGTGGACAAGTTCACAAAAATATATTTTGTAATGAAACTATAAAATACCATGTAAGGCTCCATAGCTTCTGTTCCCAATGACAACTCTCACTGTATAGCTGCATACTCTTTGAGTCTGGATAATTTGAGTGTGTGTGTGTGTGATTTTTTTTTCTGCTTGTTTCTTTGCAACATTTTTCATAATAAAGTGAAATAAAAAAAAAAAAAAACAGGAGCAGAAAATCAAAGGCTTCTGGTATCTCAAACCATAACATTTCTACAAAAAGGGGGGAGGGCACACGACCACTAACCTGGGACAGATTAACTGGAGAATCAGCCATTTCTTATTGTTTTTCTTCTTGGGGTTTCTACTTCAGGAACAGTGAATAGATAGAAGGCTTGTTGCCCTTTCACATAAGGGTCAAAAAGAAAAAGCAAGAGTTAATACTGAAAGCTGTTATTGAACAGTCTCAAACTACCTGAAAAGACTCAAGAAACAGAATGTGACCAGGTGTCTAGTCAATGATCCCCAAATCCAGAAGAGCATGAAATAACATTTAAAGTTTGGGGAGAAAAATCACTGTCAACCATATTGTTGCACCCAGAAAAAAATCTATCATAAAATTCATAGAAACATAAATGCAGTTAAGATATTTATGAAGTAAAACAATACATATCAACAAAGCAGAAGACTAGACAATAAATCTAAAGCCAAATATGTATAAGAAAACCAGAGGAATCATCCATAGTAAAATGGAAAAAAAAGAATTCCGAGTGAAGAATAGATAAATACAGGAGAAACAGGATGGAGCTATCAATTTTAAAGATAGAAAACCACTAATTCTCACAGAGAAGGTGAGGAACCCTATGAGTAATCCAACCATCAACAATAACAAAAGCAAAAACATAGGGAATAAAAACCCTGGCTACAAAATATCTGGCCACTCTGGAAATCAATGTAGAAAATCCTCAAATAAATAAATAAATAAATAAATCCCCAAGTTAAATAAATATAGCATGTGATCCAGCTGTTCTGGCATATGCTCTGACACAGGCATGACACAAGGGGCAGCTTGGGTCCCTGAGGCAGAGGATAGGCTTAACAAAGTTCTAGCAAAACTTTGCCAAGAAATTCAGTCACTGGTGTACTGGCTTCTGCTTTCACTTTTGGGAGTAGTCGTTTGCAGAATGAAGGTGCTTCTGCTTATGCAGGTCATGAGTAAGCATATGTATGTTCTCAAGAGGGTCATAGATTGATACGTGAGTCACAGTAAGAAGATACTCTATACTGGATCCTAGATAGAGGAAATAAAAATAGTGTGGGCTTATGAAAAAGAAAGGAGATTCCAGGGTCTTCCTTTCTGAAAGCATATGACAAGAACAGGCCTCTACTACAAGAAATAAGGAATGGAAAAATTTTATATGCAGAAAGTTAAATGCTTATTATGAGATATTTTGTAAAATTTGCATTTTAGAAAAATTAAATGATTTTACAAATAACTTGGTTAAGGTAAAAATAATTTCAGACTGTCTAATATAACTGCATGAGCAGTCAGACTAGACACAGGCTGTAAAAGTAGAAGGTACTAGACTTTTCAGGCCCTGAGAGACTTCTAAGTTCCTGACGGTACAGATGCTGTCTGAAGATGTTTTGAATAAGACTGTCTGTTTTGTACATTGCTTTTTCTTCCTGAACACTTAATGGGGAAATGAAAAAGGGATCCAGGGCTCTGATGCTTGTCAAATGACTTATGTGGAGTCAATATGCTATATAAGTAAATAGTCTCTCTGATTGACAGAGAGAACGAGCAAGCTGATGAACCTTTAACTATGCATTCATCCTTTTCTTCTTCCCTAAACTCCACACCTCCTCTTTGTGAACTGAGCCCTACTGAAGCTGGTCTTTGGGAATGCTCAACGCAACATCCTACTTCACAGACACTTGCTCATCCATGTTCACTGCTTACTCTACTCATAATAGCTACAAAAGGGAAAGAACCTACTGTCGTTCAATTAACAAATGGATAGTGAAAATGTGGGACATGTACAGTATGGAGTACTAGTCAGCTGTGAAGAAAATTAAAATGATGAGCTTTGCAGGTAAATGGATTGACCTAGAAAAGATCAAATTGAGTTCCTAGCTCCAAATGTTCAGATGTGAATACAACTTAGAGTAATTAATTATACATTAGTTTTTAAATGAGTTGCATAAACATATATTAAAGAAGAACAGAAATATACATACAATATAACAAAATTGACTTGAAATTTGTATCAATAAACTAAAATACATACCAATGTAAAATATTTCAAGATAAACAGTTTTTGGATTAAAGTAGATTAATAATCTACCCCTTTCTCTTGTCATAATAATCTACCTTTTCTACCATCTTTTCTATATCATATCTCCCTTTCTTCTTTAGAGAAAGATTGATTACAACCAACAACAATTTATAATCGATTTCCTAAACAAAAACATCCAAAATCTATTTTTTGGGGGAATGTGGGCTTAGTTCTCTAGACTGCTTCCTGCTAATTGGGGTGCTAGTAATCTTTAGGAGACACTGAGAAAATTTAGGATTAATGTCAAGTCCTGACTGGAGTAGTCTGTCTGGCTGAATCGTCTCAGCCAGCAGCCTTGAAGCTGTTTTGGATGCAAAACTTAGAGAACCTGGCAACAGAGGTGCTCTGGAATGTTATATTATCTTGGCCATCTATTCCCATTGGAGATTTTAGGGGGTCTTCCTCAATCAAACCTGATTTTTTTTAACCCAAATGAACCTATAGTTTCTCAATTTCTGTAGAAAGAAAATCAGTACCTCTTTCCCAAAGCAACATATCCCTTAACTTAAATTTTGAAGTCAAGACACTTTAAAAATATATAGGTTGGTTTAATCTAGAAGCTTTTGTAATCAAATCTCTCTCAGCGATTATCATTTGCTTACTAACCATTAAAAATGTAAAGACAACCCCAAAACATGCTGTATCCAGATTCTCCATGTATTTCCCATCTTTGTGTGGTTTTACTCCCTTTTAAAGGACTTTATTATGTTAAAACTATAAATTTCTTTTTTTAAAGACAGTCTATACCTTCTCTTTACACTCCCAAGCCTATGTATATTTTTAAGCACACTGTTAACCATTTAGAGGTTTGTGAGCGTGTGTGTGTGTATCTCTGTGTGTATGTCTGTGTGTGTATCTGTGTGTCTGTGTGTGTATGTTTGTGTCTGTGTGTGTATCTGTATGTTTGTGTGTGTCTCTGTGTGTGTGTGTCTGTGTGTGTATGTTTGTGTGTCTGTGTGTGTATCTGTGTGTATGTCTTTGTGTGTATGTTTGTGTGTGTCTCTCTCTGTGTGTCTCTGTGTGTGTATCTGTGTGTGTATGTTTGTGTGTCTGTCTGTGTGTATCTGTGTGTATGTTTGTGTGTATCTGTGTGTGTGTGTATGTCTGTATGTCTCTGTATGTTTGTGTGTGTCTCTCTCTGTGTGTGTCTGTGTGTGTCTGTGTGTGTATCTGTGTCTGTGTGTGTATGTTTGTGTGTCTGTGTGTGTATGTTTGTGTGTGTGTATCTGTGTGTCTGTGTGTGTGTGTGTGTGTGTGTATGTCTGAATCAGTGCTTACTGTGCATCTGTATTGTTTTCTGATTCCATGAGAAGAATCTTAAACTGCTACGTGAGTGGCCAACATGGCTGACATTAGTGCATGTTTTGGCTCATGATATCTGGTCCCTCCCACTTTGTTCTCTAAGCACTTAGCCTTACTGTGGAGGTAATGTTACCATGTTTACTGCCCCACCTCTGGGAAGTTTTTGGTCTGCCACTGGCTGTTCATGAACTCCATTTAAATGTTCAGTAGCAGGAGCTTCTAAGAGAAAAGAACCTTGACGCTTCTGCCACTGAGTAAGGAAGTCATCTCTTAAAGGAGCCATACCTCTGCTCCAAACCAGCAAACAGAACCCACCTGAAAAAATACTGCCACCAGGAAGTTGTGCCTGACTCTGATCTTTTCTGTGCTTACAATCTCTTCTTTTAAGCCTTCTCAGAGCTTTATGTGGGCGCATGTCCTCCACGCTGTGTGCCATATGTAAGTGGCTGTTTCTGTCCTGCCAGCAATTTCTAAATACTTGGCAGCTGTTTCCCAAATTACCACACAGAGGCTTATATTAATTATAAATGATCAGCTGGTATCTTAGGCTTATAACTAACTAGTTCTTATACTTAAAGCATAATTCTTATCTATGAATAGCCACATGGCTTGGCAACTTTTCTCAATACAACATTCTCATCTTGCTTCCTCTCTGTCTGGCTGGTGACTCCTGACTTTGCTCTTCTCCTTCCCATCCTTCTGATTTGGCTTCCCTGCCTATACTTCTTGCCTGGCTACTGGCCAATCAACATTTTATAATCAATTTGAGTGAAAAATTTTTACAGTGTATAAAAGGATTATTCCATGGCAACAAGGGCCATAGATTTTCTAACAAAACCACTGAAACCTGCCATGAGAAGCCTACTTTGAAGTTGTTGGTCACAGCTATCCGTGATAATCCCAAAACATCATAGGCTATTTCTGCTGTCCATGGTGAACTCTCAGGAGTAGAAGGTGCGCCACTACTAATGAAGAAGCCATACACTTCAGATGCAGAACCAGAGCCTCCTACCTAGGGACAAGTTTTCATGGTACCAGAAAGCAATATGCAAGCTTTGAAGGAAGGAGCCAACCACAGTCCTACCCAGCTGTGATACAATAATGATCTGCACTATACAATAGCCCTAAGGATACAAGAGTGGCCACATAAACCTTGGTGATAACCAATAGCTTTTAATTGGACTTAAGACCTTCCCAAAAGGAGGGAAACCATGACTGGTACTGGAAACCTAGCTAGTTTCTTAGAGCTACTAAGGCATGGGTCTTAGAGGAGAACACACAACCATTACTTTATTAAGTCAGCATAATCTCTAACTGCATTCTAAATACTTATCCTTATTCTCACAGATTAATGTAGTTCTCACTCCTTGTCAAGGAAAGTTCTTTTAGGAACATATGGACATTATTACAGAAAACTACCATCAGTCAAAATGCAGAGTTGTGATGTCCCCAATGACATATAAACAACATAACTCCTGCACCTCAGGCTCAGGGACCACAGAGAAAGGGGGTGAGAACACTGTAAGAGCCAGAGGGACAGGATGTTTGCTGTGAGATTATGTCTCCTAGAAATGTCAGAGAATGTACATTCACGGAATCTTACAAACATAAGTGACTAAACATGAGCTGAACAATGATACTTCAGAGAGATATGCTGATATCAAAGGGAGAAAGCTCCTTAGGCTTCAACCTTCATGAAACACCAAGGAACTTGGAGAGCTGGGGAAATAGTCTGCCCCAGAGAAGAGTGACCATACGGTTATCTATGACCAAGTGTTTATTCCTGAAAACATACAGACTGAGTAGGTTGTATCTTTATGTTTAGAAATACACACAAACATACAACAGCAACAGAAAAAATTATTAAGAAATAATAAATTTGTGGCAGTGGTGGTGCACACCTTTAATCCCAGCACTTGGGAGGCAGTGCCAGGAGGATCTCTGTGAGTTTGAGGCCAGCCAAGACTACATGGAGAAACTCTGTTTGAAAAATGAAATAAATAAATAAAATAAAATGCCTATGTAGAGGTAAGATTTTGGATCTTCTTGATAAAAAAATATTTTCTGTTATTGCTACTCACATAATTAAAATTAATGGGGGCTTGAGAGATGACTTCTAAGTGAATACCTGTTCTTTCGGAGACCCTTCACTAAAAACTTGAAAAGTAAATAAAATTGGGGGGGGGGAAGAGATTGGTCAGCTAACTAGGACATGAAAAGATGCTTCACATAGATGGAAGGAGACATAACATTGTGAAATTTACAGTATTTCTGGAAGTGGTTTAATGTAATCAGTTCAAACTCCATGCCCTTTAAACTTCCCACAACATACTTCATAAAATAGTAAAGAGCTACCTAGAATTTATGTTGTCACAAATCCCGAGGGTACAGAGCAAACCTAGGGAAATGTTACAATGCTTGAGCTTTTTTTTTGTGACTCCAAATGAGGCTGCAGAACCACATAACCAACAGCATCATGGGAATGGGAGACAACAGACAGTCCAATGTACAGCAGATCCAGAAACCTGTCCAATAGCAATGGCCCTGTCACTGCCACCAAAACACCACGAATAACGTAGCAAAAAAGGAAGACCTCCACGGGAAGACCTCCGAGCTGGTGTCCTCAGGAGCAGCCCCAGGAGCCCAGCCCCGCTCCCCTCCCTCTGACCTGGGAGGCTCCAGGGCCGCCGGGCTGCGGTTCCCGCCTCTGCGCTGCGGACGGCGGCGGCGGCTCCGGGGGTCTCGGGTCCGCACCGCGCACGAACCCGATCACCGACAGGGAACGGGAACTCAGCCCTGCAGACTTTGAACACTCGCCTTATTCTTACGGCTTACATTGTCGGATTCCGTTCATGTCACTTCTCCACACCCCCCTCTCAATGCTCCACCCTTCCCATAGGCCAGTCAATGAGCCACATCCTCCCAATCGCTGCTTCCGGTTGAGAGGTCCCGCCCCATTGCATGCCACTCCACCTCCGACCACCCTCCCCACTGCTCGGTCTAGACCAGACCTGGATCCAGGAGGACGCTGCACCCCGAGATCTCACCCCATAGTGGGTTCTGAGCCATCAGATAAAAGACAGGCAGCCTGATCTCGACTTGACTACCAGCCTCCAGGGCTACATACTTACATGAACGATAGCACGGTAAATTCAGATGCCAATGTCTCATCATTAACACAAACATGACAAGCCAAAGCCAAATCCTACAATTGTGACTTCAGACATTTCAGGAACTTGGAGTTTTAAAAAGAAATAGGAGTGTCCAGAAGTCAGTGGTCAGCCCACTGCTAACAGCCCAGGGCGAGTTCATCCCGCACTGTACGGCTCTCACCACTAAATAGTGGTCTTGTCATTTACTAACCGAGGAGCAAGTTAGTTTTCAGTGACTCACGCTAAAGGTGATTTGAGATTTAAATATATATTTAATATAATATATAATATATATATTTGGAGAAGAAAGGCAATGGCAAATGCAGAGTCTTGCTGTCCCAGATGTAGAAAATAAGGTATGTGTCCCCAGTTCTAAACACCATCAGTTACACCATCCATCTATGGCTCTGCGAACACTGAGGAAGAGGAGGAGGAAAGGGAACAAGAAGGGAAAGAGGAGGAAGGGCTGAGATGTGCCATTGTCCAGACTCCAGACAGCTGTTGTAACCAATAACCAACAGCAACCTGCATTGACCTCACACTACACCACGATTAGTCTCGGAAAGGGAAAGGCTCACAGGTCACCCTCTCCCTCTCAAATGTTGGCTATGGATGGATTGTAGGAGAAGAATCAGTGTCTTTAACTGTAGTCCTCTGCTGAGCCCAGCAGGTTCCAGCACAGCTCCAAATCCAAGCTGTGGTTAATCTCAGTGGGTCCCAAACACAGTGAATGGAAATGAACCCAAGAGAGATTTGTTGGAATTGTGGACCGGCATAGTAAGGAGGTAGGCAGTATTTGCGGTTCATAAATACAAACTCATTCAGGGAGAATGCATGTAGACATTTATGTATGTGTGAAATTGTTTAATAATACATATTTTGAGACGGGGTTCTCTCTGTAATGCTGGATATCCTGGAACTAGCTTCATAGACTAAGCTAGCCTCAAAATCTCAGAGATCTGCCTGCATCTGCCTCAGGAGTGCTGGGAGTAAAGGCACGTCCCATCTTCCCTGCTGAGAGAATTCATCAAGTGACCATATCAGTCTAATTTCTTTTTGCTTGTGGTGTTATCTGTGGGTTTTTGTTTTGTTTTGTTTTGTTTCTCTCTTTTTTTGAAACAGGGTTTTTCTGTATAACCTTGGCTGTTCTCAAATTTCCTTAGCAGACCAGACTGTCCTGGAACATACTGAGATCCCCCTGCTTGTGTTGAGAATTCTGGGTTTAAAGGTGTGTGCCACCATGTCCAGATCATTGCTGATTTAATATCAGGTAATACTAACAGTCAGGAAATCTTCATTTCTCATATCAAGAAGTATTTTAAGTAGCTTTGCTGTTTGCTCTTATTATTCTGGTCCTGCTGTTTCATTAAAGGGCCAATTTATAACTGCTTCAGTCTCATTGCTACTGATGTTCTGTTTACATTATTTAATGTTGTTGAAATCTGGTAGACTGCATGCACTTGGAACACATCTATTTCAATTAGAGTTGCCAGTTTGGTGTAAAAGAAGTCTCTAATATAAATAAACAAGAGATCCAGGTGATTGATCATTTCTATGCAGTTACATTGGGTAATTGTACGGCTGAGTAGTAATGGCACACTCCTTTAATCCCAGCACTACTGAGGCAGAAGAGGTGGATCGCCGAGAATTCAAAGCCAGCCTAGTCTACAGAGTGGGCTCCAGGTCAGCCAAGGCTACAGGGCATATCTGTATCTCAAAAACCAAACCAAAACAAAAAGACATAATAACAAAATAATGTGTAGCTGGGCAAGTCCCTGAAAGCCTTTTAACCCAGAGCTCAGGAAGCATGGGCAAGAGCACCTCTGAGTTCAAGGCTAGCCAGATCTACACAGTGAGTCTCAGACAGCTGGAAAGCAATAATTACTTATAGTATGCATTCACCATTTGTGAAACAAATGTTAATTCTTGGTCAGCCTGTAACTGACTTATCCCTAAATTCTGGTCAGATGATATAAGGTTGTCTTGGAGACTGGACCACAGTCACAATAGATAGGACAAAGAATCAGAGATGGAGATATAGAAATCTCCCCAAACCAGCTTTTTGGAAAGGGAGATTATGCTAATGTGGAAAGGCAATCTTTATATGATAATCACATGCTGAATGGCAGCCTTGAATGCTTGTGATAGAATTGAAGAATTAGGAAATAAAATTGAAACTTTTACAAAAGTGATTCAATGGCAAAAAAAAAAAAAACCCTTTACAGATTTAAAACAAAAACCAACAACAAGGATTGACTATAGTACTAAATCTAATGGTACCAGATTCAGAATCTAGGCAAATTATAATTGAATCTCTGGCTTTTGAAAATGCTATCTCACAACGCAAAGGGGTAATTAGGCCATTAAAGGCAAGGTCAGCACACTTGGAGGGTTAAAAGGATTGGGTTCTCGATATAATTAATATAGAATCTTATAACTATAATGATAATTAGATTGGAGGGGTTTTTCTAGAGGTTTAAAGAATAATCAAAATATCAAATGTTACAACTGTGGAAGGCAAGGTCACATAAAAAGAGATCTAAACAAGGTGTTCCCAGAAATAGTGACTTTGGTAAGAATAAGCCCAACATACCACTTCCTTTGGAGTATACATAAGGTGTGGCAAAAGCGATCAGAAAATGAGTGGAGGTCAGCAAGGGACAGCAGAGTAACCTTTTGACTTTGGAAAATGCCCCAAGGGGCCTTTTTCTGGTCCCAGCATCAAATGAAATCTAGTTCAGTCTTATTTTATCATCTTGGACTAAACACCTTCCCAAAGCAGTTAAAAACAAAAACAACAAAACAACAACAACAACAAAAAACCTAAAACTTATTCTAAAAAAAAAAAACCAAAACAAAACATACTGTTCTGGACAATAGAACAGCTATAGAAAAGAGAAATAGATTCAGGAAAAATCATAAATCAAATATTTTGGGAAATTTACAAATGAACAAAGGCCAAAAATAAAAATATGAATAAAAGATAATGTCATTGAAGGCTTGGTAGACACAGGGGAGAATGTAACAATAATTTTACTAGAATCTTGGCATACAAATTGGGCCCTTCAGTAGTAAATGTTGAGACTTTAGAAATTGGAACATTATCCAAGGCAAAAGAGAGTGAAAGATGGCTTGAATGTAATGGGCCAGAAGGAGAGAGAAAAATTAAAGCCATATGTGGCTAACATTGCTATGAACTTATGGGGACAAGACTTATTGCAACAATGGAATGCTCAGATTAACATTCCCCCAATAACAGAAATAAACCATAAACTAGAAAAAATATTAGAAAGTATTATGAAAAACAGTCACCAACCATGGAGGTTCTGTAAGCTTCCTGTGTATTTATAGGCACTTCTTTCTTTAGGTTGGGAAAGTTTTCTTCTATGATTTTATTGAATTTATTTTCTGTGCCTTTGAGCTGGTATCTTCTTCTTTGATTCTAACTATTCTCAGGTTTGGTCTTTTCATGGTGGCTCAGGTTTCCTGGACATTTTGTGTTATGGCTTTTTTGTTTAGTGTTTTCTTTAACTGACGTATCTATTTCCACCACTGAATCTTCCACTTCAGAGATTCTCTCTTCCATCTCTTGCATTCTGTTGGTAATGCTTGAATCTGTAGTTCCAGTTTGTTTCTTCAGGTTTCTATTTCCAGCTTTGCCTTGGTTTGTGCCTTTATTGCTATTTCAATTTTTAATTCCTGGAATGTTTCTTTCACCTGTTTGTTTTCCCTTTTTTGGTTTTCTTTATTTTCTTTCAGGGATTTGTTCATTTCTCCCAATTTTTTGTTTGTATTTTCTTCTCATTCTTTAAGGGAGTTTTTTATATTCTCTTTTAAAGCTTCTATTATATCCATAAAATTGTTTTTAAGGTCATTTCCTTGTTTCCTCTTCATTGTTATACTCAGGTCTTGATGTTGTAGAACCACCAGCTTCTTTTGGTGGTGTCTTGTTGTTCTTTATATTATTATATGTATTCTTGCACTGGCATCTGCCCATTGTTTCCTTGGTTGACTCTTAGTCAGGTCTTGGTTGGTTCTTAGTCAGCTGTGAGCCTGGGGACTGAGTGTCTCCAGGAATTGCAGGGGCTGCTCTTATTTGGCTCTTAGTTGGCTGTATGCCAAGGAGCTATGTGTCTCCAGTTGTCACAGGGGTCATTCTTGCTAGGGTCTTAGCTGGATCTTAAGTCAGCTATGGACCAGGAGGCTTTGGGGTCTCCAGCTGTATGTGTGTGATGATGCAGACTGCAATTTGGGTGGGGTTTGGCTTGTGGGATGTCCCTTCAGTTGTGTTTTGCTGGGGATTGGACTTGGGCAAGGGGCTCTCCCAGTTTTCTCTGGTTTAGGGCAGAGCTGAATGTGGTTGGGGTGCTCAGGATGGTTTCCTCAGACTGAGGTCCGGAGACCACAGTCTCTGATTGACCTGAGAGTTGGGGTGCCACTCCCCTCTTAGTCAGCCGTGGACCAAGAGGGAGGCTTCTATATCTTCATTTGATCTCTTTTTCTTGATTAAACATTTCTTTTTCAACTAAAAAACATTCTTTCCTTCACCTTTCTCTATTGTGAAGAGATCTTTAACTTCCTTTCTTTCCCCTTTCTCTTAGATTCTTTTTCCTGGTCTTATCCTTTGTCTCAGGAGCTATTTTATTTGTTGTGGCTCCTGAGACAGAGAATTTAAATTCTCCATTCTCCTGCCCTATCCTGGAGTCAAACCTACTACTATAGACTATGTTACCTCCTGTCTTAGGGTGTCTAGACATTTCTTTCCATGTGCCCCACATTGCTGGTCATCAAATGCCAGGGTGCTGCTGTGCCAAACAGTTGAAGAAGGCATTTCAAGATGAAATTCTAAGGCCTATGTGGTAGAAGGAAGGTCCAGCCTATTCTGATTGACTAAACACAAAGGCACATTTACACAAATTATTTCCGCATACCAAGGTTCACAATTTACATGCCTTACTAGAGAACATCACATGTCCTCATGATTCTAGTCCTTTATTGTGTCATTTGCAATACACAATACAAGAACCTCAGGTGTGCCTGTGGCTTTTTATGACCAAAGTAAGGAGATTGCTGCAATGCCCCTTCAGCAAACAATCACTGTTTTCCATAAGGCTTCTTCAAGGTCAGTGTGCATTTATAAAACAATTGTTCATTCTGATGTCTACCCAATACAGTGTTTCTGCTAAATTCCTACAGCAAAGGCAGGCATCACCATGTAGACTCCTCGGGGATTCTAAACTCTGTGGGTCATACTTACAGTGTCACGTGGATAACATAACTTTAGCGGTTCTCACCTTCTGTTGTTAAGGTTTGACATTAGAGTATTTTTGATAGTGAACAAAAAATGCGATTTATTAGGGTATGTTCTTGAGTTTTCTTTTATGGGTAAAGAATTTTACAAATTCAGTGCATTTGGTTCATTTCCAATGAACAACAAGACATAGGTTATATGGTATACCTTTCATGTTTTCTCAGAACTATGAATTTTGAGCTATACAGCACATTTGGAAGAAAACCTAAAGGATTTGGCACATTTTTTTTTAATGGTAGTAATTCTGTCATTATTATAACTATTATTTCTGAGGTAAGGTCTGTGTAGTCCTCGAAGTTCTGGAACTCACTATGTGGCCCAGGATGACAGACTCACAGAGATCTTCACTCCTTTGACTCTTGGGTACTGAGATTAAAGGCACGAACCACTATGCCTGGTATTACTATCAATTTTTGACTATTGAACAAGGTAATTTTTTTTTTTATTACAGCTATTCCCACCAGCTGGAAAGATGGTTTATAGGGTAAGAATACCGCTTCCTCTTCCAGAGCACTGTGTTCAATTCTCAACACTCACAACAGCTCACAACTGTCTGGAATTCCAGCTTCACGGTATCTTCTGGCCTCTTCTGGCCTCTACAGGCATCAAACATGTAGTGCACAGAAAGTCTTGTAGACAAGCACCCACACACATTAAAAGTCATTCACACAGTTACTATTACAGAATTTTATTTGAATACAAACTACGTGATATTTTAAAGATTTGAAACTTCATTAAAGGCTTTCACAAATTTGTCTTTGTTTCTATAATGTATACTCTTGGGGTTTCTAAGTAGAGAATACTATATAAATGCTATGTCACATGATCTACAACAGTATTTTCCTCTCCAGTATGAACTCTCTGATGTCTTCTAAGATTTGAAAGGTGAATATAGGATATGCCACAGTCTTTGCATTTGTGAAGTTTCTCTCCTGTATGAGTTGTCTGATGTGCCCTAAGATATAAGCAGCTAGTGAAAGACTCATCACATTCCTTACATCTGTAATGCCTTTCTCCAGTATGAACTCTCTGATGCGTTTTAAGATTTGACATGTAGGTAAAGGACTTGTCACATTCTAGACATTTGTAAGGTTTTTCTCCAGGATGTAGTTTCTGATGCGTTCTAAGATCTGAAATCAAATTAAAGGACATGTCACAGTCTTTGCATTTATAAGGTTTCTCTCCAGTATGGATTTTCTGATGTATTTTAAGACTAAAAATCTGGACAAAGGACATGTCACAATCTTTGCATCTGTAGAGTTTTTCTCCTGTATGAATTTTCTGATGTGCTCTAAGATAAGAACATGTGGTAAAAGATTTGTCACATTCCTTACAACTGTAAGGTCTCTCTCCAGTATGAACTCTCTGATGTGTTCTAAGATGTGAGTTATGGGTAAAGAATTTGTCACATTCCATACATTTGTAAAGTTTCTCTCCAGTGTGAATTTTCTGATGCTCTCTAAGAGTTGAGCTTGTAGTTAAATATTTGCCACATTCCTTACATCTGTAAGGTTTCTCTCCAGTATGGACTCTCTGGTGTGTTCTAAGATTTGAACGCTGGATAAAGGACATGTCACATTCTCCACATTTGTAAGGTTTCTCTCCAGTATGAATTTTCTGATGTTCTTTAAGATAAGTGCATGTAGTAAAAGATTTGCCACATTCCTTACAACTGTAAGGTCTCTCTCCAGTATGAACACTCTGATGTCTTCTAAGATGAGAGTCCCGGGTAAAGGACTTGTCACATTCTCTACATTTGTAAGATTTCTCTCCAGTATGAATTTTCTGATGTGTTCTAAGAGTTGAATTCACAGTAAAGGATTTGTGACATATCTCACATTTGTAAGGCTTCTCACCAGTATGGATCCTGTAATGCCTGTTAAGATGTGATATTTCAAGAAAGGATTTACCACAGTCTTTGCATTTGTAAAATGTCTCCAGAGAATGAGTTTTCTGATGCCATCTAAGTGATGAATAGTGAGGAAATGATCTGTCACATTCATTGCATTTGTAAGGCTTCTCTCCACTATGGAGTCTGTAATGGCTTTTAAGATGTGAAAGCTGATGAAAGACCTTGCCACATTCTTGACAACTGCAATGTTCCTCATCAGTATGGATTTTCTGATGTCTCCTAAAACTGGAACAGTGGGCAAAGGACTTGTCACATTCCTGACATTTGTAAGGCTTCTCTCCTGTATGCGTTTTCTGATGGCTTTTAAGCGCTGATAACTGAGGAAATGACTTTCCACAATCTTTGCATTTGTAAAGTTTCTCCCCAGTGTGAAGCCTTTGATGTGTTTTAAGATTTGACCACTGGTTATAAGATTTGTCACAACTGTTGCACTTGTAGGGTTTCTTTCCAGTATGTATTCTCTGATGTACAGAAAGGTGTGAAGCAGTTTTGAAGCATTTCCCACATTTCCCACACTGGTGTGGTGTCTCTTCAATGTAGATTGGTTGTTGTAAAAGACTGTATGCAGAGCTGAAATAGTCCTCATATTCTCCCTGCCTATGATCTTTCATTGCAGTGAAGAGTGTCTGATCTTGAGTAATGTTGGAACACAAATTTAAGGATTTCTCACAGTCTTTAGATTTGCAAGCTTCTGCTCCAGTGTGCATGCTTTCATGTCCAACTGGGTTTGAAGAGTCAACAGAGGCATCTCTGTGATTACTGCAGCTGTGGTTATTAGAGTTCTCTGTAGTTTCACTTGTTCTATGAAGTGCACATGTGGAGGGGTCATGAAGCACTGTGCCAAGCTCATCACACTGACAAGACTCCTTTTCAGTCTTCACATGTTGATGGACAGGGTCACATATGTAATAGTTCTCTAAAAAATGAATACAGTTCTGATCAATGGAGCTTGTTTCAGGATTAAACATTTCATAAAAGACTGTCTCTCTAAGTTTACTCTTAAGATAAGACCACAAGCAACTACTTAGATATTTTTATTTCAATGCAATTGAATGTATTCTCCCAAAAACAATCTGACAGCCTACAAAGTCTGTGAATAAATAGTAAATATCTCATCTTTATTTAAAAAATGTGTAAGGCACAAAATGGATCAGGAAATTGAGGAAACTAATTAGCTATGGTATGGAGTTCAGGGATTGATTGTATTTAGAACACATGCCTCTATGTATAAATATTTCTTCTCAGAAATTAATAAAGAGTTTAATTCACAGTGCTTGTATTACTAAGTTGAAAGCCAAAGGGAGTACTGTTCGAAAGAACCAATCCTTTAAAGAATCAAGTTTTATTTAAAAGCATCAAGGAGTTTATTTGACTGTTTTCTAAAACAAGGAATTAGATTTTTGTAAAGTAACGGATAGAAAGAGTATTCAGGCAGCCATCACAGGCTCTAGATGGTTTGAGACAGGGCTATCACACACAGCTATTGCTTATTTTTACTCTCCGCTATCTGAGCTCCACACATTGCTGTGTTTCTCAACTTTCCTCCTAGGGTTATTCTCAAGTTCACTCTGTACACTGAATCCTGAGATTATTTCCCAGAAGGGTGTCTGTGCATTCTCCACTGGGAAGAAAATTAATAATGTAAAATGAAGACATACATATAAGGAAGGCAATTACAGAATAATCTTACTTCATGGAGTCATGTTATATTTAAAAATTATCCCAATCTGATGTCAGCAATTGCATTCTGTACTAGTATTGTCACCATAATTCAGGTGCAATAGATACAATGTCTTCAAACAGTTACAACAGATAGGATGCATCCTGTAGCCGGGACACTACACTAAGTTGAATGATCAGGAATCGTGTCAAGTGGAATTTAATACAGCCTGTAGAGGGATTATGTTGTTACATTGTAAATAACTGTCCCACCCACTGGTTTAATAAAAAAAAAATGCTGATTGGCCAAAGGCAGACAGGAAGTATGGGTGGGGCTACCAGACTAAGAAAACTCTGGGAACAGGAAGAACAGCTCAGAGATGCCATAGAGTTGCCAGACAAACCTGAAGATGCAGAGGACAATGATGCTGCTCTGAGAAAGATACTGAGCTGCATGGCTGAACAGGATAAGAATCATGGGTTAGATTAAGAGCAAGAGCTAGTAAGTTATATGCCTGGGCCCCAGGTCAATCAGCATACAATTAATGTAAGCATCTGTGTGTCTCTGTGGGACTGTGGGTCTGTGGGTCTGCAGGTCCAAACCTTGAGGCCTGAAAGTCCAGGCCAGAAACCTCATATTACAACAGCCAAAGCGTTCTCAGTAATTGCTTTCTCTTTCATTGGAAGCCATTACTGTCGTCCTGCTCATTCACTAGTCCACCCTATTTGTGGCTATTCTCTCTCCTCTACAAGTTTCAGGGCAATCTCATTTGCTCTGGACAGTGACCATGCCTACCCTGCATACAATAATCCACATTTTATGAGGTAGCCCATGACCTATGCTAGCATTTTTAGACAGAATACAGACATCTAACATAGTCCTGTGCTCAGCACATGAAGAGAACACAAAGTATAGGAATCTAGGAATGACTTCCAATTACTGTTACCTATCAGACTTTTTAGCTTATTTAGGGAGAATTTTCAGTTTGCATATCTCAAGTTTTTCTCACAATTAAAACTATGCCATCTATAACTATGGACATGGAGCTTTAAGATATGAGTATAAATATTTTACAACACCAAGTTTCTGAATGCACTGTGGAACCAAAATGAGTAGTGCATGACACCCGTATCACGGAAAATGGAAAGAAAGCATTAAACAGCAAGAAAAAGTTCTTTCCTTCTACCAAACTTTCCCTAGTCTCTCGTTTCCAAGACAGCTTAACAGTAAGTTTATAGCCTATGAAGGATGAGCTATGAATTCTAGAAGAAAAATGTCCTCACCCACAGAGAGCAGGTTGCTGTAATTTTCCAACATCACTTCAATGTACAAAGCCCTCTGAGCAGAGTCCAGACATTCCCACTCTTCCTGGGGGAATTCCACAGTCACGTCCCTGAATGTCAAAACACCCTGAAACAAAAAAGTATTGTTTGATAATATGATCCCAGGCAGAGTGCTTTCCAGGATATAAGGAAATTAGGAGTGTAGATGAGCAAAAACAATTACTCAAAATGGTGACTTCTAATATAGTCACTCTATAATGAAGGTTTCAACTCTGTGAATACAGGATGACATAATAGTCTCATAAGCATATCCCTGAAACAAAAGGTCTTGACATAGTTATCTATATTGCAATAAATCTCACCTGAAATATACCAAATATAGGATTAATATTTATTGGAGGGTGCTTTAACACTCACGATTACAGGTTACACCTTAGGACGATTCCTTGGCAATAGGAAGATCCAGGCAATGGATGCTGATCTAATCTCCAAGAAGCAGGAACAAACCCGGGTGCTCAAGATCCCAGCAGCCCCTTTTGAATGGGGCTGGCCACACCCCCTTCAGCCTCCCAACCTTATCAGTTAACACCTGAATCCCACCACATATCTATCTGTTACAGATCCTGTGTTACGTTGCACAGAATCACAGTGTACAAGTCTCAGAAGGAAAATCTGTGAGGAAGTATGTTTTAAATACTGGAACTGTAGATCATGCTAAAATACTGACTTAATCAATCCTGTCTGTACTTGGGTCTTCCATGACTATATACTAACAGGCTCAGTTGGGATGTTTAAACTCTAGATTCTATTAAAGAACAAAGGGGCATGCATGGAAGGTAGAATTTATGATTGACTTTATAGGCAAAGATTTCTCCCCCACTGTAACAATAATGCCCACTGTCAATTTTAATTAACATATAAGATAAAGTACATTAAGTGATTACTTTTATAAGAACATTTGAACCACTAGCAAGCAGATAGAAAAATCTGCATCAGCCATATATCATATAATCTAAAATTTTATTAAAAATAGGTATCAGGCAACTTAGACTAATAACAATTTCAGAAGATTTGAAAATATATAACTCCAGAAGAGTTAGAAAAAGTGAGAGAAGTCCAAAAAACATCAAATAGTGTTTAAGTTACAGCTAAGCACGTAGACAGATGTGAAGTGACTGTCAATATATTCAGAAGTGACATGGATTTCCTGTTAGTAAATGTTACCACTTTTCAGTGTTTTACAAATGTAACAGAGCTCAGCTCAGTAGAACGTCTCAGGGGAAAACTTGAGCTTTTTTGCCTCTGAAATTTGTAGTTTTCAGTGTGTTCCTTTACTTAGGGCGATTGTCTAACAGATTTTAGGTTAGTAGTGTTCATGATTTTTACTTTATTTCTTAGGAAATGCAAAGTGGTGACATATTCTATGTGAGCCAACGGTTAGGGATAGAAATGCAAACCTGCAGGTCAGAGCCCACTCCCCAAATCTCCACTGTCAAACACTGCAGCTTCAGTGTTTTGTTAAAACAAAAACCAAACAAAAAACCTGATTTCTCTGGTTTGGGAAGTTATTATGGAGCATCCTAAGCAGCAGTTCTCTTGAGACAAACAGCAGGTGTCAGCCAACACCTGGACACATCACTATTGTGACATCAGACACCAAAGAGAAAAACAAGTAGACAGTTGGGTTTGTTCCTAAAAACAGACTGGATGATGACAGAGGATACAGAAAGAATATTGTAAAGGTATGCAAAAACTTTGACAATAGAGGCAAAAGATATACTACAAAAACGTGGCCTTTTCCATGTCTGGGTCCATGGTCCTGCTGTAGCTGAGGCCTGTGTTACTACTACAAATCATGCCTGTTGGTGCCCAAGGGCTGTGCTAAACCAGCAATGCTCCTCACAGGCCCTGGGATGGAGGCATGAGGACCCTGCCATTCTTTGTGGGGCACCCTTCCCACCCCAACTGGGAAAGCTTGCCCGACCTATCACCTGAGAGGAGTGGTCTCAGAGGATTGGAGCAAGAACTCAGCTACCTCCTAGGCACATATCCAGTGCTTTGAGTTGGCACACCCCAACATATACTCTATCTATGACCTGCTAAAATGAGTGAAAGGGCCGGTCCTGTGAAACCATAGCATCAGAATCACCATGATACAAGGCAATGCTTCCATGATGGTCCAGTACCAATGGTGTATCGAAATCCAGAGGCCTTGAATCTGTTCAACAACCCATTACACAAAGAACATTTACAAATAAAGCTCTTTGGACAAAAGGGTCTACAAAGTGACACAGCACAGCTCCCAATGCCATATGACAAAGAAATAGATGATGGAGAGGTGGGCAAGATGGAAGAGCAAAGTGTTCTTTTCTGTTTGCTTGGGTTTTTTTTTTTCATTATTATTGTTGCCTTTTTTACTTTTATAATTTTATTTCTTTTTAAATTTTCCTTCGGGGTGATGTTCCAAGAGCGAAAGACAGATACAGAGAGATTGGGGTGTAGTATATGAAAGTCACAATAAATCAATAAAAACTTATTTTCAGAATAAATACAGCTTTTTCAATGGTTCTGGGAAAACTGAATCCAGCAGAATTAAATTATATTCTTATATTTCATTTGTACAAAAATCCATTTAAAATGAATTGAAAATCTTACTTAAAACCAGAAACACACAGAAACAAACCTAGAAAACATAAGGAATACCCATCAGAATATTGGGATGGGTAAGGACTTATTGATTAGAAAGAATAACAACAGCACAGGAATTAACCCAAGTATCAATAGATGGTAATACTACATTGATACTATCAATGATACATTGATAAATGGAAACAATCAGCAGAGAACACAGACACCCCACAAAATGAGAGAGAATCTGTATAAGTGACACTTTGGTTAGAGGCTCATATACAGAATTTACAAACAATTACAGAAATTAAATGCTAAGGAAATAAAACTGCCAGTTAACAAATGGGCAAATGAACCAAATTTCAAAGACAAAAATACTAGTGGTCAATAAATATTGCAAAAAGTGTTCAGGATATCCAAAATGCAATAATAGAAACACAAACTGAACCTACTTCAAAATACTGCTTCATGCCAGGGAGAAAGGCTGTCATCAACCAATCTGACAACAAATTTAGACAGGATGTGGAGAGAAAGGAACCCTCATTACGTGTTGGTTTGTGTGGAGTGTAAATTAATACAGCCATAATGGGAATCCGTTTGGAGATTATTGAAACAAACTGAAGACAGAACTAACATATGACCCAGCAAACTGACTCCTGGGAACATAACCAGAAAACTCCACACCCCAACTTAGAGATATTTACACCCCATGTTCATTGCTGCACTCATCATGGCAAAGTATCATAATCAAACTGTCTATCTACAGATGAAGGGATAAGAAATGGTATACATATAAAATGGAATACTATTCAGCTGAAGAGAAACATTCAATAAAAACCTGCAGGAAAATGGATAGACTCAAAATAGATAATATTAAGTGCAGTCATACAGTGTCAGAAGGAAGAACCCACATTTTCCTTCACAGACAGAATCTATCCAACAATATGTATATATGGAAACAATGTGTATGTGGGCAAATAAAACACGGAGCAAAAAGAACAGGAAGGGTTAAATATCAGGGTTGAGGTGGGACTGGATGCAGGTAATGATCACCAGTTATAAAAAATAATGTAAAGCCTATCAAGCTCTAATTCTGTATTCTGTCAAGATTATGTTCAGTAGCAAACATCTGAAATCCCATGCAGAGCTTCTGTTCCCAATGACGACTCTAAATGGCATAAAGTATAGTCTTTAGGTTGGTTAATTTCAACATGTGATTTTTGTTGTTGTTGTTTGAACATTTTTCATAACAAAATTTAAAAAAAAATTACCACAATCAGAAAATTAAAGAATCAGAATGTCTGAATATATAACACTTATAGAAAAAACAGTGAACATGACTACTCACCTGGGACATGCTTACTAGAGAATCAGCCATTTCTCTTTCTCTCCTTTGAGTTTCTCTTTCAGGAACAAAGAATAGATGGCTGGCTGCCTTTTCATATAAGGGGTCAAAGAGAAAGAGCAAATATTAATACTGAAAGCAGATAGAGGACAACATCAAATCCCATGAAAAGACTTAAGAAACAGAATATGACCAGGTCTCCAGACAATGACCCAATTCCAGGAGAGCATGGAATGGCATTTCAACGGTGAAGAGAAAGTAACTGCCAACAATTTTATTGCATTTAGAAAAATTCTTGAAATTGATGGAGACAGAAGTGAACTTCAAGAGTCTTGAGCTAACACAATTAATTTCACTAAATCAGCTTTGCAGACAAGAATTAGAGGCAAAATTTATACACATGAATCAGAGGAATTAGGCACAAGAACATGGGAAACAATAAATTCCATGTGAAGAACAGATAAATAACATACAGGAGAACTGAGAAGTAACAAGTAACCATCCATAGGTAAGACAATTAACCACTAATTCTCACACAGGTAATCTAACTAGGAACAACATCAAAATCAAGAGCATAATGAAGAAAAATGTCATGACATTTCTACATCATGTCTAGCCGCTCTGGAAATAGATATGGAGTATGCTCAATTAAATAAATAATTCCTCAAGTTATGTAAATCTATCACATGACAAAGCTATTCCATTTATTATTATATGCTCAAAGGACTTGACATACATCCTGTTCCACAGACATTTGCTTAGCCATATTCATTGCTGCTCTACTCACAATAGCTACAAAAGAGAAACAATGTAAATGTCCTTCAATTGAAAAATGGATAGTGAAAATGGGGTACATATCTATTATGGAATATGATTCAGTTGTTAAGAAACTTGAAACCATGACCTTTGCGGCTATTGAATAGTTCAGAACCCAAAAGACAGACACTGCATGTTCTCTCTCATTGGAAGTTCCTAGTCCCAAATCTTCAGATGTGGAGTGACTGGAGTAACCAGAAAAGTAGAGACTGCTGTGGGGTGTGGGGGAGTAACAGGGAACAAGTGATGTAAAAGGGAAAATGGGGTGGAGATTTAATTATGGAGGGACAGATATAAACAGAGAAGAAGAAAGGAAAAATAACAGTAGGGATATCTAAAAAGTCATAAGGAACTATACTATTTATGTACCATAAGGAACATACTAGTAAATGCCTTTAATACGTATTAGTCTGTGTAAGCATATACAGTTAGAATGTAAATGAAAATTTCCCACAAGAGCCACTGATTTTCTAACAAAACCACCAATACCAGGCATAAAAAGCCTTTTTTCAAATTGGTGGTCACAGCTGTCCAAGAGACTCCCAAACATTACAGGCCACTGCTGTCATCCATGTTTGCCTCCCAGAAATAGGTAGTCCCTGTTGTTGAAGAAGCCATACACTTCAGTCACAGAACACAGAGGACTTGAATTGAATCAGAATTTAAAGCTTTCTGAGGTATTTGTTCTGTTCCACAGGTGAGCAGGTATTTGTTGGTGATCAGTGAGCCCTGGGCATGAGAAGGAGACTGTTCAGGAAGCACCTAGATTTCTAATACAGTACTGTGCTCAGTGGATAAAGAGAAAACTAAATACAGGAGTCTACAAGTGATTCCCCAAATGTGATGCAATGTCAGAATACTGAAAATGTTTACAAAGCACTTTCAATGAGTGTAACTTGAATCTCACTTCAAATCACAGCTCAGTTAAGTCTCAGGGGCAGAAATAGAACTGAATGATTAGGATGAGTGTGGGGATATGTTTCAAATTTAATGAAAATTAGGCTGAGATATCAAAGAGAGAAAACACCACAGTCAAATCTCACCCAGCTGTCTTCCTCGGCCTCACTCCTCTGGTATCTACTGCCTGCTCTGTCTTTCTAAGCCTGCCTCAAATACCCTCTTCACCCAGTTGTTTCACATCCAGGCTAAGATTAAAGGTGTGGTACCACCATTGCCTGCCTGGGAGCCTGAAACTCCTTCTGTAAACTAAACTGGCCTCAAACTCAGATTTGCTGGGATTAAGGGCATAGGTCACCCCTTTCAGATATTCCCTGTGCTGGGATTAAACGTGTGAGTTACCACTCTCTGATCCTCCTAGACTGAATGTGGGTAGATCCCTCTCATATCTCAGACTGGTTTTTATTAAATTTGAAACATATCCCACAGATGAGATCATGCACTAACAACAATAACTTTCATAGACTCCAGATGATGGAAGCCTTACATACCTCAAAGGGACATATACTTTCAGCTTAGTTTGGCAAGAAATGCTGAACAAGAGCCAAGGAGATGACAAGCAAACTGTTACCCACAGAAAACACCCTGCTGCAACTCTGTAACATCCAGTCTCTGTACAAAGCCCCCAGGGCAGGGTCCAGGCATTGCCCTCCTCCTGGGGGATGTCCACAGCCACACCACTGGCTGTCAAAGGACCACAAAATAAAACACAACTGTTGGAAAGACTGTGTTGGTGCACACCTTTAATGTCAGCCATGGGGAGACGGAGGTGGTTGGACCTATGAGTTCCAGTCTAAACTGGTCTTCGTGCTCAGTATTGAGGCAGGCAATGAATTCAAATCTCAAACACATAATCAAACCAAACCAAACCAACAAATCAACCAAACTAAAACAAAAACCAACCAACCAATCAAAAACCAGTTTGGGCAGTGTGCTTTCCTTTGACAAAGGAGACAAAGGGTTATTGTAAACATTTTTTCTGATGTAGATAAGTGACTATTTAAGAGATGCTTTTTAGTACTAGCCTAAACAATAATATTGTTTCAATTATTTTTTCTATCCCTTCACCCACCAAAGATAAGGTTCTTTGTAGAAACTATCCTTACACTTGCTCTGTGGACCAGGCTGGCAAGGAAATCCAAGATCCACCTGTCTCTGCCTCCCAAATGCTGGCTGTGATTAAAGGTGTGTGTCACCACCACCACCACCACCACCAAGTATAATGCCTTTTCTAACTGTGAAAATATTGTGAATTAACACCATACAAAAGCATAGCATGCTTTTACAGGCTCTAAGTCCCACATTAAGAACTCAACACAAAAATACAAAAGACACATTTCTTTCTTTTTTTTCTTTTTTTCTCCTCCTCCTACCTTCCTTCCTTTTGAGACTGTCTCACCATGAAGCTCTGGCTGTCTTGAAAACTCACTATGGAGACCATGCTGGCCTACAACCCACTGAGAGGTCCACATGGATTAAAAGTGGGTGTCACCAAATCTGTCAGAGACATTTTTCAGAAACATCAGAGTGCATACGTCTCAGATGAAAAAATAATAGTGGATAAAAAGTTTACTTTTAAATGTTAATGTTTACAGTCATAACTATGGAACTTGCAAATACTGTACTTTCCGATTCAATTACATTTGCAGGCGTTCTTTTCCTGTCTAACATGCCACTCTGTGAATAGGGAAGTGGTTTAACATGGAAGTCAGTCCGGACAAATATAAATTCAAAGGGCTTTGGCATTTCCACCACAGCAAGGAGAACTGTGCTTGCAAATATCAATATAAATTCAAGCATTCTATGTTATTTTTACAATAATATTTTGGCAGTGAAAAAATCAGAATTAGTCCAGTTCCTAAGTCTAAAATTTACCGTCAAGGGAAGACCTCCACGGGAGAACCTCAGGAGCCCAGCCCCGCTCCCCTCCCTCTGACCTGGGAGGCTCCAGGGCCGCCGGGCTGCGGTTCCCGCCTCTGCGCTGCGGACGGCGGCGGCGGCTCCGGGGGTCTCGGGTCCGCACCGTGCACGGGATTCCGCACCGCGCAGGTCCCGGGGCGACAGCAGGGAATCGGCACTTGGCACTTGTGGGTTTGGCTCCTCAGTCCATTTCCCAGTCCTTTCACTAGGTTTCTAGACTTCCGTTTACGTCACTCCACCTACCTCAAACTTTACCTACGCCCAGCCAATGGGCCGCATCCTTCCCACGGCTGTTTCCGGGTGAGTGGCCCCGCCCCCTGAGCCGCCCCGCCCACTGTGTCCCGCTGTCCCGGACCCTCTGCGCAGCCTCCCCACGTGCTGGCTGCCAGTCTGGACCAGACCTGGATCCAGGAGGACGCTGCACCCCGAAATCTCACCCCATAGTGGGTTCCTAACCCTACAGATAGAAGACAGGCAGCCTGACCTCCGCTGCATACCAGCCCCCTGGGATACACACGAACATCAAACGATAGCACGGTAAATTCAGATGCCAGCGTCCTATCGCCGACACAAACATGACAAGGAAAACCAAATACTGCACTTGTGACTCGGAGATAATCATTTCAGAAACTTGGATTTGGAAAGGAAATAGGTATCTCAAGTCAGTGGTCAGCCCATTGCCAACGGCCCAGGACAGTCTATCTCACGCTAAACTGCTCACACCACTAGATGGTGGTCTTGTCATTGATTATCCCAGAAACAACGTTCCTCTTCTGTGATTCCTGCTGAAAGTGTTTTGAAATAAAACATAAATTTTTCTTTTTAAAAGCATTGATAAACGCAGATAACGCTCTCTCTCCCCCTTTCCTTCTCTCCGTCCCTCCGTCCTCCCTCCCTCCCTTCCTCCCTCACCCTCTTTCCATGAGTAAAATCTCTAATTTGTTTGTAATATCTGTAAGAATGGGTTGCCTTTAGGGTGCCTCATATTTTTAAGTGTATTTCTTAATGCTGATGCCTTTAGACACGCAAACAGCTCGTGTATGTTGTTGGTGGGGGAGTTCTCACCCTCCTTTTTGACATTTTCTTTTTTTTTTTTTTAAAGTTTTCAGTTATCTTAATTTTTCATTTACACTTCTTTTCTTATACCCACCACTGCTCTTTCTCCCTCTCCTCCTCCGAATGCTCTCTCAGCCTCCACACTCCTACATATCCATCCATCCATTCCCCAGGGAGGGCAGCAAGGAATTCCAAGGTGAGTCAGTTAGGTCTGGCATATCCAGTTGAGGTAGGACCGAGTCCCTCCCCCCAGTATCAGGGCTGAGTAAGGTGTTCCTCTGTGGGAAATGGGCTCTGAGAAGGAATAAACTCTGGTCCTACTGCAAGAGGCTCCACAAACTGCCCACACCATCCGACTTTCATCTACATTCAGAGGGTTTAGTTCCTTTCCATGAAGGTGCCTCAGAGGCTATTTCAGAGTCAGTGAGCTCCCAATAGCTAGAGTCAGCCATCTCTGAGGGTCTCCTCATCCTGATTCCTTTGCTTTTATAATCTCACCTCCCTCTTTTCAGCTGGACTGGGAAATTGACCCCATTCTTAGCTCTAGATCTCTGCTTCTGCCTTCATCAGTTGCTGGATGAAACTTCTATAATGACAATTGGGGTGGCCATTTATTTGATTATAGGAGAGTCTTGTTTAGGCTCCCTTTTCAGTATTGCTCAGAGTCAGTAATTTGTGGTCCTTGGATGTTTCCCTACCATCAGTTTTCTCTCTAACTCCTCAGTGTCTCACTCTATCAAGATATCTATTTCTCCCTCTCTGTTGTTCCTCCAACTTAACCATGCCATTCTCTCATGATCTCTTCCCACCTCCCCTTGCTCCCTTTTCCTGTATGATCCCAGTTTACTCAGGAGATCTTTTGTTACCCCTTCCCAGTGGGATATGTGGATATCTCTCTTAACCCACTGTTACCTAGCTGATCAGGGTTTGTGGATTGTAGCCTGGTTATCCTTTGCTTTATGTCTAAACTCCATTTATGAGTGAGTGCATACCATGTCTATATTTCTGGGATGATGTTAACCTCACTCAGGATGATGTTCTCCAGATCCATCCATTTGCCTGCAAATTTCAGAATGTCATTTTTTTTAACTGCTGAGTAGTACTCCATAGTGTAAATGTAACACCTTTTTTAATCTATCCATCAGTTGAGGGGCTTCTAGGTTGTTTCCAGGTTCTGGCTATGACAAATAATGCTGCAATGAACGTAGTTGAGCTAATGCCCTTGGAGTAAAAAAGTACATACCTTGGGTATGTGCTCAATAGTGGTATTGCTGAATCATTGAGTCGATTGATTCTCAGGTTTCTGAGAAACTGCCATACTGATTTCCAAAGTGGATGTACAAGTTTACATTTTCACAGGCAATAAAAGAGTGTTCCCCTTGTTCTATATCCCCTCCAGCATAGGCTGTCATCTATGATTTTGATCTTAGCCATTCTGACAGGTATAAGATGGTATCTCAGAGTTGTTTTGATTTGCGTTTCTCTGATGGCTGAGGATGTTGAGCAATTCCTTAAGTGTCTTTCAACCATTTGAAATTCTGTTGAGAATTCCATATTTTGCTCTGAATCACCCCCTTTATTTGTTTTTTTTTTTTTTTTTTTTGTGGTGGCCTCTAGTTTTTTGAGTTCTCTATATATCTTAGAGATCAGTTGTCTGTCAGATGTAGGGTTGGTGAAGATCTTTTCCCATTCTGTAGGCTGTCATTTTGCCTTACTGACTTTGTCCATTGCATTATAGAAGCTTCTCAGTTTCAGGAGGTTCCATTTATTATTGTTTTTAGTGTCTGTGCTATTGGTGTTATATTTAGGAAGTGGTCTCCTGTGCCAGTGCCTTCAAGGGTATTTGTCACTTTCTTTTCTATCAAGGTTAATTTAACTAAGTTTATGTTGAAGTCTTTGACCCATTTGGACTTGAGTTCAGTGCTGGGTGATATATACAGATCTATTTGTGTTCTTCATACCACCAGTTCTGCCAGCATCATTTGTTGAAGATGGTATCTTTTTTCTCCACTGTATATTTTTGGCCTCTTTGTCAGAAATCAGGTGTTCATAGGTATGTGGATTAATGTTGGGGTCTTTGATTTGATTCCATTAATCCACATGTCTATTTTTATTCCAGTGAGAAGCTGTTTTTTAAAATTACTGTAGCTCTATAGTATAATTTGAATTCAGGGATTATGATGCCTCTCAAAGTTCTATTATTGAACAGGATTTTTTTTTTTTTTTTTTTTTTTTTTTGCCAATCCTGGGTTTTTAGTTTTTCCATATGAAATTGAGTATTGTTCTTTTGAGGTCTGTGAAGAATCTTGTTGGGATTTTGATGGGGATTGCATTGAGTCTGTAGATTGCTTTTGTAAGATTGCCATTTTTACTATGTTGATCCAGGATCATTGGAGCTCTTTCCATTTTATGATATCTTCTTAAATATCTTCACTCAATGACTTAATGCTCTTGTCATTCAGGTCTTTCACTTCTTTGGTTAGAGTTACCCAAAGATATTTGACGTTATTTGCAGCTATTGTGAAGAGTGATGTTTCCATGATTTATTTTTCAGACCTTTTATCATTTGTGTATAGGAGGGCTATTGATTATTTTGGAGTTAATCTTTTACTCTGATACATTGCTGAAGGTATTTATCAGCTGTAGGGGTTCACTGGTAGAATTTTGGGGGTCACTTATATATACTATAATAACATCTGTAAATAATGATAGTTTGACTTCTTTCTTTCCAATTCATATGCCTTTGATCTCATTTTCTTATTGCCCTCATTAAAAATTCAAGAACTATACTGAATAGATATGGGTAGAGTTTACGCCTCATCTTGTTCCTGATTTTAGTGGGATTGCTTTGAGTTTCTTTCCATTTACTTTCATGTTGGCTGTTGGCTTGCTGTATATTGCCTTTATTATATATTTAGGATGTTCCATGTACTCTTGATCTCTCCAGGACTTTTATCATGAAGGAGTGTTGGACTTTGTCAAAGGCCTTTCCAGCATCTAATGAGATGATCATGTGATTTTTTTTCTTTCTGTTTGTGTATATGATGGCTGACATTGACAATATTTCATATGTTGAACCATCCCTGCATCCCTGGGATAAAGCCTACTTGTGCTTGATCATGGTGCATGATTTATTTTTGATATGTTCTTTGATTGGTTTACCAGTATTTCATTGAATATTTTTGCATCAATATTTATGGGGAGATTGGTCTGTAAATTTTTTGTTCTATCTTTATGTGTTTGTGTATCTGGGTGTGTGTGGCCTCATAAAAAGAGTTGGCAATGGTTATTCTGTTTTCATTGTGTGGAACAATTTGAGGAGTATTGGTATTAGTTATTTTTTGAAAACCTTGTAGAATTCTGCAATGAAACCATCTGGTCCTGGGCTTTCTTTTTTTTTTTTTTTTTTTTTTTTTTTTTTTAACCTCAAGATGATGTTACTTTTAGTTCCATCCATTTGCAAGCAAATTTCATGGTGTCATTTTTTTTTTAACTGCTGAGTAATACTTCATTGTGTAAATGTACCATTATCAAATAAGTGTTTCTTTCTTTGGAAAGTGTCTATTTTACTTGCCCATTTGTTGATTTGCAGCTTTATGTCCTTGGTATTTAATTGGTTTAATTTTTGGTAAAGTCTTGCTATCAGCCTTATCCAAAGTGTCGCTGGTACAGATTCTCTTTGCTATACCTTAAACTTTTTTTTTGATGTGTTTTTGGACTTTCCTCAATTTTTATTACTCTTTGGAAGCGAAGTGAAATATTATTAAAACTTCTTAAAGTCTTATTTTCTCTGTTGGATTCTGGATATTCTTAAGGAAATTTCAGATTATGTCACTTATGCTTGATGCAAAGTTTTCTGTGTCATAGCCCAAATATTCTTATAAATGTAATCCCCTAGAACATTTACATATTAATGTTAAAATGACAATATATAGTGATGCTACAATTCTTGCCACTGTGGAAAACACCAAAATCTTTGTCTATAAAATTCATCATGTAGTCTGCTTTCTGTACTTATCCCTTTGCTATTTAATGATCTGGCATTTGACCTAGAGTCTAAAAATCCCAACTAAGTCTGTTATAATAGAGTCATATAAGGCCCAAATACACACAAGATTGGTGTCAGTGTTCTACCATAATCTACAAGAACAGCATTTAAGGCACATTTCCCCATTGTGGCTTTTCCTTATGAGACATGTCTGCTGTGTTCCTTTGTAACACAAACACAGCATCCATAACAGATAGGTGACTGTCCAGACCTTAAATGTATTTCTTGTTTCGTGTGTATGTGTAAAACTATTGCTTCATCCTATTCTTACAGAACTAGAACATTCATGATAGAATGTGACTGTTTGGAAATCATTTCTTTCTTTTTGAGTAATAATTATCTTTGCTCATCTACATTCTGTCTGTTTATATCCAGGAAATCACTTCCAGGTATCATGTGGTCAAACCACACTTTTTTGTTTCAGGGTCTGCTAACATTTGGGGATGTGACTGTGGAATTCTCCCAGGAGGAGTGGGAATGTTTGGATTCTGCTCAGAGGGCTTTGTACATGGATGTGATGTTGGAGAATTACAGCAACCTGGTCTTTGTGGGTGAGGACATTTGAGTGTAGAATTCCTAACCCATCTTTTGTTTGTTTTGACTAAAGAGGATGTAAAATCTGTTAAACTTTCCTTAAAAAGCCAATAGGAGATTAGGTCAAGTTTACTAGCAGGAAACAACTTTTTCACGGTATTTAGTTTTTTTGTTTCACTTTCCATTTCAGAGGTGTCATCCTCCCTGCATTTGGGTTGCAGGTTTCATCCATAAACTTAATAGGGCATAATATTTCTACTGATATCCTAAAGCATGATTCTGTTATTGCAATTGATATAGTTTTAATTGTGAGAAGAATTCAAGGTATGCAACCTGAAAATACTAAACATATGGAAGTATTTGACTTCAATATATTAAATATAATTAAATACTAAGTATATTGAAATATCAATTGAGACATCTTGCATAAATTCTCCTGCTGTGCATTTTCATGTACTGGGCACAGTACTATTTAGTCTTTTGAATTCTCTCCAGTTGTTCTAGCATGGGTAACGGGCTGCCTCACAGAGCATGTGGATTATGGATACAGGGTTGGTAGGTATGGTTACCTGTGCTCTGGAATGTGAAGAGGAGAGAGTAACCACAACTAGTGTGGACTAGGGATTGAGCAGAACAGTGAAGGCTTCCAGTGGAGAAAACAAGACCTAAGATGTCTTGTTCCATCTGATATGATTTCTGATCATTTATCTTAGTGTAGTGACCTGGCTCCAGGATGCCTCCTGTCTTTTTTAGCTCTTAGAAGGTACTGTGTCTTATTTTACCTGAATTATGGTGACATAATAATAGTACAAAATGCAATTTTATTTGACTATGCTGAAATCAGATGGGATAATTTTGCAAAATTTGAAGTCTAACAAGTCCATGAAGAAGGGTTATTGTGTAATTTCCTTCCTTGCATGTGTTTCTTCATAGTACATTCTTCATTTTCTTCTCACTGGAGAACACACACACACTCTTCTGGGAAATAATTTCAGAAGTCACTTGTACAGAATGGACTTAAGAACAACCATATCAGGAAAGTTAAAAAACACACCTGAGTATGAGCTCAGACAGTGGAGGATAGAAATAGGCAGTAGCTGTTCAGAACACCTCTCCCTCAAACAATCTAGAGCCTCTGATGCCTTTACATTTATTACTTTTGAAAAATCTAATGTGTTTTTCTATTAGATGCTTTTAAGTAAGACTTTAATCTTTAAGGGATCTGGGTCTTCTAAACAGTTGCCTATCACTTAGTAAGTATAAATGCTATGAACCGGGAATTGGATTAAACTACAGTCAGAGTTTTTTTTTTTTTTTTGAATAAAAGTGTGATAACTGTTATAAATCACTGACATTTGAATGCTGCTCTGATGTTTATGTGAGAATCCATACAATGACAGTGAATAAAAATGACCATCACTGGAAGCTCTAATCTAAATAGTTTCAGGTTCACTTATCTTGAAAGAGAAATTATGGAGACAGTCATTTATCATGCATTTACTATCGGAAGAAACTATTAGTCTGAGCTGTACTCATTTTTCAGAGAACTATAGCAGATGTGACCTTGTCCATCAACATGTGAAGACTGAAAATGAGTCCTGTCAGTGTGATGAGCTTGGCACAGTGCTTCATGACCCCTCCACATGTGCACTTCATAGAACAAGAGGAATTACAGAAAACCATAAAAACTATACATGTAACAACCACAAGGATTCCTCTATTGACTCATCAATTCTAGACAGACATGAAAGCATGCACACCGGAACAGAACCTTGCAAATCTAAAGACTGTGAGAAATGTATAAATTTGTGTTCCAACACTACTCAAGATCGGAAACTCTACACTGCAATGAAAAACCACAGACAAGGACAATATGATGACTCTTCCAGTTCTGCTTACAGTCTTTTGCAATAACCAGTATACACCAGAGAGAAACCATATCAATGTGTGAAATGTGGGAAATGCTTCAAGACCGCCTCATACCTAACTGAACATGAGAGAATTCATACTGGAATTAAACCCTACAAGTGCAATATTTGTGAAAAATCCTTCACCCAGTGGTCAAGTCTAAATATACATCAAAGGATTCACACTGGGGAGAAACCTTACAAATGCAAAGAATGTGGAAGATCATTTCCTCAGTTGTCAGGAATTAATAGCCATGTGAAATTGCACACTGGAGAGAAACCTTACAAATGCAAGGAATGTGACAAATCCTTTGCCCACTGTTCCACTTTCAAGAAACATCAGAAAATACATATGGCTGGCGGACATTATAGTTGCCAAGAATGTGGCAAGGTCTTTTATCAGCGGTCACACTTTAATAGCCATTGCAGACTCCATAGTGTGGAGAAGCTTTACAAGTGCAATGACTGTGACAGATCCTTTTCTCTCTATTCATCATTGAGTAGGCATCGAAAAACTCATTTTCTAGAGAATTTTCATAAATGCAAAGAATGTGGTAAATCCTTCCTTAAATTATCACATCTTAAAACTCATTACAGAATCCATACTTGTGAGAAGCCTTACAAATGTGAGGTATGTGACAAATCCTTTAGCCAGGACTCAACACTTAGAAGACATCAGAAAATTCATACTGAGGAGAAACCTTTCAGATATAAGGAATATGAGAAATCCTTTCCTGAACACTCATATCTTAGAAGACATCAGAGTGTTCACACTGGAGAGAAACTTTACAGATGTAAGGAATGTGACAAGTCTTATACTAGTTGCTCATATCTTAGAGCACATCAGAAAATTCATACTGTAGAGAAACTTCACAAATGCAAAGACTGTGACATGTCCTTTATCCATATTGTAAGTCTTAGAAGACATCAGAGTCCATACTGGAGAGAGACCTTACAGTTGTAAGGAGTGTGAGAAATCTTTTACAAGTTGTTCACATCTTAGAAGACATCAGATGGTTCACACTGCGGAGAAACCTTACAAATGTATGGAATGTAGCAAGTCCTTTACTTAGGTCTCACATCTGAGAAAACATGAGAAAGTTCATACTGGAGAGAAATCTTACAGTTGTTAGGAATGTCACAAATCTTTCCCCCACTCTTCTGGTTTAAGAAATATCAGAAAATCCCTAATGGAGAGAAACCATACAAATGCAAACATTGATGCCTCTTTTACCCAGATTTTGAATTTTAGAAGACATTAGAAAATTCATGCACGAGAGAACCATATCATTTGGATAATGTGACAGAATTTTCTGGTATTCTCTGCTACAAGTCATAACAGTTTACAAAATAGAAACATGGGGAGATCCTTAATGGTTTACATTTACAAAATCCTAGAGTTTATATTAAAATAAAATTCTGCAAATGTACTGTTGGAAAGTTTATTTTTTTAATGTTCATGTATGCTCTGCCTGTACGTATGTCTCTGAACTACATATATGCATGGTGCAGGTGGAGGACAGGTGTCACCAGATCCCCTGAAGCTGGGATTACATATCATTATGTATGCTGTATTTGTTTTGGAAACTGAACAGTGGTCTTCTGGAAGATCAACCAATGATCTTACCCACTAAGCCATGTCTACAACTTCTGGTTAAAAAAAAAAAAAAAAAAAAAAAAAAGAAAGAAAACCATTTATCTTGTTCACCTCCAAACATTCACAATAATGTCAGGTGTGGTGGTGCACTTCTTTATTCCAGCACTCAAGATGCAGAGGCAAGAAGATCTCTGAGTCAGAGGCCATTGTCATCTACAAACTGAATTTCAAGACAGCCAGAACTAGATAAGTTCTTTGTCAAAATCAAAACCAAAAAAAAAAAAAAAAAAAAAACTGACATAAAATTATGACAAATGACTGGTTTTCCTTTAATTGTGCCATACATCACAAAATTAATACTTCTGGAAGCCACATAAAGGCAGAGTATATACTCCCTATGTCTTTCTATTCATTGTAAATTACACCTCCCAAATGCATTGAATTTGACAAATTCTTTACATAGTGCTGAAATTGCAGAGATAAGAAAAATTCATCATTAAAGAAAACACTGATAAATCATTTTATGCAACTTTAAAATCTTATTAGAGTCAAACCATACAAATAGCAGGAAAGTAACTTAGTGTGAAGAAGAGATGGGTTAGAGGTGTGATATCACTGGAATGCTGACATAAAACTTAGAAATCCCAAAGGCTAAGGATGTGATGAAAGATACTTTTAATGCCAGCTCTCTGGCAGCAGAGGAAGGTGCATCCCCATGAGTTCTAGGCCAGCATTGTCTACAAAGCAAATTCCAGTTCAGCCACATCCTATCTTGAAAGACCAAAACAATAAGAAAGAAACCTGAGTCCATGCTCTAATTCATTTTAAAGTACTCAAGAAAAACTGGGAAGGATTTCTTGAAACTATAATATGATCGAGCTTCCATTAAGTGCACCTTTTTTGAGGTAAAGGAAACTATAGGGCCAAATATCAGTCATGATGAAATAGTAATTGCACCCATTTTACAATTGCATGTTTTTAGTTTCTTTGAACAGTTACGATTCTATGCATTACTAACTACTGCAAGAGGAGACTTCTTTCACCAAGGTTGAAAGTAGTACAAAGTGACTGACAATTTTAAATACTAATATTTAGATGACTGATTAACTGAATGAATTTCTATGGTGCAAGCTTGAAATCCAGTCAAGGGAGAGTTTTTTTATGTTTATGCATATATATAATATATATGTCACTAAACAGGGATAGATTCATGCTGTTCCAAAAACATTGATCATGTTATTTTTGTTTTAGGATATAGTTTTAACTTTTCTTTGTATCTTTTAGTCATCATTGATAAACTGTGAAAAAAAAGTTATCTTTTATAACCGTTTAAAATCACCAACTTCTAAGACTCTAGATGCATATGACAGCCCATTCTCAAATTGGCTTCAAGGCCACTAGACAAAAAAATTCTCAAGCCAGCCCAGGCAGATTGCCAAGTCCTGAGCAATGTATTTTTAACTCTTAATGATCAGAGTGCCCAAGAAAAATCCTCAGGACAAGGATATTGCTGTTATTATTCAATTTATGTCATAATACCATGTTCATATTTCATATTCTGGTATCTTTATTCCTTGGTCATAGGACACCATAGTGACCCTTTACAAACTAATTTTTCTGTGAAAAGAAAGTCATGAGACCTCATTATTTTATCATTTTTTTACAAAATTCTTTGCCCATCAATAGAAGTTCCTGTATAAGGCCATAACTCCAGCCAACCTAACTTTGTAGCTGGGCATGCTGCATAATCTCCAGAGTGTATGGTAGAAAGAGACTGGTACTTCGTTCTGATTAATTTATTCCTGAGTAAGTACAGGGACAGATGTCTCAACAATGTCTCAGAGCCTGAACAAGAGATCTCTAGCTTCTTTGTGTGCATAACAACCTCCATGATATAACGAAGATCTTCAAGTAGATGAGACTATCTCCCTTACATCAGGAGGATAGTATGCTCACAATTTTATTGGAGAAACTTAGAGACAGTACTTCTAGGAGAAGTCATAAATGGTTCATAACAAATTTCTCATTAATCCATATTCCCTGCTTGTTCAAATGAGTGTCACCAAGCATGCCACACATGAAGTTGAAAGGCTAGAGTAGCGCCACAGCCATGTGGCTCAGGTTTGCTGGATCTTGGTCATGTAGCTCTGCTGGTTTTGGCTTCCACCCTTTCCATCAGAAAGGGATGTACAAACATGGACAGTTTTTCTCTTTGAAGTTTCTCACCTTTCTATTTTAAGTTTCAACTCTAGTTTGAAGATTTTGAAAGTGAACAAATAATGAGACTTTATTGGAACATTTTTGTGTTTTCTTTTGGCTTGCATGACAGAAATTTGAGCACTAGTTGAAGGATTTGACAAATTGAATGCATTTAGTGGCTGTAGTTCCTAATGGATAGCAAAACATAGGGATTATTTATGTTACACATTTATGCAGTTTCTCAGAGGCATGGGTTTTGTGATGTACAGTACAATTAGAGAGCTTTGTCACATTTTTATGTTACTATATTTGGTCAATATTATTATTGTTTTTGAGGCAGTACTACTAATTGCTTCCATACAGAAACTTGTTTTATTCATGTAGTCCCGACTGTTCAGTTCCTGTACCTTGAAAAATAATACTTAATATTTGACAAAGGAGTCAGATGCAGTACAAAATGTGATCTTTTAACAACTGGTGCTGCTAAAACTGGATCCAGCAGAAGAAAGTTAATTAGATTCTTGTCTTTCATTTGTACAAAAATCCACTCAAATCTAATTAAAAAAAATAAAGAATATGCCAACTAGGCAAAATAACAATTTCAGAAGTTTTAAAGAATATTACATTTAAGAAGAGTTATAAAAATAATGGAATTATTTAGGCTGTGTCTATGTTTTACCTCCTGCTATGGTACCTAACTGATTTAATCAAGAGTGGAATGGTCCATAGACAGGAGTTCCAGGGATGGAGACGAACTCAGAATGACTCTGATGCAGAGGGAGACAAAGAAATTAAAGTAGAAAGGAAAGGTGAAAAGCCACAGGGTAAAACACAGACGACTAGAAACAGGTTACTCTGAGTTTTAAGAGCTAGTTAAGAACAAGCCTAAGCTAAAGGCCAAGCTTTTATAATTAATAATAAGTCTCAGGGTTGTTATTGGGAAGCTGGTGATCCCACTGAAGAAAGTTGAACTACAGTATCAAGAAACACATCAAATAATGTTCAAGTTGTAGCTAAGAATGTGCCCGTAAGTGTAGTAACTGTGAATGCATCTAGAAGTGACAGATTTTTTTTTGTTAGTAAAAGTTATAAAATTTTGTGAGAAATATCACTTTTCAGACATTTTGCAATGTAATACAGCTCAGAGAAATAGCTCTGGAGAAAATTAGAGCTTTTTTTGTATCTGAATTTTGTAGTTTTCATCATGTTCTTTTTTAGTATTTATGCTGTATTGTCTAACAGGTTTTAGGTTAGTAATATTCATGATTCATCTTTATTTCTCTGGATGTGCATAATGGTGACATATTCTGCTTGTGTCAGGGATAATGGAACAGAAATACAAACCTGTAAGTCAAACAAAGCCTGTTGTCCAAACATTGCAGCCTTAGGGTAGGAGAATAGAGTAATTGCTGTCCCAAGAACTGTTTAGAATGAAGCAATCATTAAATGTGTAATTTATTCATGTCAATCAGTTGGTACCCTGAGACATTTTTATTGATGCATTCCATATAATGATACATAATGAGTCTCAGTCAAAAAGGGCTGTCCAGTAGACAGTAGGATCCTATGTGGGTCTAAAAGCAAAAGAGAAATGAAGAAATACTGATCTCAGGCCATGAATGGTGATACATGCCTCTAATGCCAGCATTTGGGTTGTAGACGCCTGTGGATTTCTGTTTGTTTGAGGATAGCCTGGCCTATAGTGTTACTTCTAGGACATCCAGGGCTACACAGAAAAGCCTTGTCTAAAAACATAAGAAGAAAACAAAGTACTGAATTGAGCAAATATTTTCCTGAGACAAACATATGGAAGGTGTCAACAGATACCTGAACATATCACCACCACTATGATATGAGACACCAAATTAAAATAGAAGACCACTGTTGTAGTCTAAGTATAATCAGCCTCATTGGGAGTGGCACTAATAGGAGGTGTGGCTTTGTTGGAGGAACAGTGTCTCTGTAGGAGTAATATTAGAGATCTCTTGTTTAAGCTCTGCTCACTGCGACACACAGTTGACCCTGTTGGCTGCAGATATAGGAATCTCAGCTACTCCTCCAGCATGTCTTCCTACATGCCACCATTGTAATAATGGACTGACCCTCTGAAACTGTAATCTGCCATCTTGATTAAATATTTTCCTTTAAAGAATTGCCATTGTCATAGTGTCTTTTCATTGCATTAGAAAATCCTAATTAAGACAACTACAATCTGAATCTATATTCAAGAACATCATTTTCATGGTAGGATCAAGCCACATGTCTTAGCCATGTTCTACTGTGCCTAGTGTGCTTAGATTTATGGTATTAGGAACCAACTATTATTTAGCATTAAAAACCAAACTTTGTCTTTTAATTGCAAAAATAGCAAAAATGTGACAACTATCCTATGTGTTTCAATATGTACTCTCTATGATCATGAAAAAGGAAATGAAACAGTTCTCACAACATGTATGTATCTACACGACACAGGAACCCTCACTAATATAAAACAATAATTTTTATCTTCTACAGCAATTAGGCATAACATCAATGTACTTTTTGTTCATGTGTTAAAATGGAAATATTTTTAAATACAGGTCATGAGTTAATATGAGATATTTACTCTAAGAGGAAAAGTAATCTGAGAAGAGAATGGTGAAAAGTGCTGTAAGTGTGGACTTCTGAAATAACATTGTATAGGTATAGTCATGGACACATCATTAAAAGAGAGAGGAAGATAACAGAATACTTAACATTTGATGAAGGAGGCAGAAAGTTTCCATAGAAAAATTGTGGTCTTTTCAACAATTGGTGCTGGTAAAACTGGATGCAGCAAGAGAATGTAATTAGATTTTTATCTTTAAAATATACAAATATCCATTCGAAATGGATCAAATACGTTATTTAAAGTGAGAGACACATGGAAATCTAGAAAACAGAGACTACTCATCAGGATATTAGTATGGGCAAAGACTTACTGATTAGAAAGCACACGAACAGAAGTGATGGGACCACATGAATAGAGAGAGTTCCTGTGTGGAAGCAATTAGCAGGACACACAAACACCCAGCTGATTGGAAAGAATTTGTGCCACCAACACTTCAGTTAGCGTCGCATAACTAAAATTTACCAAGATTTGCAAAAATAAATTTCAAGGAAATAAAACTTCCAATCCAAAAAAAAAAAAAAAAAAAAAATGGGCAAATGAACCAAATTGGACACTTTTTAAAGACAAATTCATGAATGGCCAATAAATAATGCAAAAGTGTTCAGAAATCCCTCAAATGCTACCATGGAAACAAAGTAAAGCTGTTTTGAAATACTGCATCATCCCAGGCAGAGAATGACTGTCATTACAAGAGAAATAAAGCCATATTTACTGTCAAATGTGAGTGTAAATTAATATATCCATTGTAGAAAACATTTTGAAGACTATTGGAAAAATTAAAAAGAGAACCAACATACTACCCAGTTGTTTCACTCCTGGGACATAACCAGAGAACTCCACACCCAACACAGTCATATTTATACCCCATGTTCACTGCAACTGCACTCACCGTATCAGTGTACTATAGTCAATCTAATTATTCATCAACTGATGAATGGATAATAAATATTTCATACCCATAAAATCAAATCCCATTCATATGAACAGTAAATTGCAATAAAAATTGTAGGAAAATTGTTGGACTTAGAATGATATTAAGTGAAATAAAACATTATCAAAAAGAAGAGAACAATTTTCTTTCATATGCAATATCTAGCCGAAATTTCTATATGAGGAACAATGTACATGTGGGCACAGGAGATTATGGAGAAAAGAGAACAAAGGTTAATTATCAGGATTAAGGTGTGACTGTAGGTAATGAACAGCAGTTCTGAAAAAGTATATAAATCTAAGTTCTTTTCTAGCTATAATTCTCTGTTTTATTTTTATCTGAGGGGTAAATATATATTTGATACCAAAATATAAAACCCCCTTTGTTAAGACTTCAGAGCTTCTCTTCCCAATAACCACTCTAACTACATGAAAGTACATTGAGTATTTGGGTCTGCTTAATTTCAGTGTCTGATTTTTGTTGTTGTTGTTGGATTATTCGCAATAATTATAATTTTAAAATTTAAAATATCAACAGTAGAAAATTAAAGGCTTGCAATATCTGAACATAATACAATTTCTAGAAAAGTGGACATGACCAATGACTTGGGACATGCTTACTGGAGAATCAGCAACTTCTGTTTCTCTTCATTGAGTTTTTCTTTCAGAATAAATGAATAGTGACTTTCTATCCTCTTATATAAGGGGCCAAAAAGAAAAGGAAAAAAATAATACTGAGAGCTATTAAGAAAAATATCAAGTCAAATGAAAGACTCAAGAAACAGAATATGCTCAGGTGTCCAGACAATGTCCCCAAATACAGAAAAGCTGGAACAATACTTAAAGTTTGAAAAGAAAATCAGTATCAACCATATTGTTACATCCAGGAAAAATATCTATCTTAAAATTGATGAAGATATTGAGTAAACTCCAAGATAGTCTCTAGTTAACATAATTGATTTCACTAAAGCTTCTTTGCAGACAATAATGGGGCCCAAAATCTATATAGGAGATTGAAAAGATTTATCCATGCAATATGGAAAATAATAAATTTCTTGTGCAAAATAGATAAATACATGAGACCTGGGACATAATCATCCACCGGAAAGAGAAAATCACTAATTTCCATGCAGAAGAAACATTCCACTATTAGTCCAACTAGCAACAACATAAAAAAGTAGCATAGTGAAAAAAATTGCCATGACGAAAAAAAATCTAGCCATATTCTAGATTCAGATGGTAAATTCTCAAATAAATACTCAAATAAATAAACATAGATGTTGACTCAGCTATTTTACTACTTGGCATAGTCTCAAATGACATGACATCCTGCTTCACAGATACTTGCTCAGACATATTTATTATTGCTCTACTCACAATAGCTACAAAGGAAAACAATTTAAATGTCCTTCAACTAAAAAGTGGATAGTGAAAATGTGGTAACATATACTATGAAGTACTATTCAATTGTAAAGAAAACTGCAATTATGAGCTTTGCAGATAAATGTAGAAAAGGTCATACTGTGTGAAGTAACTCAGACCCAGAAAGACAGACAATGCATGTCTTTCTCATACATGTTCTTTACTTCAAATGTTCACATATGAGTTTAGAATGCAGAGTAACTGGAGTAACAAGAAAAGCAAAATGAGACCTCTGTGTAGCATAGTAGAGTAATAAGCAGGAGAATTACAGGGAATGATGATCTAAAAGAGAGGAAAATGAAAAAAGACAGATATAAACACAGAAGAAGGAGGACAAATTAACAGTAAGGTAAACCACGATCCTAATTATTCTTAACAATCAAAACAGACTTTGAAATAACATCCAACTTTATATGGAAAACAAAAAAAAAAACTTTTTAGCTAAGACAGTTATGTACAATAAAGGAACTTCTGGAGACATCACCATCCCTGACTTCAAGCTCTACTATAGAACTACAGTAATAAAAAGAGCCTGGTATTGGCATACCAGCAGACATGCGGAACAATGGAATCAAATAGAAGACCCTTACATTAAACCACATCACTATGAATACCTGATTTTTTAGAAAGAAACCAAAGATATACAATGGAACAATAAAGTATCTTCAAATGGGACTTGAATAACTGGATGATTGCATTTAGAAGAATGCAAATAGATTCATATCTATCACCCTGCACAATACTCAAGTTCAAGTGGATCAATTACCTTAATATGAATCCAGTTACATGAACCTGATAGAAAAGAAAGTGGAAAACAGCCTTGAGTGCATTGACACAGGAGACCACTTCCTAAATATAGCAGTAGTGGCACAGACACTGAGAGCAACAATTAATAAATGTGGCCTCCTGAAACTGAGAAGATTTGGCAAGACAAAGGATACAGTCAATAAGACAAAATGGCAGCCTACAGAATAATAATAATAAAAAGATCTTCTCCAACTTTATTTCTGACAAAGGAATGATCACTGAAATGTATAAAGTACTCAAGGAACTAAAAAACCAAATGATCCAATTTAAAAATGGAGTACAGATTTAACCAGAGAATTCTCAACAGAAGAATCTGAAATGGCCAAAAGAATTATTCAACATTCTTAGTCATCAGGGAAATGTAAATTAAAAGTAATCTGAGATACTATACTATACTACACCTGTCAGAGCAGCTAAGATTAAAAACACTGATATCAGACTATGCTGGAGAGTATGTCGAGTAGAGTGAACACTCCTCCATTATTACTAGGAGTGTAAATTTGTACAGTCACTTTGGAAATTATGATGAAATTTCAAGTGATAAATATTTGCAGAGATTTGTGGATAGTTCAGTAGCTGACTATTGTGTGCTTTGGCTATAGCTAGCTACACTTGATACCACCCAGTAAATAAATGTAAAGGTTGAAAATAAAGAATTTCTCAATACCCTGCAAGTTCCTCAGGAAACTGAAAATCAATCTCCTTAATGATTATTGTGCATATATTGAAAGGATGCACATTCATAACCCAAAGGCATTAGCTCAACTATGTTCATAGCAGCTTTATTCCTAATATCCAGAACCTGGAAACAACCTAGGTGCCCTCCAACTGGAGAATGGACTTAAAAATTTTAGTACATTTACACAAGGGAGTACAAGTCAGTAGTAAAACTTGAGGTTGAACTCAAGTTATGCTACCTGAAAATGCTCCCTAAGTATTTCCCATATTCTGGCATTCCATGAGAGCCAGGGAATCATTTACAGAATGCTTTACTTTGTTTTCTTTTCACCTACTGAGGACAATATTGTGTTAGGAATATAGGTGCTTTCTGAAGAGTATATTTTACGGGCAGGGCTCACTGATAAACCAGACAAGCTCACCTGCGAAGCAGAACAAAGAGTTTTGGAAGATGTACAGAAAATAGTAGCAAATATGCCAAGTATTTCTGAGATGGAAATTGTGGGGGCTCAAGTGTCAGTAGAAGGAAAGGGAATGAGTTGGGAGCTTTTGAGATGGTTTAATAGTTAATATCACCTCCTTGTCTTGAAGAGAGCTCAGTACACACATTTTGACTGAAACCCATCAATATCTTCAGTTCCAGACATCTGATGCCTTTTTTGACATTTGGAAACAGGAAAAAATACAGAGCAGATACATACATAGTGCAAAAACACTGATACCCTTCAATTAAAATGCAAATCCTAAAGAAAATATTTAAAGACAATTTGCCAGTAAAATATGTGGTTGGTTTTACCACATTTGGTTTCTTGAGAAATAATTCTGGAGTAATGTACTGAAAATAATATTGATATTTTTCTAGTGTACAGATTACTGGCTTTCTCTGTAAGAATGAACACTAGGAGGATGATCATTTGCTTAGTGTGCATGTTTTATATGATGTATCATTCATAACAATTTTTTCTCTATAAAACTATTGAATTATTACACTTTTATTACATTGTAAAACTAACAAAATTTTTGTGTCTGTGCTTGCTTTCTGATCTTCTAACTTTGAAGGTTTTTGCAGTTCCATTGGATTATTTTCCTTTATTTTGAAATTTCCCATTTTCTGAAATGATGCAGCAAGACTTCAGTAGGAACTGCTTAGTGTCTGCAGAGTTTTAAATCCGTCTGTATCCTGCTCCTACTGATATCATTTGATGTCTTCTTCATGACAATAAGCAATGCTTTTCACTGATATGTTTAATTGACTTTATAATCATGTATTGACCTTCTTAAGGGTTTTGAACTCTGTACTTTCTCAAATTTTTGTATAATTTTACCATTACTTTTTTATTTTGAATAAATTGTCTATTCCTGTAGAAATGAGTTTCTTAGATCCTTTACACAAGAAAAATCTCCTTGCCAGTGTTGTTTCCAGGTTTGGTTGAGAGCATACTAGGCACACATCACTGTTCACATCCTATATACTCCTTCTTCTGTTTTTCATTTTCTGTTTCTCTTCACATGAATGTTGGTCAGTGAGTAATTCATTTTTGAAAGAACGTAGTAGAATTAGTCATTTCATACAGAACCGCTTATGTGATATAATTGAATATTGAATAAGTGCTCAAGCAGCCCCCCCCCCCCCCCCCCGTACACTGATGGATGAGCAATGCCCAGGTGACCCACTATCAGGCACTACTTCTCAACCCTGCTAGGATAACCTTCCAGGCACCTGTGACCCTCAATCCAATCCAGTCACGCTGCTGCCAGGTCCAGATCTGGTAGCCGCCCCCCCATGCATGACTGTTCTGAGATACTGGCCCAAGTACACTGCATAAGGCTAGACTTGTAAGATGTTCCACTATCGGATGCTGAGGTCACATGGTTCACATATGGTAGTAGCTTCGTCATAGACACGGGTATGCAGGGGCCATGATGACTACTACTGATGCCATTGTCTGGGCCTTACCCTCTGGCACCTTGGCACAAAAAGCGTGGATGGTCCAGATAAGCGGCAGTGAGTGGGTCCAAACTGTGGAGCTAGTTGGGTCAGAAAACCATTGTAACAGATAGCATCACAAAGTGGTCCAAACACCCACATAAAGATGGAGATAGAAAGGGTTCTAGAGCACAGAAGCTGAGCCAAAAGCAGCTTCCAAATTGTGTATCTGAAGTGGGTTATTGTACAGAGATAGTGTTGCATCCAAGCCACAGACAAAATGGAAATGGCTGTGGACTGGCAGCAGTCGCATGTGATTGATTTAAGGTTTCTGTTTATATGGAACAAAAAGGGAACAGAGTCGAATATGGCTAATTATTAGCAGCATATTCTGAAAATGCTGTTTGCTATTGCTGAGCAGTCTCTTCAGCTCTGTTCCAATTCTGATGCCTCTTGAATCTGTCACCAATATACTTCAATCTCTCTAAAATGCCTGGTAAATTTGCTACTCTCGGATTACACTTTCTCAGATATATCTGTGTTACTTCACAGGTGAGAAGATTTGGTTTATCAGTGGACAAAGGTTATTAGAAGATTCTCCAGAAGCACTTGAATTTTGTAACACAGTACAGTGCTCGGGAAATAGAGGAAACTAAATCGAAGATTCTCCCGACTGTCATGCAACGTCAGGATATTAAAACTATTTTCAGCTCAACTGAATTACAGCTCAATAGAAACTCAAGAAGTGCCACGGAGCTGAATGACTGGGATGACTATTTCATTCACATTACCAAGTTTCTTAATTTATCATGTAACAAAAGTAAAAGAAGCCATTCACCTCCAAAAGAACCAACAAGATAAATAGACAAAGTACCATGAATTGTTCTTTTCTCCTTTGAGTTACCTTTACCCCAAGAGATGTGAGATTCATTCACACAGAGCTCAAAATCTTACAGAACAGTTTTCATTAAAAACCATAGGAAGCAAGAGTCTGTAAGGAAGCTATTTTCCAGAAACCAGACTTATGCAATTCTTCAGCATTCATTCTCTCTATAAAACACAATGAACTAGGACTAGGCATTGACGTTACTCCTGAAAAAAAAAAGTGCAAAATCATAAAATAGAATATCTTAAATCCTATGATGAAAAGAATGAGGCAGATATAGTAGTGAAGTGCTTTAATCCCAGCATTAAGGAGGCAGAGGCAGGTAAATCCCACTTAAGACTATCCTTTGTAAAGCCTTATTATGTTTAAATAATTTAACAAAAATAAAGTTCGCTGTACTCCTTGGGGCATGTAGAATGGAATTTTAAGGTACAGAAGGATCACCACAATGGTGTGTATTATTAGACCATGTGTAGCCTTGTTCTGAGAACCACTGCAGCTTGAATTCAGAGCAATGTAGGGACACAGCCCAGTTTGAATGATGTCTCTAACTGACCAAGGTTTGCCTCTTTCATGACTCAAATGCTTTTGGTCTAATATAAGTTTTCTGTTGTACAGCACATTTTGAGGAATAGTTACTTCAGCACTTATTTAATGAAACACTTTTCCTGAAAAGATGTGGCATATATAAGCATCTAATCATCCCAACAAGAAACTGAAAGCATCAAGTCAAACTTATTGAACTAAGGAGCTTTATTTTAGGGTCATTTAGAGGAATATGGGAAATAGTTGCTTACTGGAGCATGGCCCACTCAAAAACAGTCGTAACCATGATGCTCCAAAACAGCATAGGCTATAGCATATGAATACAAGACAACTGGAGCACACAGAACACTGGTATGAATAATTAAAAGTAAAAGAGCATCTCATCTTGGTAGATCATTTTGTCAAATCCACTTCAAGCATTATAAGCTGCCTGAGTTTCTTCATTTGAATTAAGCATGCTGAGTTCTGTCAGTTTCAAGGATTCTTTGAAACTCTTTTGAGGTGTCTATTTCTTCACTTAGTCAGCTCCTGTCATGGACAGATAACTTCAGTCTCCAGGAAACTACTACTTAACAGCACATGCTTCAGATTTCTGCATTTTGTCTTCATTATGAAGCATTTAAGTTTGCATAAGTATAAAAAGTTTTAATGATAATTTTCTTACATTGTCACATTTTTAGAATTTTCTTCAGTATAAATTCTTATGTTTCCTAAGATTTGAACATTACTTAAAAGCTTTCACAACTTTCTGATGTTCATAATTACTCTGTAGCTTGAAACCCAAAGTATGGGTAAGTCACTAAGACAAAGTACAAATGACCCATAAGCTATATTTTTTCCTATGGAAATTTTCCTCCTCTGTATGGATTTACAGGTTTTCTTAAACCTGAGAGACAGTAAAGACTTTGACGTGTTCTCAGGGTGACTTTGTGGCAACAATTTCTTGCATTAGCTATATTGGTAAGGTTTCTGTTGTGTATGAAAACTCTAAAGTCTTCTATGAGGCACTGGTAAAGAATTTTTGATAATCAGTTCAAATGTAGGGTTTCTCTCCTGTATGAATTCTCTAATGTTTCCTATGATCTGAGCAACTGATAAAGGATCTGTCACATTCATTACATTGATAACGCTTCTCTTCTGCCTGAATTTGCTGCTGAGTTTGAAGATGGGCTTTTTGTACAAAGGATTTACAAATTTACTGCATTTGTAAGGTTATTCATGTGTATGAATTCTCTGATGAATTCTAAGATAGCCTTTCTGGGTGAAGAATTTGTTACATTCACTGCACTTGAAAGGTTTCTCTCCCGTATGAATTCTCTGGTGAATGCTAAGATGGACTTTCTGAGTAAAAGATTTGCCACATTCACTGCACTTGAAAGGTTTCTCTCCAGTATGAATTCTCTGATGAATTCTAAGATGGGCTTTACGAATAAAAGCTTTGTCACATTCACTGCATCTGTAATGTTTCTCTCCGGTGTGAATTAACTGATGAGTTATAAGATGGGCTTTCCAGGTAAAAGATCTGTCACATTCGTTGCATTTGTACGGTTTCTGTCCTGTATGAGTCCCCTGATGAGCTCTAAGATGGCTTAAATGAATAAAGGACTTGTCACATTCGCTGCATTTGTAAGGTTTCTCTCCTGTATGAATTTTCTGATGAATTTTAAGATGGCTTTTAGAGATAAAAGACTTGTTACATTCACTACATTTGTAAGGTTTCTCTCCTGTATGAATTTTCTGATGAGTTCTAAGATGGGCTTTGCGGTTAAAGGATTTGGCACACTCAGTACATTTGTAAGGTTTCTCTCCTGTATGAATTTTCTGATGAGTTCTAAGATGGGTTTTGCGGTTAAAGGATTTGGCACACTCAGTACATTTGTAAGGTTTCTCTCCTGTGTGAATTCCCTGATGAGCTATATGATGGCTTCTCTGGGAAAAGGACTTGTCACATTCACCATATTCATAAGGTGTCTCTCCAGGATGAATTTTCTGACCTATTATAAGACATGAAGTGCTGATAAAAGATTTGTCATATTCACTATATTTGGAAGTATTGTCTCCAAAATGTATCCTAAAATGTAAGTCTGATACAACAAAAATACTTAGGATACTCTATATTTGTAGGGATTTTCTCTACAATGGAATTTACAATGTACTTTGAGTTGTGACAAATGTAGAAAGGATTTGCTACAGTTTGAAAATTTACAGGGTTTCTGCCTAGTACGAGCTCTATGATGTCTTCTAATGTTTGGGTCTATCTTAAAGCATTTTCTCACTTCCATTATTGCTTTGTTTCAGCGTGAGTTTATATTTAGAGTCAAGATTTTTCATGCTCTGTCTTTAATTTCCTATGTAAATTTTGATTTTGACTAATGATAAAACATAAATTTAAACAGTTTATACAGCCTTTAACTTCACAACATTTTTCTTGAGGGTTTCCATTTTTATGTCTGTTTAGAGACACATCAGAAAAACCTCTGTGATTACAAAATCTGTATTACAGATTTCTTTACTAATCCTAGTATTATAAGGTGTATATTGAGAAGATTTATGAATCATTTTATCAGGCTCATTATATTTATAAGGATTCACTCGGGTATACACATGGTGATGGACAATATGCTTTGAGCTTTGGTCCAAGACCCTCTCATATTGATAGTATATATAATGGTTCCCTGGAACATTAGTACAATTAGTCAAAAACAGGGATTAAGGCATAAGTAAGAGATTCAGTAACTGAATTGCCTTAAGTGATGTGGGAATGTCTTTCTGTATGCTGTGAATACCAATCTTTAAATAAAGGAGCTGTTTTGGCCCATGACAGGCACCATAGAAAAAGTCGGAGGGGAATCAGAACATAGGTAGGAGAAGCAGGGCGGAGTCAGACAGACTGAGCCAGCCACCCAAGAAGAAACATGTGAGGAACACAGGTGATCCATGGGCCACATGGCAGACAGATTAATGAAAACAGGTTGATTTAAGATGTAAGAGCAAGCTAGCAATGTGCCTGAGCCATAGGCCAAACAGCATGAAGTTAATATAAGCATCTGAATCCTTTTGGGGGCCTGAGCGTGGCTGCAGATCTGTAGGTCCGGACCTCTGGCTGCCCTGGACCAAGAAAACTACTGTAACACTTAAGTTTCCTGAGACACAAAAGTTAGCAATTCTCAGGAATAGAGCTCTCTTTCACAAGAGATCTATTCTGTCTTACATCATTAAATGGATGTTCAGAAAAACCTCTGCTCTGACCTATGCCAAGCCAAAGGAACTAGCAGTGGCCTTCTCAATCTTATCTAAAAAATAATGTGTACCTTGCAGAGGATAGGACAGATAGGTGCTCCTAGAGGCCCCGCCACACTGGGTAGCTTCAGTCAGCTAAGAACACATTATGTAACCCAGGTATGCACAGAACTCAACATATCCTTTTGCTTCTGCATCCCTACTTCTAGGATTAAAATCAGGCCTTCTCAGGGGTAAACACAGAGAATGCATCTCAAAAACTAAATAAACAAAACAAACAAAAACTCATGGTTACTAGCAACAAGTCTTTTTTTGTTTGTTTGTTTTTTTATTGAAAACCTCCTGAACTATAAACACCAGAAATAGGTGAATAGTTAAATCCAATAATAAAAAATCAAAATATTCTAATTATTTTGTGTACTGTAATATATTTCCATGTTCTGAATATTCAATTTTCTTTGAACTTTAAAGTTTTCTTTTAAACTTAGATAGAAAAGATGGACAAATAACACAGAAGATAGCACTGTTTATGCTTCTATGGAATACAAAAATATGTAAAGAAGGTACAATGAGATTACGTTGGTAATCACAATTTTGTTATTTCTGGGACTGTCTAAACAGTTTGGAGATTACATTTAAACAAAGCAGGTAAATAAAAAAGATGAACCAGGAATTCTAGAGAGAAGCATTCTTACCAACAAAGACTAGGTTGTTGTAATTCTCCAACATCACATCCATGTACAACTTCCTCTGAGCACGATCTAGGCATTTCCATTCCTCCTGGGAGAAGTCCACAGCCACATCAAAGAATGATAACAGACTCTGCAAAACAAAACAAAGCAAAAAAACTATATACTATGTGCTGTTGTGCAAAATGCAGTCTTAGGTAAAGAGTTTAAAGAATCAGACACTTCTGTAACACAGATGAGGTATGGCGACTGTTCAATGACAAAGTTTTCTGCAGGCTTGCAGAAATGTGTTAGATGTTAATCACTGTAGCTATTCCACAGACAATGTAATGAACAACTTACTACACTGCTTATAATCTTAAGGTCTCTCTCTTGCGTGAATTCATTAATGTTTTCTAAAATCTGAACAGCAGATAAAGGATTTCCCACAATCACTACATTTGAAAATGGTCTCTTCTGTTTCGATTCTGTAATGACTTTTACAGTCCTTTAAAATGTAGTTTGGTTCCCAGCACCGTTATGACTCTACACAACACATTTTAACTCTAATTCCATGGGATCTCTTGTTTGTTTCTGAACTATACAGACAGGAGGCATACATATCACACACTCATATATAAAATAAAATGAAATTTAATGATAGTAAAAATCATACTCTATTGTATTTTCTCTCCATGAAAACAGGATGACATAATAGTCTCACAATCAGGAAAGTTTAGGGAGTATATCATACACAAGTAGGGTCTAGACACAAGAATTTACCTTTATGAAGTATGTGTTAATATCGAAGAGAATCCCTGAGTCAATCTCAGTAGTCAACTTACAGTGAGCAAAACTAAACTGTACTTCCAAATTCTGTAACTGTTGACTTTGCTCAACAATGAACACAGTTATTAATACTATCTGTAATGGAACCATACCATACATACTAGAGTCTTACACGTTCAATTGAGATCCTAAGACTTAGGTGCAATGCTGCACCCTTTCTAAAACCAAGATATAGAATAGTTATGGATTAGTTAAAATCAGAGTGTTTTCCTTAAATAGTAGGAAGTGTAAGATGAGCGTACACATTCAATGCTCTGAACAACACAGACTCAAATACTTTACTCAGTTATTGTATTAGAATATTTTCACAACCACTAACCTAGTAGAAAAATCAAATTTACATCATGTAAGTCTTTCTAATAGTTGACACAATAGAATAGATAATAGCAATTTCATACACTCTATAAAATGCTGTCCAGTATAGAGTAGTTAGAAATAGTGGAAAAAGTTTGGAACAATGAATTCAGAGGAAGTAGAAATATTTTCTGTGATGGAAACAAATGTATTAAGATTTGTGAGAATTGCACTAATGCTTCCTTAATTTTCAACACATTACTATTCATAAGATTGGATCAACTGAAAACTCCTATCTTTTAATTTCGACTCTATTCCTTTCTTCTGTATTTGCACTCAGTCATCTAACAGAACTTTAGGTTATAGTTAAGAGTCATTTATAATTTTCCTTCATTTCTCAAAATCGGGAGGAGGCAAGGTTCTATACTATCTGTCTCTCAAATATACATCAGATATGTAAATCTTGGAGTTAGAGAAATGGTTCAGAGGTAAGGTTGCTTGCTGTTTCTGCAGAAAAAAAAATCTAATTTAATTTTCTATACATATATGGAGGCTCATTACAGTGTCTGAATCCAGTGCCAAGGTTTTGGTGTTGAGTTCAGGGATGTAGATATATCATGCTGTGTGCATAAAATCATGCAGAAGATTACTCATGTGCTTATATAAAATGTTACTATAAAAAGAGAAGTAGAATCCTGTCCACCTCCACAACCATTCAGAACCTCTATTTAATACACAGCTGTAGGGGGAAGAAAAACAGAGTGGAAAGAGACTTATACTTCCAAAAGCAAAGAGAGTAAAGTGATTACGTGGGACATTTACTCATGCTTCAAAATTGCTGGCTTACACACAGCACCCATTCAGTTCTCTCCAGAAAATCCTTACTAATATATTCCACATGATGAAATTCAAGGGTAGTGACATTGGTGCTTACGTTCTTCTAAACAATAAAATAAGAGAAAAAGAAATTGATCATTGGCCTATTAACAACTCACGACTGAGAATTAAGGCCGATATGATCAGAACTTCTCCTCTGATTAATAGATTTCATACGGCAACACACTTTTTATCAGTATGTAGTATTAAATATCAAATGGAGAAACTAACATACTACAATCTGCTGTGCCCACAGAAACATCAATTTAGCGGGAAAAACAAGCCATGTACCCCTAACATCTGCATTCTCTAAAGTATGGATATATTTACTATTGGAATTCAAGATAGTGAATCTCTTCTAGTTCTACTGTTCCATAAATTTTTCAGAGATATCACTGAAGAAGTCTGTTGGTGTTCATGGTCACTTTCAGAGGCCTGGTTCTAGAAACATGACCATTGCAGAAATGCAATCTATGAGGCACATGAATTAAGAGTATACAAGTCAATCTTATGCAAATGCTGGCCACTGGTATATTTGCTTTGAGCTGCGTTTGTAACAGTCTCTTAAAGAGCTGCAGGTCTTCAGTCCACAGAAATTTATGTCCTCAAAGTAAAACATGAAATGAAACTATAATGGGAAATACTGTGCTTTACGTGTGAAAGATATATGGACTTATTCTTGATTATGAGAGAGAAAAAGAAGATAAATAATAGAAAACAAACACTTTAGATAACATTATCAGAGATAGGGAATTAGTCTCGAATGGTTTCAATAATAAAAACAAATTTTAAAGAAATGTGCACATGACACTGACCCGGGGACCATTTCCCAGAGAAGCGTTCATTCTTGTTATCGCTGTTGTTTTTCTAAATTTCTGTATCTGGAACAAAGATTAAAATTCTTGTTGAATTTCATATCAAGTTGTTAAAAAAAATACAAAGCTAGACTTAATACAATTTTTATCTGCCAAGTACCATGTTTTTGCTCAATATAATGAAGTTAATAAGATCAAGTCACTGCAATTTTTATCAGTGTCTAAGAAAGCTTCACATTATTCCATTAAGTAAAATGTATCTTTCCTTTCAACATGAACATGTTTTATAACTGCATGCAAACATTTGTTTAAGAATAGTGAATACTCTCCAGGAGAAGAGGTGAGTTTCCCGCCTCCCAACTGGCAGGCCAGGCCAGCTAGAACAGCCCCAAAGTCCTGGCAACAGGGTACAAAACATTCCCCCCTAACTCATCACAGCTCCAGCTGCAGTACAGGCAAGCAAGCAGGATCCCTACATGCAAGCCCGCTTATCAACACCCTTCATCAGACACTCCATCCCAAAAGCCTCAACGTTCTCCCAAACCACCCATCCCCCAACCTCAGCTGCTCCCTGAGTCATAGCCTCTGGAAAGTCCCACAAAAAGAGCTCCAGCAGCAGCTGCTTTCTGAGACACAGCCTCTGGAGAGCTCAGCCACAAGAACTGCTCCCTAAAACACAGCCTTGGGAGAGACACATCACAGGTGTGGCTTCCTGAGGCACAGACTCTAAGGAGCTCCTTCACAAGGGCTTCAGTTGTAGAACAACTCTCTCCAGAGCTCCAACTGTACCAGGAGGACCTAGTAGACCAAAGGAAACCCCCCCCCCCCCCAAAAATACAATGTTTGTACCAATCAGAGAAAAAGAAGGGCAGACTCCAGTGCAAGAAATATTCACTCAACTACATGGAGAACATGACACTACTAGAACCAAGTGGTTCTACCAGAGCAAGACCTGAACATTTCATTGTAGAAGCAGAGGAAAATGACCTTAAAAATATATCTATAAAAATGATGGAAGACTTTAAGGAGGAAATTAAAGAAATGAAAAAAGTTTCTTAAGGAAATAGAGAAAAAGACAAGCAAAAAAACTGAAATAAAAACCTCCAGTAAATCTCTATAATAAAGACTAGAGTCAAAAAAGAAGTAATCAAACAGGTAATGACGGCGCAAGACTGAGAGAGGAGAAATGAAGATGCAAACCAAGGAAATGCTGGTATGGAAAATCTGAGTCAATGGACAGGAACCACAGATGCAGCATAACTAACAGAAAAAAAATCACAATACAAAAACATCCAGGAAGTCTGGGACAGCATGAAAAGGCCAAACCAAAGAAAAATAGGAATGAAAAGGGAAAATACCAGCTCAAAGGCACAGAAAATATATTCAGCAAAATCACAGAAGAAAACTTCCCCAATTGGAAAAAGGAAATGTCTATGAAGATACTATAAGCTTACAGAACACCAAGTAAATTAGATACCCCCAAAAGTCTGTTATCCATATAATAAAACAGTATAAATACATAAGAAAAAATTTACAAGCTGCAAAGGAAAAAGGCCACATAACTTATAAAGTTATATAAGAATAACACTCAACTTTTCAATGGAGACTGAAAGCTAGAAAGTCCTGCCAGATGTTACAAGGACACTAAGAGACCATGAATGCCAGCCCAGACTGCTATGCCCAGCAATACTATCAATCACCATAGATGGAGTATCACAAGATATTCCAAGATAAATTTAGATTTAGACAATATATATCCATAAATTCAGCCCTACAGAAAGTGCTAGAAGAAATACTCCCATATACAAGATACACTGTAGTGGAATTATGTAACATTGTAAACAACTGCACCACCCTCCTACTGGTTTAATAAAAATGCTTAATGGCCAAAGGCAGACAAGAAGTATGGGCAGGGCTACCAGACTAAGAAAACTCTGGGAACAGGAAGAACAGAGCAGAAATGCCACCGAAAAGCCAGAAGATGCAGAGGACAACTATGCTGCTTGGAGAAAAGGTACCGAGCCCCATGGTTGAACAGGATAAGAACCATGGGTTAGTTTACGAGCAAGAGCTAGCAAGTCCTATGTCTGGGCCCCAGGTTAATCAGTGTACAATCAATACAAGAATCTGTATGTTTCGGTGGGACTCTGGGACTGTGGGTTGAAAGTCCAGGCCATGAGGTTACGATGAAAAGTTCAGGCCAGAAACCTCATACAACAACATACCCACACAGCCACAAGCAATAAATAATCAATCCCACAGAAGAAAACCCCAGAAAAGGAAAATACACACACACACACACACACACACACACACACACACACACACACACACACACACTTCAACCAAAAATAACAGGAATTAACAATCACTAGTCATCATTTTCTTAATATCAATGGACTCAATTCACCTATAAAAAGACACAGGCTGATACAATGGACACAGAAACAGAATCCATCCTTCTGCTGCATACAAAAGACACACCTCAACTTCAAAGACAGATACTGTCTCAGAGTAAAGGGTTGGGAAATCACTTTCCAATCAAATGGACTTAAGCTGGTTTAGCTATCCTGATATCTAACAAAATAGACTTCAAACTAAATTCAATAAAAAGCGACTGGAAGGACTTACTTATTCATCTCAGGAAAAAAATCCATCAAGAAGAAATCTCAATCCTGAACATTTATGTCCCCAATACAAGGACACCCACATAGATAAAAGAACATTACTATAGCTTAATCTTACAACAAACCCCACACCAATAGTGGGAGATTCAGATACTCCACTGTCACCAATGGATAGATCTACCAGACAGAAACTTAACAGAGAAATAAGAAGCTAACAAATATTATAACTCAAGTGGACTTAATAGATATATACACAACATTCCACCCAAATACCAAAGAATATTCTTTCTTCTCGGCACCCCATGAAACTTTCTCTAAAATTGACCACATACTTGGTCATAAAACAAATATGAATAGATACAAAAAACTGGAATAACCCCTTGTATTCTATCAATCATCACCATGAACTAGAGTTCAACAGCAACATAAACCACAGAAAGCCTATAAACTCATAAAAACTGAATGTCTCTCAATTGAACAACCTCTGGGTTAAGGAATAAGTAAAGAAAAAAATTATAGACTTCCTAGAATTCAGTAAAAATGAATCCACAACACACCCAAACTTATGGGACATGCTGGTGGAGCTAAGAGGAAAGTTCATTTCCCTAAATGTCTACATAAAAACTAGAGAAATCTCACACAAGAGACCTCACAGCACAGCTCAGAGCTCTAGGACAATTAGAAGCAAACTCACCCAGAAGAAGTAGAAGGCAGGAAATAATCAAAGTCAGGGCTGAAATCAGTAAAACTGAAACAAAAAGAAAAATCAATGAGACTGTTTTTTGAGAAAGTGAAAAAGACAGACAAATCCTTATGTAAACTAACAAAAAGGCAGGGAGGTAATATCCAAGTTAACAGAATCAGCAATGAAAAAGAGGACATAGCAGATAGATAAACAAAGTAAATAGACCTATAACCCTAAAGGAAACAAAAGCAGTTATTAAAAGTCTTCAAGCAAAGAAAGCTTAGGGCCAGGTGGTTCCAGTGCAGAATTCTACCAGACATTCAAAGAAGAATTAACATCAATACTCCTCAAATTGTTCCACACAATAGAAACAGAAAGAACATTGCCAAACTCTTTTTATGAGGCTACAGTCACCCTGATACCCAAACCACACAAAGATGTGACAAAGAATTACAAACCAATCTCCCTCATGAATATTGATGCAAACAAAAATAATAAAATACTGGCAAACCAAATACAAGAACATAACAAAAAAAATCCACCATGATCAAGTGGGCTTCACCTTAAGATGCAACGATGGTCCAATGTACAAAAAACTGCCAGGGTAGTGTACCACATCAACAACCTGAAAAGGAAGAATAACATGATTATCTCCTTAGATGCTGAAAAAGCCTTTGACAAAATCCAACAATCCTTCATGATAAAAGTCCTGGAGAGGTCTAGAACACAGGCAAAATATGTAGACCTAATAGAGGCAAATACAGCATCCCACTGGCCAACATCAAACTAAATGGAGAGAAACTTAAAGCAATCACACTAAACTCAGAAACAAGACAAGGCTGTCCACTCTTTCCTGATCTACTCAATAGTTCTCCAAGTTTTAACAAGAGCAGTAAGACAGCAAAAGGAGATCAAAAGCATACAAATTAGAAAAGAAGAAGTCAAACTATCATGATTTTCAGATGATATGATCATATACACAAGTGACCCCAATAATTCTACCAGGGAACTCCTACAGCTGATAAATACCTTCAGCAATGTAGCAGGATACAAGATTAACTCAAAAAAAAAAAAAAAAAATCAATAGCCCTAGCAATTTTACCAAAAACAATCCACAGATTTAATGCAATTCCAGTCAAAATCCTGACAAAGTTCTTCACAGACCTGAAAGAATACTCAACTCCATATGGAATAACAGGAAACCCATGATTACCAAAACAATCCTGTTCAGTAACAGAACTTTGGGAGGCATCACCATTCCTAACTTTAAGCTACTATAGAGCTACAACAATAAAAATAGCTTGGTACTAGCATAAAAACAGACTTGCGAATCAGTGGAATCGAATCAAAGATCCCAACATTAATGAACAGCAGAATTTTGAGAAAGAGGTCAAAAATATACAATGGAAAAATGATAGCATCTTCAACAAATGGTGTTGGCATAACTGGATGGTGGTATGTAGAAGAATACAGATAGACCTATATCTACCACCCTACACAAAACTCAAATCCAAGTGGACCAAAGAAATTAGCACAAACCCAGTTACACTGAACCTGATAGAAAAGAAAGTGGGAAAGTTTTAAACACATTGGCACAGGTGACCACTTCTTACATATAACACCAGTAGCACAGACAGTAAGAACAATTTATAAATGGGACCTTTAGAAACTGGGACGCTTCTACAAAGCCAAGGACTTGGTCAATAAGACAAAACACCGGCCTAAAGAATGGGGAAAGATCTTCACCAACTCTATATCAGACAGAGGACTGATCTCTAAAATGTATAGAACTCAAGAAAATAAAGGCAAAACAAAACAAAAAAGGCCAAATAATCCAATTTTAAAATGGGGTTCAGAGCTAAATGGGGAATTTTCAACAGAAGAATTTCAAATGGCTGAAAGACACTTACAAAGAATTGCTCAGCATCTTTAGCTATCAGAGAAATACAAATCAAACAATTTTGAGATACCACCTTACACTCGTCAGAATGGTTAAGATTAAAGACAGATGACAGCCTATGCTGGAGAGGATGCAGAACAAGGAGAACTCTCATCCATGGCTGGTGGGAGTGTAAACTTTTACAGCCACCTTGGAAATCAGCATGGCAGATCCTCAGAATACCCAATAATACAGTAATACCAATATTGGGGATATACCCAAAGGATTCACAGTCTTACCTCAAGGGCATCAGCTCAACTATGTTCATAGCAGCATTATTCATAATAGCCAGAACCTGGAAACAACCTAGATGCCCCTCAACTGAAGAATGGCTTAAAAAATTGTTGTACATTTACACAATGAAGTATTATGGAGCAGAAAAAAAAAAAGATTATCCTGAAATTTACAGGCAAATGGATGGATCTGGAGAATATCATCCTGAGTGAGATAACACAGGCCCAGAAAGATAAACATGGCATATACTCACTCATAAGTGGATTTTAGACATAAAGCAAAGGATAACCAGGCTACAATCCACAACTTCCAAGCAGCTAGTTAACAGGAAGATCTTGAGACATCCCTGGATCCCCCTGGGAAGGGGAAGTAGAGAAGACTTCCTGAGTAAATTGGGATCATATAGGGGAGGGAACAAGGGGAGGTGGGAAGAGATCATGAGAGAATGGGATGGTTGCAGTGAGGAAGCAACAGAGAGGAGAACAAAGACACAGATATCTTCTAAGAAGCCGTTGTGAGGACAGAGAGAAACCTAGTCCTAGGGAAACACCCAACAACATACAAGATGTCTCTGGATAGGACTCCAAGCAACAGTGGAGAGGGTGCCTCTAATCAAATGAACAACCACCCTAGCTGTCATTACAGAATCTTCATCCATCAACTGACAGAGGCAGAAGCAGAAATCCATATGTTTAGACTGAGTAGAGCTTGGAGATATATGAGCAAAGGGATCAGGATCATGAGGAGGAGACCCACAGAGATGGCTGACTCAAACTTTTGGGAGCTCACTGAGTCTGAAATGACAGCTGAGGACCTTCATGGAAAGGAACTAAACCCTCCAAAAGTAGATGACAGCCAAACACAGTGGGCAGTTTGTGGAGCCTCTTGCAGTAGGACAAAGTTTATTCCTGGTGCATGAACTGGCTCCTTAGAGCCCATTCCCTACAGAGGAACACCTTGCCCAGCTTTGATGCTGGGGGGAGGGACACAGTCCTACCTCAGCTGGATATGCCAAACCTAATCCTTGCCCTCTCAGGGGAATGAAGGGGGGGCTGTGGGAAGACTGGGAGGAGCAGTGGTGGGGGTGGGGGAAAACTTTTTAAATAAATAACAATTACAGCGACTAGTTAGAAAATAAATGAATGCATCTACAGGCAGAATATTACAATTCAGGCCAGGTGAGATGGCTAACTGGTTAAGAGCACTAGTGGATCTTCCAAAGGAACTAGGTTCAATTCCCAGCACCCACATATCAGGTCACAGCTGTTCTGCAACTCCACTTCTAGGGTGTCCTACACCCTCATACAGACATGCAGGCAAAACACCAATACACTGAAAATAAATTTTAAAAGCAAATATAATTCAGACCATACATGTCTTTAATTAGAATGTCTGTATGCTAAAGGTTCCAGCTGATGGCTTCCAGGAAGAAGACACTGTTCAGGAATCGAGTCACTCATTAAGTAAGAGTCTTTAAAATTCTAACTCCTTTGGACAAATCTTTCTTGGCATGCAATGCAGCTGTGCCTTGACATTTTCCTGGGCAGTTCTCAAGTTCCTTATCAGGATTAATTATGATTAAATGAGAACCATTACTAAGATTAGACACCTAATGACACAGTACATCTTTCTGCTGATATAGCATGAGCCTGTGAGAGCTACCCAGAATGATCGGCAACAGGCTGATCAGCATCCTGTGGTGTTCCCCTATGTCATCTCTGTAACTAATATCTGCCCCTTTAGCCTCAGGATATTAATTTATTTCTGGTATATTTTGCTCATTAGTGAACCTTTTCTGCATATAATTCAGCAGTCTTTATTAAACAAAACGAAGATATCCAGTCAGAGTCTATGTCATTCTGGAATGCTGGGATTTGGGGAAGGTTTGGAAGCATGGAGGGTACAAAGGATATAAAACATTCTGTTTAACACTATTCTCAGCTCAGACTTCATAAATACATGATCCTTTGTATGTAAGCTTTGTACAATAAAGTTGAATCCTGGATCACAGCTTTGTGGTTGATTCCCTAGGTTTACATTATTACTGAGAGTACAGTAATAATTTCCAATAAGTAAATATTAAAAATGCTCCACAGTTAGGCATGATAAAAACACTTAACTCTCATGAAAGCCTGATATTTGACCAGATACCATGCTGGCCATGAATGAGAACTCCAGCTTCATCTGCAGACAGGACTGCATGCTAACCACCAGAACTATAGGCAGGCCACCCACAACTATGAACTGTTCCCATTCAGTGTGCAAATAACCTACATCTCCCCATCACCTCATCCTGACTGTTAACTTCAGCTAGCTGTACCAGAGCCCACATTATACACCAAGACTACAGCCACTAACATGGGTAGAAACCCACTTCAACACTAGAGACCACTGTTACAATAAGGTTTCCTGGTCCTGGGCTGCCAGAGGTTCAGACCCACAGACCTGCTGCACCAGACTCCTTAGTGGCCCACTGCTGCTTAGTCCCCCAAATAACTCAGGCACATTGCTAGCTTGCTCTTTCATCTTAATCCATTAATCTATCCTGCCATGTGGCTCACCTGTGTTCTTTACATGTTGTTCCTTTGGGTGGCTGGCTCGATCTGTCTCTGACTCCGCCCTTCCTTTCCTACCTATTCTGACTCCCCAACCTTCTTTTTCTATGGTGCTTGTCATGGACCAAAACAGCTCCTTTATTTAAAGATTGATATTCACAGCATACAGAAAGACATGCCCACATCAGAGGACCTCTGCCATCACAAGTTGAGCCCCCAACTTGGGTGGAGACCTGCTAGTCAACCAAAAGACACTTCAGCCAGAAGGGCATAGAGAAAACAGAAAACAAGAAACAAAACACTCACCTGGCAAATGCAAAGTCAGAAATCTGCCCCCAGACTTATACTCACCTAAAACCAAGATTCCTAGATGCCAATAGGAGAACACAATTAAAAACAGCCAAGGCAGTATGTCACCATCAGAGCCCAGATATCCTACCACAGCAAGCTCTGAATAATTCAGCAGAGACGAAGCATAAGAAAGTGACTTTAAAACCAACTATATGAAGATGGTAGAGCCCCTGAAGGAGGAACTGAATAAATTTCTTAAGAAAATTGAGGAACAGATAAACAAATAAATTGGAGGACAGGAATAAATCACTTAAAGATGAGAGGAAAGCAAACTGGTGAAACTACTGAATACAACTGTTCAAATCTGAAAATGGAAATAGAAGCAAAGGAGAAAACAGAAACAGAATTCTGGAAATGAAAAATCTAGTAAGTGAGCAGGAGCTACACATACAAGCATCACCAACAGATTATGATATGGAATCTCAGGCATTGAAGAGAAGATATAAGAGAAGATTTAGAAGCATTGGTCAAATAAAATACTAAATCTAAAAACCCTCTTGAGTCAAAACACGCAGAAATTCTGAGATTCCATGAAAGGACCAACCTGTTGGTTTCACATGTGAGAACAGACACACCACCAGTTGGCTGCCACACAAGAGTTTATTTGGAAAGCTGCAGAGTGGGTACAAGGGAAGAGAGAAAAAGGAATGGCCTTCCATTGACTTCTCCTTAGGAGAGAGCTGGTGGTCACGCCTAGGGGTGTGCCCTCTATACCTGGCAAGTTTTGCTGGTGCCATGTTGGGTTTATGCTTGGCTGTTATGGGCCAGGTATTCTTATCTCACTCCACACAGTGTTGGGTTTAGGAACCAAAAGTTCCTCCACCTCATAGTCAGCAGTCTTGTTAGTAAACAGGTCAAGAAAAGTTCAGACTAAATCCCCCTACAGTTTCAAGAAACTTGCAAAAGATGTTATCCAAAAGGACATCTGGGCCAGAGCCCTAGCCTAACTGCAGAATGTTCCAATCCTGTGGCCATCAATGGAAACCCACCCTGACCCACCCTGAGAGGCCAAGTTAACTCTCCTTTCCTCATTTTTCTCCTCTTTACTCCAGGTCAGGGTTTTGCTATAAAAGATACAAGTATTCTCAACTCCGGAACGCCTCCTGCCCTCGTTTTACTAGTGTGTGGATGAGTTTCCTGCCTGGCTTATTTGTGCACTCAATTCCTTGAACTCCGTTGATCTCTCTGGAGGTTGTTCTCTGGGCAGAACAGTGTTATCAGACTAGCATGTTTACCATGTGACTGCTTACTCAAAACATTCAGAAATTCTGACAAACCATGAAAAGACAAACCTGAAGAATAATAAGAATAGAAAAAGAAGAATCCTGGCTCAAAAGCCCAGAAATTATTATTATTATTTTAAACAAAATCACAGAAGAAAAAATTTCAACCTAAAAAAGAACATGCCTATAAAGGGACAAAAAGTTTGCAGAACATTAGATTGGACCAGAAAAGAAAGTCCTTTCACCACATAATCAAAATAATAAGCATACAAAGAAAAGAAAGAATCTTAAAAGCTCCAAAGGGGAAAAGGTCAAGAAAGGCAGGCTTATTAGAGTTACACGTGACTTCTCAACGGTGACTCTAAAGGCTACATGGGCCTTGACAGATGACCTGAAGACTCTAAGAGACCAAACATGCCAGTCCAGATTACTATACTCACCCAAACTTTCAAACATCATAAATTAAGAAATCAAGATATTTCATGAAAAGTTAAATTTAAAGAAACTCAGTCCTACCAATGATACAAAAAAAAAAAAAAAAATCCAACTGAAGGAGGTTAACTACTCCCATGGAAACACAAGAAATAAATAATCTCATATCACCAAAACCAAAAGAAGGGAGAACACACACACACAAAAACACCACCACCAAACCCAATAAAACAACAACAATAATAATATTGGTCATAAATATCTCTCAATATCAATACATTCAATTTCCCCATAAAAAGACAAGAATTAATTATTGGTCATTATTATCTCCCATTCTCAATAGACTCAATTCACCAATAAAAAGACAGACTAAAAGAATGGATATAAAAACAGAATCCATCTCACCTCAACATCAAAGATAAATATTACCTTAAGTTAAGATTAGAAAAAGATATTCTAAGTAAATGAATCTAAAACAAGCTGGTGTAGTTATTCTTGTTGTAGTGGGGGTTTCTTGATCCTGGGTGGCCAGAGGTCCAAGACCCACAGACCTGCGGTGCCAGACTGCTTAGCCACCCGCCACCTCCGCAGCTGCTCACGCCCCCAGAAATGACTCAGACACTTATACTAACTTTATGCTGTTTGGCCTATGGCTCAGGCACATTTCTAGCTTGCTCTTACATCTTAACTCAACCCATTTCTATTAATCTGTCTGCCACGTGGCCCGGGGCTCACCTATGTTCCTTACATGTTTCTTCTTGGGCGGCTTACTCGATCTGCCTCTGACTCTGCCCTTCCTTTCCTACCTATTCTGATTCCTCCTCCTCCTTCTTCTATGGTGCCTGCCATGGCCCAAAACAGCTCCTTTCTTTAAAGTTTGATATTCACAGCATACAGAAAGGCATTCCCACATCACCTCCCCCTTTCTGTCTAATCAAAAAGGAAGGTTTCAATTTTAACAAGGCAAAATTACATATAACAAAATAGCTATCAAGCAAGAATTACAGTTACAATATCTAGTCTATTTGTATTTAGCAAAATTAAAGAAAATATTTTTATCATCTACCTTATCTTATGAATCTAAAGTTTTATATCCAATATACCTTTCAAATGACTAAGAAAAACTGTACCTATAACTATCTAATCTTCAACTACATCAAAGACCACAGAAGGATATTTTTACCAAAGTAAACCAGAAGTGCAAGCAACTTCTAAAATCTAGAAAGGACAGAGATGACACCTATCTGCCTGGACAGTCACCCAAAGTTCCTTTATAAAGTTGGGACATCCATCTTCAGCCTACAGGCCCAGAGTCTCTTTTCATTTCAGTGAAGCAGGAAATCTGCTCTGCCCATTCTGGCACAGTTCATCAGTTGCTTCTCCTCGAGTCCTGAAGAATGTCTGACAGTTTTCTCTGTAAAGCAGGAACCTGAATGACCATCTTGGCTTGTTCTGCCAAAGTTCAGAGGTCATCTTCCAATGAAACCTGCATGTCCAGTTTAAACAGCATACTGTCAAGCAGTCAATATAAGAACAGGTTCATGTCCATTGGCTAACCAATGCTACAAATAGACTCCATATGGAGTTTCTTCGATACCCATTTTTCTCTTGAAGTAAATTGGTGCTGCCAGGAGCAGATCTGTCTCACTGTCCAGAAAAGTCTAAGTTCCTAAAACATTTTAAATGCCGTATTTTGTAGGTCTTAGAAGTATTTGAAGATTACCTACCTAATTGAAATATATCATTGTATATCTAAAAATCCTAACTAACCTAACTATAAGTTAGATTATTAAAGGTGACTATTAACCTTCCTTTCTTAATTATACATTACAATTTTAAATCAGTTACATGAACATCATACCTTAACTAGAATAGAAAAATACATACAGCATAACAAAATTGACCTTAAATTTGTATCAATAAACCAAAATCCATACCAATGTAAAACATTTTGAGATTAACAGCTGATTTTTTGATCTAAGTAAATTCAATAATTTAATTTTTTAAAAATCATTTATATACCATATCCCCTTTTTCTTCTTAGAAAGAGATTAACTATGACCATTAACCATTTATAATGAAAACAAACATCTAGAAACAATATTTGGGGAATTTGGGCGTTGTTTTCCATTACTACTTCCTGCTGATTAAAGGGCGTTGAAAACCTCACGGTTGTTGAGACTGGATCAGTCTGCAGCCATGAAGCTGATACGGCCATCTTTTCCCATCAGAGGTTTTTTCAGGGATCCTGGTTGATGAAACCATATTTGCTTGGAAGCAATCCACAGGTTCTCATCTTCTGTGGAAACAAAAGCAGAACTCTTCCAAAGCAATAAATCCTTAGATACAAATTTCAAAATCAAAATACCTTTAAAATATATATTCTTGTTTAACTTAGTAGCCTTTGCATTTGCAATCCATTGTCTTTCTGCAGTTAGCTCATTAACAGTTAAAAAATTAAAAGAAAACACAGTAACAGCCAAAATCCAGATTTTGTGTCTATTTTCCATCTTTATCTGGCTTATTATATTTTTATTACTCCATTTCCCTTTTTAAAGCCTTTATATATCCTCTTCTCTCTGAAGACTATGTACCTTTTTACACACATTGTAACCCAGTTACAGGTTTTTCTTTTCATCTGAATCTGTTTTATTGTGAATCCTTAATCATCTTTTAACTAGAAGAGCTTTTTAAAAATACTCTCACTCTCTTGCCACATAGTTTTTGTAGATACCACTGAATCAGTAAGTTCTCTTAAAGGGACCGAGTCTCTGTTCATGACCAGCAAACAGAGCACACCCAAGAAAATGCTGCTTACTAAGAAACCGTCTTTGTTTCCTTTTTGTTCAAAATAAACAGAAATCTAAAATCAATCACATGCTACTGAGTCTTTTGTGAGATTTCAGGAACCAGCATGCTTGCAGCTTACACTCTCTGCTGCCAGTCTGCCTGCGCCATTTTGAATGTGACTCAGCTACCACGCTTTCTTTGTATAATGACTCACTTCATATACACAATTTGGATGCTGCCTTTGCTCAGTTTCTGCTAAAATCCTTTTTAAACTTTCTCAGGCTTTCAGTGGATATTTGGCCCATGTTGGGAAGCCATCTGTAGGCGAAGTTTACTTAGAAGGCACCAGTGCATGATAGATATTTATTAAAATATAAACCATACTCATGGTACAGGTAACAGTTTATAGTAGCAGCTGAACAGGGACTGGAGTCTAGAATGGTGGACGAGTGATGGACGGACCATGAATTCCGATCCTGTCTCTCCAACTGCCAGGAACCAGGATGTGGGGCCTCATGTCCCAGAAGCCCCTTCTCTATGGGGTAGGCCACACCCCCTCCAGGTTGGCCACATCCCCTCCAGGAGCTCGGGACCCTGGATAAGCATCTTAGGACCTTATCAGCTGACACCTGAATCCCACTACACATTCTTTTATCTTACAAAATAGACTCCAACCCAAAATTTATCAAATAAACTAGGAAGGGACACTTTATACTCAATAAGGAAAAAAATCCAAGGTGATTTCTCAACTCTTCACATCTATGCCCCAAACACAAGGACATCACATTTATAAAAGTAACACTACTACTAAAGCTAAAATCACACACTGACCCAGGCACATTGATAGGTAGAGACTTCAGCATCCCAGTCTCACCAAGGGGCAGGTCATCCAGACAAATTTAAACAAAGAAATATTGGGCTCACAAAGGTTATAAACCAAATGATTCTGACAGATACTGACAGAACATTTCAATCAAACACAAAAGAATAACCCTTCTTCTCAGCAGCTCGTGGAACATTATCCAAAACTGACAACACTCTTGGTCGCAAAACAAGTCCCATGAGATTCAAGAAAATTAAAATGGTCCCCTGACACCTTTCAGACCACCACAGATTAAAGCTGGAGTTAAACACCAACAGAAAGTCTACAAACTCATGAAAACTAATCAAGTCTTCTAAATGATTACAAGGTCGGGGCACAAATAATGAAATTAAAGAATTGCTAGAATTCACAACGAAAATGAATATATAACATACCAAAACTTACAAGACACAGTAAAAGTGGTACTAAGAAGAAAGTTCACAGTGTTATGTGCCTACATAAAGAAATTGGAGAGACCTCATGCTAGCAACTCGGCACACCTGAGAGCTCTAGAGCAAAAAGAAACAAGTTCACCCAAGAGGACTAGATTAGAAAACAATTAAAGTGAAGACTGGGATCAACAAAATAAAAAATAAATAGAATATTACAAAGAATCAATGAAACCAAGAGTTGGCTCTTTAGGAAAATCACTAAGACAAAAACCCTGAACACCCAAAGAGAAAGAACGTCCAAGTTAACAAAATCAGAAATGAAAAGGGTGGCCTAACAGCAGACACCAACGAAATCCTGAGAGCCCACAAAACTAGAAACTAAAATAAATGGGTAATTTTCTAAATGGATACCACTTACCAAAATTAAATAAGGACCAACAAATAATTTATTAAGTCTCCCCATCAAAAAAGCCCAGGATCATTTTTCTTTTTTTTTTAGCACAGAATTCTCCCAGACTTTCAGAAGTGCTAGCACAAATACTTCCCAAATTATTCTACAAAACAGAAACAGAAGGAACACGGTTAAGTTTATTTCATGAAACAATAATCACCCTGACACCAAAACCACACAAAGATTCAACAAAAAGAATTACACAACATTTTCCTTCAGGAACATAGATGCAAAAAATACTCAATAAAATACTTGCAAACTTAATCCAAGAACACATTAAAAAAGATCATCCACCATGACCAAGTTGGCAAGGATAGTTCAACATATGGAAACTCTGTCAATGTCATCCACCATAAAACAAACAAACAAAAAATATGCCACATGGTGCTGAAAAGGCTTTTGACAAAATCTATCAGTCCTTCATGATAGAAGTATTCTTGAGATTAAGTATGCGAGAGAAATACCTAAATAATAAAGGCAATTTACAAGCCAATTATTAACATCAAATTAAAAGGAGAGGAATTCAAAGCAAGTAAGCTAAAATTAGGAACAAGACAAGGCTGTCCATTCCCTCCATATCAGTAAGTTCTAGGTGTGAACAACTGAAGGAGATCAAGGGGACACAACTTGAAAAGAAAGATGTCCAAGTATCATTATTTGAACACGTTATGATGGCATGCCACAGACTGCATGGAAATCACTGCTGCTGGACAAGGTTCCAGAATTTTGACAATGTGACCATAATTCTCTAGCACCTTTTTACTTTCATTTTTGATAATTCTTAACTATGTGTTATGGGAGTTTCCTTATGCCTCTTTGTGATAATTTGAGCGGATTTTGGAGAAGTCTAAGAATGTATGCAATGGTAGTCTCTGCAAACAAAATAATTCTTTGAGAAAAATCTCTGCTACCGTGGATCCATACAGTGTGATAACTGTACACGGGAATTCCCACTGTGAGCTCCTGATTACACCAAAACCAAAAAAGTTCAAGATTGACTTACTGGGCATACCTGACCTGAAATAAAAAGGCAATAAGTAGTGTTCAAATGGAACCTCCAGCTCACTCCTGCATCACCAAGAGTGCTCTGCTCCACACCTTTCTCCCTCTCCAATCCCGCCCATTCAGTGAGCCACATAACAAAAGAAAGGCACCAAAAGCCCAGTGTCCAATTCTCTGCTGCAGTGGCTTCCTTCCCTGAAGTTGCCAGTGATCCAAGTCCCACCTAGAGTGCTCAGCTTTTGATCATTCTTTGGCACAAAGCCAGCTTACGGGGAGGAAAAAGAAATCAATCTTCGTCTATAATCTATAATATCTCCCTGCTTTTCTTTGTGACTGTGGCTTTTCAGGCAGTGATCTCTGGGAGGAAAGAACCGGCCTGGGTGTTGCTTTATTCTAAGAAATCTGTTATCACCAACAGGGAGCCTTGGGTGGTCATCACAGCATCAGGGCAATTCATCACCTACCTTCAGGGCCACATTTTGGGTCCTTATGGAATTTGGGGGACTGCCCTGTCCTCTTTTCCTTATTGCTAGAATAGGGAACAGATTTAGCAGATGTATTTTTAGCGATATTCCCTATTCCAATGTCCTCCTAATGGTACCAATCTACTGCATCCTCTAGCTGAGAAGGAATCTGTTTAACTAAAGTAGAAAACTCTATTTTTTTTTTTTTTTTTGCAACCCGATCTCTTTGATGCCAGGTTTGCCAGACATTCTCCTCCAAACCATACAACTGGACTATGGGAATGGATAATTGGGGCTTAGAAATAGGGATGATTTGATCAAACACACGATATCAATATGAAAAAAATTCCCGAAGCAATAAAAACCAATACACACATTTCACCGTCTTGACACTGATCTCTTCATTTTGGTCATTGGAAGACACGTATCCAGACTCCACACTTAGTTCCCACGAGCAGTGACAGCTCCTTGTTCTTTCCTGTCCTGTTACCTTCAAGTCTTGAGTCCCTCTCTATGTGACACCTCTACATCATTCCCTGTTTTTGTTGTTGTTGTTAAGACGTATGTGTAGTACGAGGTTTCTGGCCCAGACTTTCGGGCCTAGCCTCAAGGTTTAGGCCCGCAGACCCACAGACCCACAGACGAGACACACAGATGCTTACAATAGTTTTAGGCTGATTGGCCTAAGGCCCAGGCATATAACTTGCCAACTCTTTACCCTTCATCTAACCCATGACTCTTATCCTGTTCAGTCATGCGGCTCGGTACCTTTTCTCAGAGCAGCATGATTGTCCTCTGCTTCTTCTGGCTTCTCTCTGTCATTCTGTTCTGTTCTTCCTGTTCTCAGAGTTTTCTTAGTCTGGTAGCTCTGCCCACACTTCCTGCCTGCCTTTGGCCAATCAGAGCTTTTTATTAAACCAGTGGGTGGGATAATTATTTACAATGAAACAACATAATCTCCCACACGTATGTATTTTAATTTTCAGTGTATGGCTGTTTGCCTGCTAGGAGGTCTGTGTATTTTGGGCATACAATGGCTGCAGTAGCCAAAGGAGGGCATCAGATTCTTTGGAACCCAAGACAAATCACCATGCATGTACATGAAACTAAACCTGCAAACCATAAGACTAACAAGTCCTCTTAATAGCAGAGCCATCTCTCTAGCACTTGGTTTATGGTTCCCTAATTAGCTAATCTGGAGAGGTAACTCAATGAACAAAGAGACGGAACTCATGGAGTACTGAAAACACTGTCTTAGCATGTCAGAATGAGTGTCAGCTCATGACAAACACTACACAGAAGTGGGGTGACAAAGACACACAGGGAAGTTTTGGCAGCAATAGGTGCTGGTTGTAATAGACATTTGCCCATAACTTACAACCATAAGAACAAATAGGATATAGAAAGATATTAGAAAGGTTGTGTAGAAATTACTGAAATAGAGACACAAAAACAACAAGTCAAGACAGCAGACTTGTTCCTGTGAAGAGAAAACAGTAGTGATGAAGCAGGTCTCACTTAATCCAGAGTAAAAGAATGAGTCCTCAAGTAACAGCTGGAGTTTAGAAGAGGATATTGCAGTGTGTGGTAATGACATCAGAGGTACCTTATGGAGTGCTGTGGAAAGTGATACACAGAGAAACTGAAATTGAAGAAGTGAATGATCTACTAGGAACAAGTGACAAATTCACCTTTCTAGGTTATAAACTAGAAAAGGCATTAAGCAGAGCTGAGACTGAAGCAGAGTTTCCTCTAACATCACCTGAGATCTGGACAGATTCAGCACAGGATTACCCTTTCCAATACCACAAGGAGAATATTGCATAAAACACAAAGAGAAAGGAATGTCAGAGACTCATCATACAAAACTAGTTTTACTTAGACACCCAAAGCAGATGAGCCCAAACAAATGTATTCAAAGGAGAAACCCACACCAGTTGTCAGGATGGACAGAAATTGTATCTAAATAACATGGAATCAGAATGCTAGTGGATTTAATGCCAAGGATGCAGGACTGTTTCAACATCTAAGAATTCATCAATGTAATGCACCAAATACATAGAGAGAGAAGAAACACCACATCAACAGATCCATGAAAGGCCTGTGGCAAAAATATCATATTTGCTTATTATAAAAGCTCTGAAGAGGGTGAGAACTGAAAGGAATATACCTCAGCATAATAAAGACAATGGGACACAAGCCTAATGTTACACTACCAAAGAACAGCTGGAATCCTTTTGCTCTAATCAGGGCAGAGAAGAATGTGCTCCACACTCAACACATGCCATGAGTGGGTACACAACTCAAGGACAGAAAAAACTTTAAAGGGGTCTATATAAAAACATAAGAAACAAGAGCACCTCTCAGAGAAGGAATAGAATTCTGGAATTTGGAGGCATGAATACCCATGAAAAAAAGCTCAGATCTGATAGCCCTCTTCCCATGCTGTATAATCAACATAAAATATCCTTTGGGGTTTTTTTTTTTTTTTTTGAGGGGGGGGATTGTTTGTTTTGTTTTTTAACATACCAACAAGAAGATGCTGAAATCACCAGGCCAGTCACAGCGTCTAAAAATATCTAGACTCCGTAGACATAGCATCCACAGTGCCAGGAAGTGCTATGTAAACTGAGGCAGGGAGCAGAGACATATAAACGGACATGCCCAGATTTGTATCCTATGTGCTATAAAACCATCCTGCCAGGCAGGGAATTCCCATTGGTGTCATGACTAGTTTGTGGGTAAAATAAGGCCTTGTGGTTTGATCTGAGGCTGTTTCCACAGAAGAAGATATACGCATGATACTGGTACCTGGTGAAAAGGCAATGATGATTAAGGTGACAGGCCCTAGGAGGGAACCCACTACTGATATTCTGCCATGTGTACAAATATTCAAACTGTCTTTTACTGCTTCTGTTCACACCAGAGGATAGTGATGCTTTCAGCCTGGGTTTAAGAAACTTGGTTTCCAATGAGCAACCTATTTCTGAGACTTATATGTGGTCAAAAACTGAGAAAAATGCTATTTACTGGTGGGGCTATAAAGAGAACTCAATATTCCCAAATCTAAATCACAGGGAACACTACAGAAGAGGAGGAAAAAGATTTTAAGAGCTGAAGAATGGGGAATTGACATATGAAGGATTCTCTTGCCATGTGACATACCAGTTGGAATTATGGCCTAGCTACCTGGCAAAACCATATCCAAATCATACAAAAACTATGAGGGTGATAACTAGGTAGAAAACATGTCACACAGGGATAGAAGAGAGGGTGTATGGGGTAATGGTGAGTGAATAAACTTATATAATAATTATATATCAATATTTACTAATTATAAAAACTGAACAAAATTTATACAAATGGAATTAAGTGGAGCTATGTAAGACTGGAGGCTAACTCAAACAGAAACTAGACAGCCAGTAATTACTCCTTTGGCCATGTTTTGCTCTGGCCAGCAAGCAGCCTATTTGGGTGTGTATATGTGTGTGTGGGGGGGGGGGGGGGGGGATCCGTGCGCCAAAGTTGGAGGTCAAGCGATGCACGAATTCTGGTTATAATAAAGGAAACTCAGAGACAGATCTCAGGGAAAGGCTGGGATAGCAAAGAGAGGAAACACCACAGTCAAACCTCACCCAGCTGTCTTCCAGCTTCCTCAGCCTTGCTCCTTGTGGCTTCTGCCTGCTCTGTCTTTCTATGCCTGCCTTAAAGACCCTCTTCACCCAGTTGTTTCACATCTAGGTTAAGATTAAAGGCGTGGCACCATCACTGCCTGCCTGGGAGCCTGGAACTCCCTCTGTAAATTAAATTGACCTCAAACTCAGATTTGCTAGGATTAAGGGCTGTAGGTCATCACTACTAGTCTTTAACTGTGCTGGGATTAAAGGTGTGAGTTACACTCTCTGATCCTCATGGATTGACTGTGGGTAGATCCCTCTGATATCTAAGTGTTGAATGGAAAAGTAACTAAACACTATAATAAAATTATAGCAATAAAACCACATAACATTGGTAAGAGGGACATCACTCCCATGGAAAGACCTCATAAAATTGTATTTGCCTATGAGAATTAATACTTACATATTACAGCTGGGCGATCCTGAGATTATTCTCAATGAAAATCTCTAAAATCATTTGGAATGAGATAGAATGTGGCAATATAAATTTCCGTCCTGTTTTCACTGTCACTTGAGCCCTTCCCAATCCCTCCACCCCTTCCTCAGACCCTCAAGCAAACCTGGATCCTTTGCTACTGTCTCCACCTCTTCACCATCCAGGGCTCTTTGCTCTGCTTCAAAGGTGAGCAGGACTGACTGGGCAGTGTGAGACCTGCAAAGGAGAAAGAGATCCTTCAGAAGCACCTAGACCTTTTCATGGAACAAAAAGTGTAAGATGTTAACTCCTGCCAAAAGGACACACATGAAAGAGAAAGAAAATACCAAGAAAAATGTCTCCCTTTCTCTGAGGATCTCACTTTAGTCTCTGGGATGTGAGACTCACACACAGCTCAGACACATGCAGAGTTTCTTTCCAGGAACCCTGATGCAAGAAAACTATTCTCACCCTGAGAATCCAGACTGTTACAACAAGGTTTCTTGGCCCCATTCGGCGAGAGGGCCAGACCCACAGACCTGCTATCCCAGACCGCCTAGCCACCCGCCGCTGCTTAGACTCCCCAAAATGATTCAGGTTATATTGAGTTCATACTGTTTGGCCTCTGCCTTAGGTGTATTGCTAGCTAGCTCTCTCATGTTAACTCGACCTATTTCTATTAATCTTCCCTGCCATGTGGCCCATGGTTTCTTACAAGTTTCTTCTTTGGGTGTCTCTGACTCCACCCTCTTTCTCCTACCTATGCTGGGATTCCTCCACCTAGCTCTACAGTGTCTGCCATGGCAGATTTCTCTGCAAAGCAGGAACCTGAAGGATCATCTTGGCTTGTTCTGCCAAAGTTCAGAGGTCACTTTCCTATGGAACAAGCATGTCCAGTTTAAACAGCATACTATCAAGCAGCCAATATAAGAACAGGTTGTTGTCCAGTGGCTAATCATTGCCATAAAGAAAGTAAACTCCATATGGAGTTTCTTCAATGCCCATTTTTCTCTTGAAGTAAATTGGTGCTGCCAGAAACAGATCTGTCTCAATGTCCAGAAAAGTCTAAGTCATTAAAATATTTTAAATGCCATAGTTTGTAGGTCTTAGAAGTGTTTGAAGATTACCTATCTAATTGAAATATATCTTTGTATACCTAAAAATCTAACATGCATTTCTTAATTATACATCACAATTTTAAATCAGTTACATAAACATTATATCTTAAACAAGAGTAGAAAAATATATACAGCATAAGAGAATTGACCTTAAATTTGTATCAATAAACCAAAGCCCACATCAATGCAAAATATCTTGAGAGTAACAACTGATTTTTAGATTAAAGTAAATTCAATAATCTAATTTTTAAAAAAAATCTCTCATATCCCATATCCCCTTTTTCTTCTTAGAAAGAGAATAACTATGACCATTAACCATATATAATGAAAATAAACAAACATTTTTTGGGAATTTGGGTGTAGTTTTCCAGTACTAATTCCTGCTGATTAAGGGACGCTGGTAATCTTTTGAGGGTCCTGAGGGCACCCCAAGACACCCCAAGACCAGGGGCAGAATTCTTATACCCCACTGTGGGTAGGGGAAGGGGTATGGGCGGGCTTGGCGTGATAACAGGGTGGGGCCAAAGGTCAGCTTAGGGCAGAGTTTAGGAATGCAGGCAGGAGGACCACCTGAAGACATTCATTTCCTGGAGCAGAGCAATTGTGAAAACTTCAGAAAGTTCCTGCCTCGGCAAACAGTTAACAGTTTTCATGCTAGGGCTTTCCTGGGTGACCCCACCCAGGTTACTACATCGGGAATGAGGAATGTGGTCTCACCAGGTTGCTAGGAATGCAGTCCCACCCAGGCGATGGGGAAAACAAGGCTTTTCAGAGAAACAGCCATCTCAACCTTGGCTAGTTTCAGGGACCTCAGGAAGGGGTCGAGGGGGAGAGAGTTACAGGATTTTTCCATTTTCATAGCTACTGAGTCTTCTGTGAGATTTCGGGAACTGGCCTGGTGGCCTCCAGTCTGCCACCATTTTGAATGTGGTCAGAATGCCATGCTATCTCTGTGCAATGAATGACCAGCTTCCAAGGCACAATTTGGAAGCTGTTACTGACTCCATTTCTGCACTCTGGAACCCTTTTTAAGCTTTCTCAGGCTTTATGTGGGCCACCATCTGTTACAACAAGGTTTCTCTGGCCCTGTTCAGCCAGAGGTCCAGATCCACAGACCTGCCCGCCCAGACCTAGCCACCCGCCGCTGCTTAGGCCCCCAAAAATGATTGAGACGCTTATATTAAGTTCATGCTGTTGAAAGACCCCCGGGGGTTTGGGACCCCCGAAACGGACCTTTCCTCGGGAGGAGACCCCATGACCCAAGGAGGACCGAGCCACAGATCAGCTGCAAACAGCATGAGGTTTATTGAATAACGCAGGACCTGCGGGCTACCGAGCCACTTGGGATGGCTGGCGCGCCCAGCCCTCTGTTTAGGGCCTTTTTATAGGGTTAGGGAAGCAAAAACATGCGTACAGAAGCAGAAGCAAGCGAAGTTACAAGGTTTTCATTGGCTGGTTTGAATAAAATCACCCGTTGAGGGGTGAGGGCCCCCAGGTTGCCAACCGGCCTGACCAAACAACCTGGTTATCACCCGCCCCCAGGCCTGCTGTTTTTCTTTTGTTCCTTATCTCTTTCTGGAATTCCTTCCCTGATTCGGCTGGGCCTGATCACATAGCTATGTAACTGCTTTCCCTCCCTTCCCCCTCTGCCCAGCTGAATCCTTGGTTGGGGGCTGTTTCCTGACCATGGCTCTTAACCACATTCTTTTGTCTTTACTCTAGACACCTGGACTTAGTCTTAACTGCAGTTTTTCTTTTATCAGTGAAGCTAATCTTTATTGTCCTGTTAATATGTCTTAGGCGAGTTTGCTTACTGTCCTTGTCCTGTTGCTAGCTCTATTTCTTGGGTAAGAGAAATTTGCTAAAACAAGCAAAAGGGAGGGGGCCTTACACTGTTTGGCCTATGGCTGAGGCACATTGCTAGCTTGCTCTCACATCTTAACTCAACCCATTTCATTAATCTGTCTGCTATGTGGCCCGTGGCTCACCCGTGTTCCTTACACACATTTCTTCTTTGGGCTTCTGGCTCGATTTGTCTCTGTGACTCTGCCCTCCTCCTACCTATTCTGATTCCCACCTACTTTTTCTATGTTGTCTGTCATGGGCCAAAACACTCCTTTATTTAAAGATTGATATTCACAGCATACAGAAAGACATTAACACATCATCGACTGCTTTATTTCTCCAATAGGACATCTCTGCAAAATGCCCTGTGAGCAGAGTCTAGGCATTCCACTCCTAAAAAAGTCCACAGTCATAGCTCCGAATGTCAACAAACTGAATGAAATAAAAAAACAAAACAAAACAACAACAAAAAACCAAAACAGTTTGACCATGTGTGCATGGGCAGGGTACATTTCTTAAATGAAGTAGGGATTTTTCTGATACAGATGAGGATCATAATCAAATAATCATAATCAAATTTGATAATTCAAATAATGAATTCTAATTTTGTTTGTAATATAAAGTGACCCTCTAACTGTAAAATAATGAGGCCTGATATAGTCTAACAGCATGCATGTTCAGCTTCCCTGGACCTAAGGTGTAACATAAAAACACAGCATATAAAGATGCAATTCTGAATGCTGTATTTATATCCCAGGCTGCATATATCTCACATATAAAATTAATGGAGAGCAAAGAGTTTACAAGCATATTTGTGGCGCTCCATAAAATATATTTCCTGATTCAATCATATGTGCACTGTTTCTACAAGTGATTATTGTCTGTCTTCAAAGCTCTTTGGGTCTGAAGGTCAAAGGACGCTCTCTTAACAAGGAAGTGGGAAAACGGGGCTTAGAAAGCATGGATGAATTTAAATTCCAGCAGCTTTTGAAACAGCCACAATAGAAAAAAAGAGAAAAAAATTCTGATTGCAAACAACTAATAATGCAAATACTCTACGAGACTATTCTAATAATTTATGACAGAATAGTATCGGAACCGTAAGTAAAAAGATCAAAATAAGACCAAATTCATAGCATCTCACCAACTGACAACGGAAAGCTACCCATAACTTTTTTTTTTTTTTTTTTGAAAACTTGAGTCCTTATGAGCAGCCTAGCACAGCCCAGGTCCCTTCCTTCCTGAGTCTCTCACCGTGACCGCGGCTCGGGGGCTCCAGAGATTTCAAGTTCTGAATACTTGTCAGGTCCTCTCCAAGCTCCAGACCTAGGGGCGGCCAGAGTCCTAACAGGGAATGGTGGAATTTCCTGTCACTTCAACCTGTTTCCTAGGAACGGCTTCTTCTAGCCCCGCCCACTACATCCCGCTTCCGGTCCGCTGCTTCTTCTGAACCCGCCTACCTAGGGCAGTTTTCGTTTGCAAGTCTTTGGCGTCATTCTGGGACCAGTAAGATAAGCGAAAAGGATCAGGATAAGATCTCAAACTTACCGACACGTCCGATATACCGGGAAAGCTCCGTCCCTCGGAGCAGCCTCAGGAGCCCAGCCCCGCTCCCCTCCCTCTGACCTGGGAGGCTCCAGGGCCGCCGGGCTGCGGTTCCCGCCTCTGCGCTGCGGACGGCGGCGGAGGCTCCCGGGGTCTTGGGTCCCCGAGTGCCCGGCCAGGTCCTCTTCCTCCCGACACGTGACTCCCTAAGTCCTAGAGGTAATTTCCTGTCCCTTCAGCCGGGTCCAGAAAGACACTCCTCTGGACCCTGCCCAATACACCTGGCTTCCCACCTGCCCCAGGCTCTCGTATCCTGCCCGCTGGGGACCACGTGGTACAGACCAGGGCGTGGAGGACCCGGCGGGTGTCCCAGGGACCTGCTGTTCTGATGCATTGGTCTAATCTGGAATCAACACCGTGCCTAGTGTAGCCAAGTCTGGAAAGGGTCGTCAGGGTTAATTCAGCACTCAAGAGACAGTCGGATCCATCATCCAGGGAGATCAGCTGCTCCCACAGCCTTTATTTAGCAAGCTTATATACACCTTAAGTTCCCCTGTACTGGGTTCATGTGCCGGTCAATGTGTTTTCTGGCATCGGGTGCAAGACTCCTCATCCTAACAGGAAAACCATAGATTGCAAAACAGGGTGTTGATGCACAGAAGGTGCATCAACGAAGATCAGGGAAGTAAATAAAAGGGCACTGACCTTGCCCAGGCTTTTTTAGCCTGACACAGAGTATATGCATCTGGCTATGCCAGCACCCAACTGCCCCGACCCACGGGACTCGTAATTTTGTGGGTCTCGAGGGGGTTCCACCTGAAATATCACTGGGGGGGGGGGGGGTGAGAGAGAGACGAAGACCAAGCAAGCAAAGAATGACAGAGTCAGTCTGGATTTTGTCAAGGTCTCCGTTTATTGAGCTGTAAGCTGTAACATATATACTCTTCAGGGAAGGGGAGTGAGGAGGGGGATAGTGGATGGCAAATAGCAGCTGTGGGGGAAGGGTAAATGGCATGTCCGTGGGCTCAGCACTGTCCCACCCACTCCGGAAAGGCGGAAAGCAGACAAAGGAATATTCTGTGGTTTTATTAAGGGCTATTCTGGCAATTAGTTACTAAGAGCTATTCTAGCAATCAGAGAAAACACCTTATCATCAGAAAACTTATGGCCTTGGGTTTCACAAGGCTTATGAAAAGGACCAAGTCCTTAGTCTCCAACACCCAACATCTCCCTTTTATTTAAAAAGAACAGAGGGACCCCTGTCTTAGGTCATCTCCTAGCCCCCCTCACAGTACCCGTCATTGGGGGTGCCCTTATCCCCTGCCTTAGGTGGATGTGAGGAGCAGAGAGGTTGCCCGTCATTAGGTATCCCACTAAGACATAGATAGCCAAATCTGTGCATCGTTAGGTGGCTGTAAGGCCAAAAAGGCTTGCTTAAAAGCCTGCTGACTGGAGTAAGTCTGCCTTACCCAACGCCAGAACACCACCGACATGACAACAAGGCCTAATAGGTAAAGTACTATCGATGATACAGAGCCTGACCATGGAGATATCCATCCAGCAGCACTGGCAAGTGTATTCCAAAAATCAGAGGCAGCAATAGGGGCTACACGAGTTTGATTAGTTTCTGCGATCATATGAGCAAGTTGCATAGTGTAATTAAAAAAGGTAATGTGAAAATAGAAAAATCCTGTAACTCTCTCCCCCTAGACCCCTTCCTGAGGTCACTGAAACTAGCCAAGGTCGAGATGGCTGCTTGAGACACACCCAGCAGCTTGAGCCTAATAGATACTTCCTGAATTCCTGAGACCCACCTGGTAGAACAGCTTGACTTTCCAAGATAAGGCTCTGAGACCAGATCTAGCAACCTAGGTGGGGTCACCCAGAAAAAGTCCTGCCCTGAGAATTGTTAACTGTTAACTGTTTGAAGCTTGCACAATGTGTCCTGCTCCAGGAAATGAATGTCCCCAGGTGGTCCCCTGCCCACAGGTCTCCTGTTTGCACAAGACTTTCAGAGAAAATAGCTTGCCTGCCTGCATTCCTAAACTCTGTAGCAGACCTTTGGCCCTGCCCTATTAGCGCACCAAGCCTGCTCATACCCCCTCCCCTATCTAAAATGGGGGAATGTAAGACCTCCCCTACCCTATAAAAAGGCCCTAGACAGAGGGCTGGGCGCGCCAGCCATCCCAAGTGGCTCGGTAGCCCGCAGGTCCTGCGTTATTCAATAAACCTCATGCTGTTTGCAGCTGATCTGTGGCTCGGTCCTCCTTGGGTCATGGGGTCTCCTCCGGAAGAAAGGTCCGTTTCGGGTTACCTTTCAGTAACATTCTAGGGTCCAGACAAATTGATTCAACAAAAGTACTTGAGCAGATACATTTTCAACTCTAGAAGCAGTTACACATATTTCAGTAAACCCTAGATTGCAAAGCATTTTCAGCTGTAAACTCAAAATGTCTATTTCCTCTTGCAGCCACGCGGTCTGTTGATTAGGTTGCAAAATCTCAAAATGTGTTTGTTTATTTAAAGTCTCTTGTACTTCCAAAGCCTTTGCAACGTTCCTGGCTAGTTGATTCACCACAGTAGCAGTTTGTACTTGTTGGGTTATAGCAACTCCGGCAGCAGTCGCGGTGGTCACGGCAATGGCAATGGCAGTTACTATTGCTGCTGTGATGCCAAAATCCCGTTTATATAACCGGACTGGATACCGTTGTTGCTGTGTGGTCGCATTAAGTGGCATAACAACGGCAGTGGGAACACGAACCACGAGCACATGTGTCGTCCATGGGTCCCAGCAATTACTCAGGCTACAATTAGAAACTGAACAGTTTAACTTCACACCCCCTCCCCCCAGTTCCATTCCATAAAAGGAAGAAAAAAGGGCTGAGCACACATGGTTGGGATACAACACTGGAGTTTTTGGTTTCATTAATATGTAGGGAAGTTTCAAAAGCATCAGAAGCATTCCAAGAGGCAGTCCCATTAAAAAATGTAACATTGGTAACCATCAATGGTACCATATCCAAATAGGCTCTGGGCCCACACAAATAAGCTCCATCAAAAACTTGACCAATGCCTGTCTGTGTTGGATTTCTATAATGATAAGGATAACTTCCTGGCACTGGTGCCCAAGGTCCATAAAGAGCTAGTGCTATTAGCATCTTTTTGTAAATTTCTCAGCTCTCCTCGAATGCAGGTTCTCCACTGTAAGGCAGGCTGTAAGGAGGTATTAGGAGAATCTGCCCAGCAAAATCCCACAGGACGGGGTCCATAGTATGCTTCATTCTTTGTATTAAAGTTAAGGGGATACCAGATATCCTTTACCCCAATAACCCGAGCACCAGAATTATTGCCCACAAAATCTCTGGTAGTTAAATTAGACAAAACCACACATCCTTCATTTCCATAACTGGTATCATTATTATTAAATGTACTATTTCTGCTAAAACATAACACTTAATCAAGGATAAAGCTGGAATTTATGGGAGTCTTTTGTTGACGCACATTACTAGTGGCAACACCTGTGGTCCAATTAGTGGGGGAAAAAGCAGTGAAAACAGGGCTCTCAACGCTAACTGGCAATAAAATTGGAGGATTCCTTACCAGGGTCCAGGTGACATGGCCCCGACTCTTCATGATGCTCAAGATCAGAACAAGCAGGATTGCTCTGCGAAGGCACATCCTGGAGGGGCTGGACATCTTTTGCTTCTTCAGATGACAAGGTCTGGTCCTATACTGGCCTGACACAGCGCTCAGGAACCCAAACAGGCTTGTCTGTGCCTGTGGGATAAACACAGACTGCTCCCCTGACCCTAGCTAATACGGGTGCCGGAGGTTGCCACACACCCGTAGATAAATCTTTCCACTTTACCATGGTGTCCACGGACGCAGGAATAGAAAAATGCCACCGCGCAGCACTATGGCCCTTGTCATCCACCAATAAAAATTTAAAGTAAAAGGTGTAATAGAAAGTAAAGCTTGAGGCCCCTGACAAGACTGATAAATTTCACTCTCTTATTTTTGTAAATACGTCTTCAAATGAGCACGTTCCACTATGGCCTGTCCCTGGGGGTTATAGGGAATTCCTGTCTTATGCACAATATCCTAGGAAGCACAAAAGCGAGAAAACTGGGCACTGGCATAAGCAGGACCATTATCAGTTTTTAATTGCTGCAGCACACCCATAAAGGCAACACAGTGGGTAAATGATCAAGAACATGCCTTGTTTTTTCTCCAGCATGTAGGGTAGCCATTATGATTCCAGAATAAGTATCAATGGACACATGTAAATAATGCCGAGGCCCCAAATTAGCAATATGTGTTACATCCGTTTGCCAAATATCATTGGCTTTAAGGCTGCGGGGATTTATTCCTAAAGAGGGAGTATGTATAAAAGGAGCACAGGTGGAACAAGTAGACACGATGGATAAAGCCTCAGTTTTGGAGCATCTGATCTGATGCCTTAAAGTTTGAGCATTTAAGTGAAATTTTTTTTTGCAGTTGTACTGCTTTGTCATACTCTAAAACACTAAAAGTCAAACGAGTGGCTTTATCTGCTCGTGCATTTCCAACAGCCAGTGGTCCAGGCAGTCCGGTATGTATTCAAAGGTGTCCCACAAAAATGGGGTCCTTTCGTGTCCAAAGGAGAAGTTGTAACTTTTGTAATTGTGACACGATCTTAGAAGAGTCCCCAATATGTGGGGCTACCTCCAACTGAGGGACAATGTTGGCAACATAGACACTATCAGTGTAAATGTTCAAAGACTCACATGGGTATTAGCGGAGGGCCAAAAGTTCAGACAATTGGGCTGTAGCATCTTGCATCTGAATGCTATCAATTTTATCTCCATTTAGTACTACAGCCCTACCATTCTTAGATCCATCAGTAAATAATAAGTGAGCTCTGGGAATGGGTTTTAACTTAACTATTCTAGGAAAAATAAGAGGGCATAATTTAAAACTTTGAATAATTTTATGTTTAGGATATTCTTAACTAATTTGTCCTCTATAAGAGCACACAAATAAACACCAGGAATCATCATATTGGACTAAATTATTTATCATGTCTTGAGTATAAGGCACAACAATGTCATCCATATCCCTTCCAAATAAGGCTTTACCTAAAGCACGTGCCTTCCATAATAGCCTGACACAGAGTGTATGGGTCTGGCTATGCCAGCACTCAACAAATCTGGAATCACACCGAGACAGCTTGAGCATTACAACATTTTCAAGATCATAGGACAGAGCCAGCCACAGCGTTAGCCTTAGAGGTCAGGCAGTGATGGCACATGCCTTCACACTAGCACTTGGGAGAAAGAGGCAGAGCTCTGATTGGATCTCTGTGAGTTCAAGGCCACATTGAGATTAATGCAAGTCCAAAAAAGAAACAAACCCAAGCAGTGGAAACACACACTTTTAATCCCAGCATTTGGGGTCCCAGGCCTCTGCCCCCAGGCTTTAGGAAGCACAATCCTTTAATCCCGGTACTAGGAATTTTGAGAAAAAGAAGCGATAGGACTGGGCAGAGTAAGAAATTAAGGTCTGAGGAGGCAAGACTTCAGCCTCCTTTCATTTCGGCCTTGCTGTTGCCTTCACTTCCCCATTCAATGTGAGGATCTTTCCTCTGAGTTGTTGGCAAGGTGAGAAATGACTATGCTCGTTCCTCTGCCTCTCTAGTCTTTTAGCGTTTGCCCCAATATCTGCCTTGAGATTTTTATTATAAGAACAATGAAAGATTCATGCAATACTTTATTTTCTTGATCCAGAAGATCCAAAATCTTGACATTACAGAGGCATTCATTTTTCTTTAACGGCTGTTGTATGTGTGTGTGTGTGTGTGTGTGTGTGTGTGTGTGTGTGTGTGTGTATGTGGTCCTAAACATAAAAATACAACCTACTCAGTCCTTGTGTCTTCAGGGATGAACATTTGGTCACGGATATCCAGATGGCCACTCTTCTCTGGGAAAGACCATTTCTCCAGCTCTCAGAATTCCTGTGTTTGACTAGGGTTGAGGTCTACTGAGCTCTCTCCCTCCATAGTGGGAAGTCTCTTGGTGCTGTCCTTGTTCAGCTCCTGTGTAACAGCCATATTGTACAATTTCATGCATGTAGCTTCTCTGACTTTTCTAGAAGACACAGTGTCACTGGAAACTTCCTGTTCTTCTGACTCTTAGCCTCTTCCTACCGTGTTCCCTGTGATCCCCAAGCCTTCAGTGAAGGAGTTGTGTTGTTTATGTGTCATCAGGGACTGAGCATCACAACTCTACATTTTGACTATTGTGGTTCTCTGTAATAATCTCTGTGTGTTCAAAAAAGCTTTTCTTGACAAGGGATGAGAACTACAGTTACTTGTGCCTAGAGGCACAGCTACATTTCCAGTACCGGGTGTGTTTTCCCTCTTGTTGAGAGGGTCTTAAATCCAATTAGAAGCTGTTGGTTATCACTAGGGTTTGTCTGCCACTCTTATCGCACAGGTCAGATCATTGTCATGGTTCCCAGGTGTCATTGCTGGGTAGGACTGTTGCTTGGCTCCTTCCTTGGAAGGTTGCATGTGGCCTTCTGGTAACACAAGAGCTGATTTACAGAAGAAGGTGTAAGTTCTGATCCATCTCAAGTCCTCTGGCTTCTGTGACTGAAGTGCATGGCTTCTTCAACAGCAGAGACTCACCTGTACCTCTGGGAGGTGACCATGGACAACCGCAATAGCCTGCAATGTTTTGGGAGTCTCTCAGTCAGCTGTGACCAACCACTTCAAAGCAGACGTCTTACACTGGTGTTGGTGGTTTTGTTAAAAATTCTGTGGCTTCCATGATCAGCCCAGATAGCACATTTTGATTTACACTCTAAATATATATGGATATTTAGACTTATATGCACTATAGGCATTTTTTCTTAAATTGATAATATTCAAGGACTAGGTAGATTCCTACTGACTGTTTAGACATCCTTACTTCCCTTCTTCTGTGTTTATATCTGTCCCTTCTCCATAATTAAATCCTCACCCAGTTTTTCATTTCCCCTTCAGATCACCTGTTCCCTGTTTTTCACACAACGATATGGTTGATAATAATTTTTCTCTGAGCTTCAAATGTTGTTCCATACTCTTAGGCTTGGTGATCACTGACCAGACACGTGGTGGATTCTGTTGTCTGGGCCTTTTCATGTGGTTGGACATTGTTTTTAAGCTTTCAGTAATAACTGATGTGGGAATGTCTTTTTGTGTGTTGTATATATTAAATTTTAAATAAAAGACTGTTTTGGCCATGGCAGGCACCATAGAAGAAGTAGGTGGGGAATTAGAATAGTTAGGTGAAGGAGAGCGGAGTCAGGACAGATTGAGCCAGCTGCCAAAGAAGAAACATGTAAAAACCACAGGTTTGCCATTTGCCACATAGTAGACAAATTAATAAAAATAAGTTAAATTAAGATATACAAACTAACAGTGTGCCTGAGCCATATGCCAAGCAACATAAACTTTATATAAATATATAAGTCATTTCAAGGGGCCTAAACAGGGGCTGGCAGCTAAGTGGTTGGAGACCACAAATCTGTGAATCTAGACTGCTGCTGCCCAGAGCCAAAAAACCTATTATAAAAATTAACTATTTCTTTTTCTTTTTGACTCCTTATGTTAAAGGTCAGCAAGTCATCTATTCATTCTTCCTGAAGGAGAAACACAAAGAAATGGCTGATTCTCCAGTAAACGCTTCCCAGAGAAGTGGTCAATTCCACTCTTTTTATTTTTTAGAAATGTTAAATATTCAAACATTATAAGCCTTAATTTTCTGTTTCTCATACTATTAAAAAATTTATTATGACAAATATTCAAACAAACAGAAATGAACTCACACACTAAAATTAACCAGACCTAAAGACTATTTCGCTAGATTTTGCATATGAATGAAAATGTGGTTTCTTCTTTCTGACACTGTATAACCAACCTCATTTAATATTACATAATTTGAGTCCATTTTTTTTCTGCAAATTTTTATTGTATGTTTGTCTTCAGCTGAATGGCATTCCATTTTATGTGTATACCATTTTCATTATCCAGTCACCTGTTCATAGACAATTAGGTTGATTACAATATTTTCCAATGTTGTATGCGGCAGCAGTCAACATGGGGCATGAATACATATCAGAGTGTGGAATACCCTGGGTAAGTGCCCAGGAGTGAGAAAGCTGAGTCTTACATTGGTTCTATCTTGAATTTTTTCAACAATCTGTGGGAGATTAGGTTGTTGCATTGTAAATAATTGTCCCACCCACTGGTTTAATAAAAAGCACTGATTGGCCAAAGGCAGGCAGGAAGTGGGTGGGGTTACCAGACTAAGAAAACTCTGAGAACAGGAAGCACAGAGCAGAACGCCAGAGAGAAGCTGGAAGAAGCAGAGGACAACTATGCTGTTCTAAGAAAAGGTACCAAGCCACATGACTGAACAGGGTAAGAGTCATAGGTTAGTTTAAGGGGTAAAGAGTTAGCAAGTTATATGCCTGGGCCTTAGGCTGATCAGCCTAAAACTATTGAAAGCATCTGTGGGTCTGCAGGTCTAAACCTTGAGGCCAGGCCCGAAAGTCTGGAACAGAAATCTCCTACTACAACAATTTCTAAACTGATTCCCACAATGGCTGTCTTAATTTACACTTCACACTAACACACCAGCAATATATGAGGTTTCTTTTCTCTGGGGTAAGGCAGTATTTCAACGAAGTTTATGTTTATAAAAAATGCAAATTGAAAGAAACATATCTTGATTCTTAATGCTGTATAATTCTTGGTTCCTACTCCTAAAAATTTAAGCACACTAGGCAGTGCAGAACGTGGGTTGATGTTGCCATGAAACTGATGTTCTTGAGTGTAGATATAGTTTATTCATTTTATATGTGTGTGTGTTTAATGATACAACAGTGATGATGCGTCCACATGTTTTTTGAAACCTGCTGTCTGTCTTGGGAGAATTGCTGCTCACATCACTCAGGATGCTCAATGGAAAATTCCCAAACCAGAAAGACCAATTTTTGATTTTTTTTTAATTTTGTTTGTTTTGTTTCTTAGGATAAAGGTTCTCTGTGTAGCCCTGGTTCTCCTGGAACTTACTCTGTAGCTAGGCTCTCCTCAAACTCACAGAGATCCACCTACTTCTGCCTCCTTAATGCTGGGACTAAAGGAATGTCCAACCACACCTGGCCTGAGATCAGTATTTTTTATTTCTCTTTTTCTTTTTGCTCCAAACCTGCTGTGCAGCCTTTTATTTGGGGGTGGGGGTTGTTGGGATTCATTAGGTAGAAGTATGTGGAATGCACCGATAAAAATATCTTGAGGACATTAGCTGATTTGAATGGGAAGAAGCCATCATATTTAATGCAGAAAGAACCTTCCTCAGGATTGCTTTGCTCTAGTCAGTGCCGGTGAGAGCCATGGCTCTACTCCCCCACCCTGAATCTGCAGTGTTTTAAAGTGGAGATTTGGGGAGTGGGCTCTGACCTGCATTTCTATTCCTGACTGGTGGCAATGAAGGAAGTTCCAGGTGGAAATTCTTTTGTGTTGGTCCATCTTCTTTCAAGGAAGTAGGAGCTTGCTTGTCTCTCTAAAGCTGTTTAATTAGACATTTTAAATGGCTTATTCTGCAGATCTCTGAGCATTTGAGGACTATTTGATTAGATAAATTCTGTTTCTAGTTGCTCATTTTTAGCTTAACTTGAGAAAAAAAATTGTATGAAGACTAAGGCCTATCCCTGTAACTGATTATATTAGTATTTAGCATGACTATAATTAAGGAATTTGATCTGTTATCAAAATAAAAATTTTAATCTTAGGTAATTGTTCAGCAAACCAAAATAGCCATTCCCTGGGTGAAAACAAAACAAGTTTATATCAAACTGTTAAGACTGTTTCCTGAGAAAGAAAATGTGGCAGGGTAAAGGTCTCCATGGTGAAATGGGAATAGGAGAAAAGGGGGCTTGGGGCTGAGGGAGCCCAGAGGCCAGGATTGCCTTGACAAGTCATGAGGCCTCTGCCCAGATGCCCAGCTCCAGAAAAGGACCCTCTGGGGGGGTATTTATTATAGAATACATATAGATTATTTATTAATCATGTTACTTACTAAACTTAAATTTTCTAGAAACTAAGTGTTGCACATTTGGCAAAGACAGTATTTAGGTATAAATTTCTAGATCAGCTTATGTTAATCTGGATAAACCTTTATAATTTTAATCTTTATTATCATGTAGAGTATATTGTAAATCAGAGTTGAATCATATACACAGTATGTTGGAACAATCTAATCATTATATAAAAGTTCATATCAATGTAAAACATGTGAGACTTGTTTTCTTAGTTCAGAAGGAAATATAATGAACTGACTAAGAAATGTTATATAATATGTATTCTTTAACTTTTGTAAAGATGGTTGTCAGCCATGTGACCATGTACATCCTAATGTGATTACCAGCCAAGGTGGAGGAAAACTGTGTGATTTAAAACATGTTTGATACAATAGTTGGATCTAAATTATAAACATGTATATGCATAATTAAATCCAGCTATTCATATATATATATGATATACATATATAGAGAGAGTTAAATTTAAGTCAATTGTGTGCATATATATTTTTTAAACAGTTGAACCATATATATATATATATATATATATATATATATACATTCACTATGGAATTTTATTTATGAGCCCTTTGTTATATGTTCAGTGACAAATTTTATCATAAATTATATAGATTTTAAACCATACCCAGTGTACAATCTATAATTCCTGGCATAAAAGTTTATAGTATACTTTTAAGACATTATTATTATCATTTTTTATTACAACAGACCCAATGACCAGAGCACTCACAGATAAATTTAAGTTTGGGCTACAGTCAGGATCCAGTAAACATAGTTGATTTACACATTTAGGAAAAAGCATTTAGTGCCCATATTCATGCATTTAAACCAGTTAAAATTTTTCTTAAGCTGAATATTTAAGCGGGGGAGGGGCAGCAGGTTCTTTGTGTTTTCCAGATGGAGCTGCTCCCTCCAGCTGCTAATGTTTCCTGCTGTGTGAGACCTAAAAATTATAACTCAAGGGAAGCAGCTGGCAGCAGCCATCCTGATTACCTGGCCTCTCAATTGCCTCTGCCTTATTATACTTAGGTTCATCCTTGGAATTCTGACCCAGGAACTGTGGATGTCTGTGGGGGAGAGGCGGTCATCTCCCTCTGTCAGCTTAGTTCTCACAGACAGGAGCCAGCTATATGGCCTTGGGGAACCCAGACTCCAGAGGCAGATAGGGGCCAAGAAGTCTGGCAAGAAACTACTGCTGCTCTCCTGAAACCCTAGAAATGAGAGAACAGTATACCTGAAAGGTGCCTCATGCCTAGAGGAACCTTGGCCCAGGGTGAACAACAGAATCAAATCTTTGATTTCTCTGGGTCTAAGTGAGTCAGAATCTAAGTTTGAATTTCTCAATAACTCTAGAATGGTTAACATACAATAAAATTATTCTCCTAAGGCCTTAGATAAGTCCCTTTGTTTAAGGGACACTAAGTTAAAGCCCTTCTTATTTTGGCAAATTATATTACTTAGTGATCTTATCAACTGACAATTCTGGGCCCTTTTTTCTGGCATGTCAATGGGCGTTCTATGGGAGCCATTCTTTCCCCTGTCAATGTGTTTCCTTTGACTTAGCCTTTTTACATGCTTTGGGGGCAGGGACAATGTCCTCTCATCCACAGCTGCTTCAAACTGAATGGTGCAGATGTTCAGGGTCCGAGGAAGACTGAAAAGCTTGTCAAAGGTAAGGAGGGGGTTCAGCAGTGGAGCATTTGCCAGAGCATGAGATGTGCTGACCCAACTGGAAACAAGAAGTGTTCACATCAGTTGTATTGGTATTGTAATGAGGTTTCTGGCCAGACTTTCTGTGCTACCCTCATGGCCCAGACTTTCCGGGCTAGCCTTGTAGCCTAGACACGCAGACCCACAGTCCCATGGTCCCACTGAAACACACAGGCACTCATATTAATTGTATGCTGATTGACCTGGGGCCCAGGCATATAATTTGTTAACTCTTTACCCATGATTTTTGTTCAGCCATGCGGCTCGCTACCTTTTCTCAGAACAGCACAGTTGTCCTATGCGTCTTCTGGCTTGTCTGGTAATTCTGTGGCATCTCTACTCTGTTCTTCCTGTTCCCAGAGTCTTCCTAGTCTGGTAGCCCCGCCTACATTTCCTGTCTGCCTTTTGCCAATCAGCATTTTTATTAAACTCATAGGCAGGACAATTATTTACCATAAAACATCATAAATCCACTACATATTGATCCATATCAGCATTTATGAAGGACATAATCAGTTATTATTGAGAGCAGTCCTTTCAGATTTTGAAATTATTTATCTTTTAATATGCCTGTGAGTAAGGCAAACTGTTTGTATTTTTATTAAGAGATATAGTAGCTTTAGAAAAAGCAAGGCTTTAGGAAAGCAATATTATATATTATATATATTACATATATATTACATATATATATAGTGAGTTAGCAAGGTGGCTATATCCTTGTGAAAGAATCAGGTTGTCTCATGTTATTAAGCTGATAAAGTTATAGTTAGCTTAGTCACCAATATTTTCAGAGATCTGAGAAGGAGGATAAGTTTTACCTGAGGTAGTGATTAAAATGACAGAGACATATTAGCTATACCTAGACAGCCATCCCAAGGTCCTCCGTGGTCATTGAAGGCAGACGTCTCACGACAAAAAACTCAGTCTTCAGCTACCAAGCCTGTCAGACTCCAAAAAATCCAACAGTCTTTCCTGTAGAATAGAACTTTTAGGGGGACCAGCCTACCTTTGTCCAGGCAATTTGAGGCCCCGGTGTTCGACTCTCCATAGTCTGAAGAAGGTCTTGGCAGCAGTTGGGAGGAAGTTAGTCTCTGCTCAGTGGCTGGTGTTGTCATTTTGAAGCTCTAGGTGGAAGTTCCCTTTGTGTTTGTCCATCTTCTGTGGAGGAAATAGTGGCTTGCTTATCTCTAAAGCTGTTTAATTAAACATTTTAAATGCTGTATTCTTCAGATCTCTGAGCATTTGAGGACTGTATGTCTATTAGGTATATTTGATCAGATAAATTCTCTTTCTAGTTGCTCATTTTAAGCTTAAGTTGAGAATATATTCTTAGACTAAGTAAGGGTTATCCCTGTAATTGATTATATTAGTATTTAGCATGACTATTATTAAGTAATTTGATCTATTATCAAAATAAAAATTTTAATCTTAGGTAATTGTTCAGCAAACCAAAATAGCCATTCCCTGGGTAAAAACAAAACAAGTTTGTATCAAGCTGTTAAGACTGTTTCCTGAGAAAGAAAATGTGGCAGGGTAAAGGTCTCTATGGTGAAATGGGAACAGGAGAAAAGGGGGCTTGGGGCTGAGGGAGCCCAGAGGCCAGGATTGCCTTGACAAGTCATGAGGCCTCTGCCCAGATCCCCAGCTCCAGAAAAGGACCCTCTTTGGGGGGAAGGGGGTAATTTATTATAGAATACATATAGATTATTTATTAATCATGTTATTTACTAACCTTAAATTTTCTAGAAACTTGGTGTTGAACATTTGGCAAAGACAGTATTTAGGTGTAAATTTCTAGATCAGCTTATGTTAATCTGAATAAACCTTTATAATTTTAAATCTTTATCATCACGTAGAGTATATTGTAAATCAGAGTTGAATCATATGCATAGTATGTTGGAACAATCTAATCATTATATAAAAGTTCATATCAATGTAAAACATGTGAGACTTGTTTTCTTAGTTCAGAAGGAAATATAATGAACTGACTAAGAAATGTTATATAACATGCATTCTTTAACTTTTGTAAAGATGGTTGTCAGCCATGTGACCATGTGCATCCTAATGTGATTACCAGCCAAGATGGAGGAAAGCATGTGGTTTAAAACATGTTAAAAACAATAGTTTGATCTAAATTATAAGCATGTATATACATAACTAAATCCAGCTCATATATATACATATATATAAAGAGAGATAGTTAATCCACATACCAGGTACAGAAACCAGAAAAGAAACTTACCAGTTGGCACAAACCAGTAGAATAGAGCTTGGACTGCCTCACAGAACACAAATTACATGATGTCCTCCTAAGGGCCACTAAAATGTTGGGCTCAAGGTCACAGAACATGGGAGCCAGAGTAGCAAGTCTTATTCAGAACCACGCTTTATTTTAAAAACTAAAAAACTAACTAAATAAAAATCACAGCGGGCACAATAGGCTTATCAGTTAACTGAGGCCACAGCCAGAGTTGGGGTTACTGTGGCAACGGGAATGTGTTTTAATCTCCTTTTAATGGCAAAGGTAAGCACCAGGCAGGGGATGCTTGCTAGGGATCACGTAGACAAAAGAATTTTTACAATTTCAAAGTTAACTTTTAGAGCCAAACTGTAGTTTTAGAATTTACGATTTCTCATTAACAAGGTTTCAGAGGGTCCCAGCTAATTGATATTTGTATAATTCTACAGTCTTCCCTGACATTTATTAGAAGTTAACTATGGTCCAGGACAGTTGTCTGCTATACCCTTGCTGTTGTCAGAGGAACTGGCTATAAACCAGACCTGGCTGTTGGTAAAAGTTAACCTCTAGTAGCTGATGGAGCTGATGTCTGTCAGCTCTCATTTCTTCATCCTTATAATTTTACATTTCTATATTTTTTGGCCCTTTCATCCTCAATTTTTATAATTCTTTAGGAGTGAAATACTCTTCAAATCTTCTGAAGTTGCTATTTGTCTATGTTGCCCTTTGCCTAATTGTTAAAAAGAAAATTTTAGATTATATCAAATGTGGCTGGTGTGGGCTATATTTTTATCTGATTGGTTGTGGCTCAAATATTCTTATGAAAGTAATTCCATAAACTACTGCATGTTATATTTTAATGTTAAAATGGACAGTATGAAGTGTTGTTATAATATTTGGTACTTTGGAAAAAAACAGTCTTTGTCCACAAAGTCAGTCCTATATTCTGCCTTCCATACCTACCCCTTTGCTATTTGATGGTGTGGCATTGGGCTGAGTGTATTAGGATAGTCATAGAAGACCAAGTACACACAGAGTATCAATGTTTTAGCTTCTTCTACAGAGGCAGCATTTAAAGCACATTTTCTCTTTGTGAATTTTCCTTCTAATGCATGTCTGCTGTGATCCTATGTGACAATAAACACAGTATCCAGAACAAATATTAATATTTTCCAGACCCCAAATGTATTTCTTGTTTCATGTATACTGTTTAGGTTTGTTGTGGATTCATTTTCATTAAATTCTAGGAAGTCTTTGATTTCTTTTTTCTTTTCTTTTTTAAATATATTTTTATTGTCATTAAAATAATGTCATCTCCATCAATGTATCCCCCTGCAAACCCCCCTCCCCCAGGAAGTCTTTGATTTCTTTCTTAGCTCCCTCCAAGACCCAGAGGTGGTTCTATTGAGAGATGTTCAGTTTCCATGTGTTTTGGGCTTTCTGTGAATTTTGTTTTTGTTGAACTCCAGCTTTAGACCACGGTAGTCTGATCTGATACAGGAGTTATTCCCACTTTTTTTGTATCTATTGATATTTGCTTTATGACTGAGTATGTGGTCAATTTTAGAGAACGTTCCATGGGGTTCTCAGAAATATGTATAGTCCTTTGTGTTTTGGTGGAAGGTTCTGTATATATCTATTCAGTCTATTTGGGTCATAATATCTGTTAGATCCCTTATTTCTCTGTTGAGTTTCTGCCTGGTTGACCTATCCAAGGATGAAAGTGGGGTATTGAAGTCTCCCACTCTTACTGTGTGGAGTTTGATGTGAGGTTTAAGCTTTAGTAGTGTTTCTTTTGTGTTTGGGGAATAAATATTCAAGATTGAGACTCCATCTTGGTGGATTTTTCCTGAGATGAATGTGTAGTGTCCGTTCTGGTCTCTCTGTAGGTTTTTCTGATCCATTCTGGCTTGTCCACTGGACTTTCTTTGCTCCGGTTATGTGGGTGTGTTAGTGAGATATTAGAGATGTAGTTTCTGGCATTACTAGGTGTGATGGTTATTCTCGGTTGTAACCTTCACTTAATCTGCAATGAACTACAATTCAGAAATGGATGACCCACCTGTGAAAGATGGCATTTGCTTGACTTAAAAGAGGTAAATCCACTTGTCCTGAACAATGAGTCTAGAAGACACATACATTTGAAAACAAACTTGAGGTTGAAAGTTACACCTGTAATTTAGGCTACAATTTCTGGAAGCTTATATAAAGCCAGAAAAGAATGAAGCTTTTGCTCTTTGTCTATTCATTTCCTTGGGAGCACATCATTTGCTTCACTGGCATTTACTACTTCTTTAAAATTCCAGCATTTAGTGAATACCCGTCAAAACATCTAGCCCTGTGGACAGCGCAGTGACTAGAAAACATCTAGCCCTGTGGACAGCGCAGTGACTAGATTTTTAGATTTTTCATTCACAGCTATTCATTGATGGATTAGCTGGACATAAGCTTGTAATCATTTCAAAAATTTCCTTTATATATAAACACACACATAAAACATACATATAGACACAAACACATGCATATATATTTATATAGCTAAATATTAGATAGATGATAGATAGAGATAGATTTATTCTATAAATTATGTTACTGTAAAGAACCTTTAATATATAGATTTTGGTACCACAAATGGCTCAGGAACAATGGAAGTATATGGATGAATCCTTTTAGTATCTGGAATAGGATTTTTAATTCAGCAGCACTACCAGCTACAAACGCCCATTCAGTCACTCCCTCTTATGGGAGCTAAGCGAATACTGAAGGACCATGGTGTAAACTATATTGCAAATTTAGAAAGATTAATGTATTTTATCATTTTATTCAACAATGAATCAATGAATTTGGGGCCTTCTATAAAACTTTTGAGAGTTTGGAAGAAAAGAAGGGAAAGGAAGTCCCTTGTTTCCTGTTATCATTTATGAATAAAATGATAAGAGAAAGGGGTGAGCTCTGTGATAAATATATGAATTTCTAGCATTTCAGAATATGATGATAAACAGCAAAGAACTTGGTGATAAAATTTACTAGCTCCAAAGGCAAATAAACAGTCTAAATACTTCAAAGTGTGGGCTGGAAAAGAATCTTCTTCAGCAGCCAAAGAGCTCAAGTTTCATAACCTAAAATAGACCTTGTCGTTGTTATGTAGGGTGAACTACAGTAAAACTTCAAGTGTCAGTATCAGATTATGTAGGCAGAAAAGTATGATAATTAATTATTAATGAGTGGGATTCTTCAACTTGGGGTAGCGATGTGTGGTATAACCCTATATTCTTGAAAACCAGAATCCTCAGATTCTCAAGGATGTGTGGTACCTGAGAAAGTAGTACCCTCGGCCACATCTTTGAAATATTGCCTTTTCTGTGTTTGACTGGAGAAATATTGTCCTCCAGAGATATACACACTAAGTGGTAAATCACCACCAAATAGGCATTATTGAAAACACACGTAGAGGTGACAGTATATAAACTGAGAAGTTTATTTATGATTGTATATATAAATGAATATAGACATATATGTATGCAATAAAAAGAACTTGTGTTTGATTTTTGTGCATGGTGATAGATAAGGATCTATTTGCATTTTCTACATACTACTTAAAGAATTGCTCAATATCCTTACCGATCAAAGAATTTTAAATCAAAACAACTTTGATAATAGCATCTCACACCTGTCAGAATGGCTAAGACCAAAACCACAGATGACAACCTAGGCTGAGGAAATGTGGAGTAAAGTGAACACTCCCCAATTGCTGGTGGGAGTGTAAACTGTACAGCCCCTTTGGAAAGCAGTATGGTTCCTCAGAATACTGGTAATCAATCTCCCCAATGATCCACCAATACCACTATTGGTCATATACCCAGAAACTAGAAACAACATACATGCCCATAAACTGCAGAATGAACTAAGAAATTGTGGCACATTTACAATGGAGTTATTTATAATAACTCAACAGTTAAAAAAAATGACATCCTAAAATATGCAGGCAAATGCATGGATTTGAAGAGTATCATTCTGAGTGACATAACACGGGCCCAGATAGACATGGTATGTACTCATAAGTAGACTTCACTTAAAGCAAAGAATATCCAGGCTGCAAACCACATTTTCTAGACAGCTAGATATCAGGAGGAACTTAAGAAAGATATCCATGGATCCCCCTGAAAAAGGAAAATAGAGATCTCCTGATAAGTTTGGATCATAATAATGAGTGAGCAAGGAGAGGTGGGAACAAATCATGATAGGAGAGGGTTGAGTTAGAGGAGCAACAGAGAAGGAGAAAAATTAATGTTTGATAAAAGGAGTCATTGTGAGGTTAGAAAAAAACTGGTGCTGAGGAAACCTCCAAGAACCCACAAGATGTCCCTGGCTAGGACTCCAAGCAATAATAGAGAGGGTGCCTAAAGAAGACTTCCCTACAAGCCAATGAATGATCATCCTCATTGTCATTATAGAACCTCCATCTAGCAATGGATAGAGACAGAAGCAGGGATCCATAGCTGAGCACCAGGTCCAGCTGAAGAGACAGTACATGAGCAAAGGGGTCAGGATCAAGAGGAGACCCATAGAGATGGCTGACCTGAGCTATTGGGAGCTCACTGACTCAGAAATAATCCATCAGGAACCTTTGTGTAAAGGAACTAGACCCTCCAAAGGTAGAAGACTGTCAAATGGCAGGAGATGTCTGTGGAGCCTCTTGCAGTATGCTCAGACTATGTTTCTGGTGCATGAACTGACATTTTGGAGCTTTCTATTTATTTTATTTATTTTATTTATTTTTACAGAGGAATACCTAATCCAGCCACAATCCTGGGATGAGGACTCGGAGCTATGTCAACTGGATGTGCCAGACTGAACTGACCCATCATGGGAGCCCTTGCCTCCTTGGATGTAGATGGGCAGATGGGTTGGGGGGAAGGCTGAGAGGACTGGGAGAAACTGGGAGGATAATGATGTGGGAATGCCTTTCTGTATGCTGTAAATCTCAATCTTTAAATAAAGGAGCTGTTTTGGCCCATGACAGGCACCATAGGAAAAGTAGAAGGAGGCATCAGAGTAGGTAGGAGAAGCAGGGCAGAGTCAGAGAGAAGGAGCTAGAAGCCCAAAGGATCAACATGTAAGGAACACAGGTGAGCCATGGGCCACATGGCAGGAAAGATTAACAGAAATGCATTGATTTAAGATGTAAGAGCAAGTCAGCAATGTGCCTGAGCCATAGGCCAAACAGCATGAAGTTAATATAAACATCTAAGTCATTTCTGAGAACCATGAACAGTGGCGGGCGGCTAAGAGGTCTGGGGCTGCAGGGTCTGTGAGTCTGGGCCTCTGGCCACCTTGGACGGAGAAAACACATTGTAACAGGAGGAAAATGAAAGCTATGGAAAAAGCTGTTAAATAAAAAAAGGAAAAAAGAATGTGTGGAAAAAGCCTCAATGAATCACACTGTCTTACAAGTTTAAGAAATGTATTTTTAAAACATTGAACAGAGGTATCCAATATGGGTAAATAATGCTGTTCCAAGTCGCACAAGTATTAAATGAAACTTTTAATTTTATTATGAATAGATTATCTGCCTAAAAGATACTGGTCTGCTGCGGACCGGCTCTGTCAGGCAAGGTCAGGGTTTTGGTACTTAAGTGGGTGAAGACCGGTGATGGACAAACAGACATATATTAGGTAGTAGTGGATCTGAATGTTAATTTATTAGCAGAGTATTAAATTTTTTATAGGCCAAAATTATAAGGAAATAATGCTCACATAATTGTCTCAAGAATATTTTTTTTAAACAATTTACTTTTTAAATAAATTAACAGGCTCTCAAGAATTCATCAAACCACAGCGGCACATGGTACATGAGAAAATTATTAACTCAGTTCGTGACAGACAGACATGAGTTTATGTAGGAAGCTAACAGGCTTTGTGGTCAGCATTTGAGACCCATTGACCTTTTGTGTATTTTTTTATTTATTTATTTTTTTTTTGTGCACTAGCCTTTTGATAAATGGACATGGCCTGGCCATGGTTTTTTGGGGGTATTTTTCTCCTCTTCCCCACATTTTCCCATAAAAGTCCCTCTGTATCAACTGGTCCACAGTAAGAAGAGACCAGCTCCAATCACAGCATTTTCTCCTCCAGGCATCTCTGCGCTTATTAATTTCCTCTAGAGGCTTAGCCAGTTGTCTAATAATGTTTTCTCTTTGTTCCCTACTTAACACACACTGGGGTGGTATTGCTCTAGCTAATTTCTCATGAAAAGTAAGGGAGTAATAAGAAACTCTATCTCCTAGATAATTTGCCCATATATTGCCAAATTCATCATATACTCCTGTATAAGGTAAAGGGTGTGGAGTGGTCGGAAGAAGTTTGTAAGATTCTTTCCATATAGTTGGTTCCCACCATCCATTCTTTATAAACCATTGCCACCTGCCATGCATTAATTTTTTGGGAATTTTACGAAGTTCCCTCTGTATGTATTCATCAGAATTTCTACCCATCGGGTGGTCATAAGAATCTGTTGGATTGGGTTTTAAAGAATTTTTAAGAAAAACCACTTGTAAAGTATTGGTTTCTGATTGTTTCTTCTGCAAACAACTCTTCATTCTGCAATTATGTCATCAAACCTGCCCCTGTCTGATTTCCCGTTAGGACCCTCCACATAGCTCTAGTGAGGGGGAACTCAGAGGGTCCCGAAGGCACCTTCTCTTCTGGGAACCCAGGAGTGGTGGTCATAGGAGACTGAGCATCTGTAACAGTCCATTGTGTTCCTGTAAGCTCATGCAGCTAGCAAGAAATCACAGTAGGGAAAGAACACAACCTTCTACAGGGGAGGCCGAGCATTCCAGAAGACCAGCTTCCTTGAAGTTTATGCCTCAGGTCGGGCAAGCAAGCCTTTCAGCATGCTACACAGACTCCACCGGGGATGCCATGGCACTGGTCAGCAAGGATCAAAGAAACAGCACATAAAACAGGTAATGGCCAGTGCTTTTGCTGAACAAGTATATGTTCCTAAAAGCACTGAACACTTAGGGAGGTGTCTGTGTGTGTGTCTGTGTGTTTATAAAAAGAGAAAGACAGAGATTTTAAAAATGAAACAGAATGTTCTTAGAAATTCTTCTGGATAACTTTCATAGGCTGCTGAGAGAGAAAAGATGCCAATAATCTTACTTGATTTCAGACACTGCATCATACAATACCAACCTAATGGGCAAGTTGTGTGTCCTGATGAGATACTGGAATGACTGGGTTTTTCCATCTCTACCACTCCTTCCCTTCCATCTGTCCTGCTTGTCCCTCCCAGTCCTCACTTAGCCTTCCCATCCACTCCTCAGGGAGAACAAGGCGTCCCAAGGTGGATAGTTCAGTCTGTGATAGCCAGTTGAGGTAGGTCCAAGTTTCTCATCTCGGTATCAAGGCTGGGTTAGGTGTCCCTCTGTCGGGAATGGGCTTCGAGATGTCAGTTTATGCATCAGGAGTATGCTCTGATCCTATTGCAAAGAGGCTCCACAAAGTGCCCACATCATTGGACAGTCATCTACCTTTGGAGGGTTTAGTTGCTTTTCATGAAGGCTTCTCAGTGATTATTTCAGTCAGAGAGTTCCCAATAGCTCTGGTCAGCCATCTCTTTGGGTCCCCTCCTCATGAGCATGATCTCTTTGCTCATATAAACTGTCCTCTCTCTGTCTTTCTCCAGCGACTCCTGGAACTCAACCTAGTCCTTGGGTATGGATCTCTGCTTCTGCCTCTGTCCATTGCTAGACGAAGGTTCTATAATGACACTTAGGGTGATCATTCATTTGATTATCGATGAAGTCCTGTTTAGACACCCTCCACTATTATGTGGAGTCTTTGCCTGGGACATCTTGTGACTTCTTGGAGGTTTCCTTAGCACCAGGTTTCTTTTTAACACCATAGTGGCTCCCTCTATCAAGATACCCATTTCTTTGTTCTCCCTCTGTTGTTCCTCTCACTCAACCATCTCCTTCTCTCATGATTTGTTCCCACCTTCCCTTGCTTGATCCCTGTTATAATTCCAATGTACTCAGAAGAAGATCTCTATTTCTCCTTCCCAGGGGGAATCCCTGGGGTGTCTATTTTCTGTTCCTCCTGATATCTAGCTGTTCAGAAAATGTGGTTTGCACCCTGGATATTTTTTGCTTTATGTCTATAATCAATAATGAGTGAGTCCATACCGGTTCTATCTTTCTGGACCTGTGTTAGTTACCTCACTCAGAAGGCTAATCTCCAAATCCATCCATTTGCCTGCAAATTTTAGGATGTCATTTTTTTTCCCTGCTGAGTAGTACTCTATTGTATAAATATATCACAATTTTTTAAAACATTCTTTAGTTGAGGGACATCTAGGTTGTTTCCAGTTTCTGGCTATTACAAATAATTCTGTTATGAATATAGTTGAGCTGATGCCCTTGAGGTAAGAATATTCATCCTTTGGGTATATGCCCCAACCCAAAGTGGTATTGCTGGATCACTGCAGAGATTTATTCCCAGTTTTCTGGGTAAATACCATACTTATTTCCAGTGTGGTTGTACAAGTTTACACACTCACCAGCAATGGAGAAGTGTTCCCCTTGCTCCACATCCCTTCCAGCATAGGCTGTCATCTGTGTTTTTAATCTTAGCCATTTTGACAGGTGTAAGATGCTATCTGAATTATTTTGATTTGCAAGTCAAGGATGTTGAGCAATTCTTTAAGTGTCTTTTATCCATTTGAAATTCTTCTGTTGAGAATTCCCTATTTAGTTCTGAACCCCATTTTTAATTGGGTTATTTAAGTTTTGGGCCTCTAGTTTCTTGAGTTCTCTGTTTTAAATATCAGTCCTCTGTTAGATGTAGGGTTGATGAAGATCTCCCTTTCTGTAGGCTGTGCTTTTGTCTTATTGACTGTGTCCTTTGCCTTACAGAAGCTTCTCAGTTTCAGGAAGTCCCATTTATTGATTGTTGTTCTTAGTGTCTGTGATACTGATGTTGTATTTAGAATGTGGTCACCTGTGCCAGTGCATTGAAGAGTATTTCTCACTTCAAAGAGCCTGAGTGTCTCTTGTATGCAGCAGAAGGATGGATTCTGTGTTTGTATCCATTGTGTTAGAGTGTTTCCTCTTATAGGTGAGTTAAGTCCATTGATATTACAGAATATTAATGACCAGTAATTGTTATTTTCTGTGGTAGTTTGTATGTGTGCTTCCCTTTTCTGGTTTTTTGTTTCATGGAACTTTTTATTGCTCGTTTTTCATGGGTGTATCTTGATTCCTTAGTTTGGTTTTCCCTCTAGTGTTTTCTGTAGGGCCTGACTTGTGGATAGGTATTGTTTCAATCTGGTTTTGGCCTGAAATATTTTGTTTACTCCACCTATGGAGATCAATAGTTTTACTGGGCATAGTAGTCTGGGCTGGCAATCATGGTCTCTTAGTGTCTGTATAACATCTGACCAGGACCTTCTTGCTTTGTTTTCATTGAATAGTCTGGTGTTATTCTGATGCATCTGCCTTTACAGGTAACTTGGCCTTTTTCCTTTGCAGCTCTTTATATTCTTTCTTTGTTCTGTAGGTTTAGTGGCTCATTATGTGGTCAGCAGACCTTGCAGGGCAGAGTTCAGTCTATTTGGTGTTCTGTAAGCTTCTTGTATCTTTGTAGGCATTTCCTTCTTTAGGTTGGGTAAGTTTTCTTCTATGATTTTGTTGAATGTATTTTCTGTGCCTTTGACCTGATATTATTATTATTGTATTCCAATTAATTTTACATTTGGTCTTTACATTATCCCATATTTCCTGGATGTTTTATGTTATGACTTTTTGGTTTTAGTGTTTTCTTTGACTGATGTATCTATTTCTACTATCGAATCTTTTACATCAGAGATTCTTCCATCTCTTGCATTCTCTTGGTTATGCTTGCATCTGTGGTTCTAATTTATCTCTTCAGATTTTCTATTTCAAGCGTTGCCTTGGTTTGTGTCTTCTTTATCGCTTCTATTTCAATTCTTAAATCTGGAAATGTTTCACCTCTTTGATTGCTTTTTCTTGGTTTTATTTTCTTTCGAGGATTTCTTGATCTCTTCCATTTTTTGTTTTCTGTTTCTTTAAAGGAATGTTTCATATCATCTTTTAAGTTTTCTATTATCTTCATAAAGTTGTTTTAAGGTCATTTCATTCTGCTTCTTCTGCATTGCCATGCTCAGGGCTTGTTGTAGAACCACCAAATACTGGTGGTGTCATGTTGTCCTTTATGTTGTTATATGTGTTCTTGCACGGATTTGTATCTCAGGAGCTGATCTTGGTGCAATCTGTTGTAGCTGTGGCTGTGTCTCAGGAAGCCTCTTTTGGTCTAATCTGGGTTCTTGGTCCACTTTGAGGTAGTGTATTCTGTGTTGCAATGACCCCTCTTAATTCAGTAGGTGCTGACAAATGGGTCTCAAGTGGTCACTTTTGATCCTGTAGGTGCCGAGAAACTTAGGGTCTCAGGTATCTGCTCTTGATCCAATAGGAACTGAGGAACTCTTGTTACTCTCTTAGTCTCTTGTTCTCTTAAGTCTGATGTGGGCCAGGAGTCTGTAGGTTTCTGGTTGCCTCTGAGGTCACTGGGTGATGGTGTGGGTTTGAGAATGGGACAGAGTTTTGTAGCTTGGGGTGTACATATGTACTTACCCTAGTCCACAGTTCCAACAAAACTATTGTGTTCATCTCCATTCATTTTGCTTGGGACCCACTGAGATTAACCAGAGCGATCTGTGAGACTGTGGGTTTGGAGCTGTGTAGGCACCTTCTGGGCTCAGCAGAGGACTACGCTAAAGAGAATGGTTTTCTCCTACAATCCATCCATCCACAGACAACATTTGAGAAGTAAAACATAAGCACTGTGAGCCTTTCTCTTTCTTAGACTGACATGGTCTAGTGTGAGGTCAGGTGAGTACAGCCGCTGTGGGTTACTGATTACAACAGCTCTATGGAGTCTCGAGAATGGCACGTCTCAGCCCTTCCTCCTCTTTCCCTTATTTCCTTTCTTCCTCCTCTTCCTCAGTGTTCCAAGAACCATGGATTGGAATGTGTAATTGTTGTATTTCAGGGATGGGACCACATATTTTACTAATTTTCTGCACCTGGGACACCCTAGAGTCTCAGCCCTCATCGCTGCATTAATGTTCCCCCCTACATTTTATCTAAAAACATCTTTAGCAGGAGTCACAAACACTTATTGGGTAGTAAAAAGATAAGGCCATTTAGTGGTCATAGCACAACACTGCAGGGTGAACGCAGCCCTGTGATTTTAGCAACAGACTGATGATCACTGTTTTCTTGAGACACCTATTTCTTTTATAACTCCAAGTTCCTAAACGTCTCTCCCCAAGGCACAATTGCAGTATTGGGTTTTTGCTTGTCATGTTTGTGTTAGCGAGGGGACGTGGCATCTGAATTTGGCGTGCTACCTTTGAGTAAGTATGCACTGGGAGGCTGGTACAAGTCGAGGGTTCTGAACTCACTGTTGGAGTCGGACACCGGGTGCAGCGTCCTCCTGGATCCAGGTCTGGTCTAGACCGGCAGCCAGCACGTGGGGAGGCTGAGCAGAGGGTCAGGGACAGCCGGAAGGCTGGAGATTTGTGGGAAGCAGACCGAGACATAGCAGGAGGAACAGGTATCAGTTGGCACAGTCACCACTCACCCACCGGGAAGCAGCAGTTGGGAGGATGTAGCACGTTGGCTGGGCGTAGGGGAAAGGTGGGAGGGGTTGGAGGAGTGACGTCAACGGAAGCTGGGTCCTGAACTTTGGAGAGGAGCTAAGGTTAGGAGTGCTGAGGGCCTAATTTCCGGTCGTTTCTGGGGCACCTGCGCGGTGAGGAATCCCGTGCACAGTTCGGACCCGAGACCCCCGGAGCCGCCGCCGCCGTCCGCAGCGCAGAGGCGGGAACCGCAGCCCGGCGGCCCTGGAGCCTCCCAGGTCAGAGGGAGGGGAGCGGGGCTGGGCTCCTGGGGCTGCTCCGAGGGAAGCCGGCTCTGAGGTTCATGCTGTGTGGATTTTTTTTGTTGGTGTATTTTAGATTATATGGAATAAACCTGTTTCTCTCCTCCCCCCCCCCCCGTTGTTCTAATTGCCAAAATATCTTGAAACAGAAATCTAATAGACTATTTGAATTTATCTTTTGAGATTTGCAAGCATGAATCTTTTTGCTAAGGGGGAAACGACAAAGCTCTTGAAATTTACAGTCATATTAAATTCGGTGTCACACCACATCTCTATTCAAGAGAGTGGCACGTGGAACTGGAGGCTTGGGATTTGCCAAGAGCATGAAAGGAACGCCTGCAAATTTCATTGAATCTCAAGGTGTGTCTGTGTGGGGGTGTTTCACATTACACTTATAATCATTACTTTTAAAGGTAAACCTTCATCCACCATTAATTTTCTGAGACAATATGCACACAGGGATGTTTTTGCCAGGCTGATGGCCTGTAATCCCAGCACTCAGAAGGAAGGGGCGGGTGGATTGCTATCAGTTGGAGGCAGGCAAGATGTACATAGTGACTTCAAAGACAGCTAGCAATAGCCAGAAAAACCGTGTTTCAGGGTAAAATAGAAAACGAAAAGAGAAGTTTAAATGCATTATAGTCTAGGATTATATCAGAAAGCATCTTTTGAATAATTAGGCTAACTCATCTGTATCAGAAAAACTATCTACAATAGTCTTTTGTCTCAAAAGGAAGCACTCTGCCCATGGACAAACAAACAAAAACTGTTACTTTTTGATTCTGGTGTTGGCTGTGTTCCAGACCTGAACTCACAGCTTTGCTCTGTCTGGCCCAAGGTCACTATACAGGCCAGGCTAGACCACCCACTTGTTTCTCCCAAAGGCGCAGCAACAGGACAATTCAAACTGTTTTTTTCTTTGGTGGTCTGTTGACAACCAGTGGTATGACTGCAGGCATGTCCCAGGAGGAGGGGCAATGCCTAGACCCTGCCCTAGGGGCTTGGTACAGATGTTGGATGTTGCAGAATTATGGCGGTCTGAATTCTTGACAACTAGTCTGCAAGTGTGTGAGCTTTATATGAATGAGTCTCACATCCCATAGAATAAAGTGAAATCCTCAGAGGACCAAAGAAAGTTTTCATGAAATGTTCTCTCTTCTTCATGTGTGTCCCTTTTGAGAGGTGTAAGGCTTCATCATTATTGGTTCATAATGAATTCAGGATCTCACTACTGTAACATTTTTTTTCCCATTCATTAAGTACTATTTCTGCTCCTGAGTTTTTGTAGTATGAGGTTTCTGGCCCAGACTTTCAGGCCTAGTCTCAAGGTTTAGACCCACAGACTCACAGACCTGCAGAGACACACAGATGCTTGCAATAGTTTTAGGCTGATCCACCTAAGGCCCAGGCATATAACTTGCCAACTCTTTACCCTTAAACTAACCCATGACTCTTACCCTGTTCAGCCATGCGGCTCGGTACCTTTCCTCAGAGCAGCATAGTTGTCCTCTGCATCTTCTGGCTTCTCTCTGGCATTCTGCTCTGTTCATCCTGTTCCCAGAGTTTTCTTAGTCTGGTAGCCCTGTCCACACTTCCTGTCAGCCTTTGGCCAATCAGTGCTTTTTGTTAAACTCGTAGGTGGGGACAATTATTTACAATGGAACAGCATAATCCCCCTACAAAGTTTGACTGAACTGAGATTGGAAGTAGATTCATGTTATCATACTAAAAATGCTTTCTAAATATTTTCAGTATTCTGACACTGCAGGACAATTGGGGAATCATTTGTGTAATTCTGTCTGGTTTTTTCTTCATCTACTGAGCACAGTACTGTGTTAGTCCTTCCTGAATAGTCTGCTTCTCACGTGCAGCAGAACAGAGGGGACTTGAAGAAGAGGGAAGACAGTGGCTAAGGATCCAGGTATAGTAGAGGCGTTGCTGAAGGAGTTGCCAGGGGATCAAGTGAATGTGAAAGTAAGACATGAAATCAGTTTTGCCACATTCTGTTTCACTGGAAATAATTCTAAAAACTCACCGGAGGAAAAAAAAATTTCTCAGGATTATCCTAATATAGGCATGAGAATACTTTCTACAGAATTGACAATGGAGTCACATAAAATTTTATTTGACTATCCGTGTGAGCAATGCTGTCCTTATTCATTCACATACTGGATCATGGTTTCATACCATTATTAAATCATTTCTTTGATTTCAATATATTATGAAATGATAGAGTTAATACATCTAGGTTTAGTTATTGTGTTCAGAATTTTTGAGCTTCAATACTGTAACAAATTTTCTACCTTATCCTGTTTTTGTCTCCAATGCTGAAAATAATGCCAGCGGAGTTGTGATAAGAATCATACATTTATAACCTGAGACACTCCATATATACCGTTTCCTATGGTAACAAATTGTCGGTTGAAAGTTAGGATAATTATTTAGAATGCAGTAAGGACATATGCTTATTTAGTGAAGTGGTTGTAGGTTCTCCTTAAGGTCCATGTCTTTACTAGCCCTGGCCAGGTTCCTAGTACCACACATGACTTCCTTCTTTAGAGAACCTTAAATCAATTAGAAGCTAATGATTACCACAAAGTTTGTATGCCACTCTTGCACCCTTAGGATTATCCTGCAGTACCAATCATTGTGGTTCCTAGGAGTCATAGCTGAGGAGGTCTGTTCGTTGGCTTCCTCCTTTGGAAGCTTGCATGTTGCCTTCTGGTACCATGAAAGGCAGTCCCCGGCAAGGAGGCTTTAAGGTCCATTCCATCTCAGGTCCTCCAGGCTTTGTGCCTGAAGTGTGTGGCTTCTTCAACACTAGGGACTCAGCTTCTGCCTCTGGAAGGCAACTATGGACAACAACAATACCCTGTTAGGGTTGGAAGTCCTGTGGACAACTGTGACCAACAACTTCAAACAAGCTTCTTAGATCTGGTGTTGGCTCATGTGAGGAACATCATCAGTCCAGTTGGGCAATTTTTATTTATACTGTATATGCTTACAGAGACATATGTATTTAGGCTTTTTTTTTTTTTTTTTTTTTTTGGGTGAATGGATAATAGTCAAGGAATAGATGGATTCCTTATAAATTTTCCAGAGATCCTTAGTATTATTTTACCCCCCTTCCCCCACTCCCCCTGTGTTTATACCTATTCCTTCTCTATAATTAGATCCTCACCCCTGCTTTTCCATTTCCCCTTCAAGTCACTTGTTCCCTGTTCCCCCATCTCTATCACTCCCCCACGCCTCACAGTGATCTCCTTTTACTTTCCTGGTTATTGCGGTCACTCTAGGTGTATTCACATCTGAAGATTTGGAGCTAGGAACTTCATAGCAGAAACAATATGCCTTGCCAGTCTTTCTGTGTCTGGGTTATCATAACCAACAGTATCTTTTCTAGAACCAAGTAGTTAGCTACAAAGCTCATGATTTCAGTTTTCTCCACAGCTGAATAGTATTCTGTAACGTATAGGTACCACACCTTCACTATCTATTTGTAGGTTGAAGGGCATTTGAGTTGTTTACATTTTGTAGCTATTGTGAGTAGAGCATCAATAAACATGTGTCAGCCAGTATCTGTGATGTAGGACGTTAAGTCCTTTGCGTGTATACCAAGGAATGAAACAGCTGGTTATGTGCTGAATTTATGTAACTTGAGGGTTTATTTAATTGAGGATTGTCTTTTTATTTTCAGGGTGGCTAGTTATTTTGATCATGGCATTTTGTGTGGCTCTGTTTTTATGTTGTTGCTTGTTGGCATCTTGGTCTTGTCCTTCCTTCTTTTTAAGAAATAGTGTTTTGCTATCTTGCTCATGGATGATTACTTTGCTCTTGTATTCATCTATTCTTCACATGAAATTAACTATTATCCATGTATGGATGGATGATTCCTCAGACTCTGCATTATATGTCTTGACTAATTTATTATCTGCAGGGCTGCTTTTGTGAAGTCTATTGTGTTAATCGGTGACTATCTTATGCACTTATGTCTCCATCAGTTTTAAAAGAGAAGTTTTCTTTGTGCAAGAAAATGCTTGATGGCGATTTTCACTTCAAGCTTCAAATGTCATTCCATGTTCTCCTGTCTTTAGGATCATTGACTGGACACCTGGTTGAATTCCGTCTGGGCATTTTCATGTAATTCAACATTGTGTTCTCTAACAGCTTTAAGTACTAATTTTAACTCCTTCTTTTTGACCCTTTGATTTGAAAGGGAATCAAGTCATCTGTTCATTGTTCCTGAAAGAGAATCTCAAAAGAGAGAACCAGTAAGAAATGGATGATTCTCCAGTAAACATGTCGCAGGTCGGTGGTCCTTCCAACTCTCCAGCTAAATATGTTATACTTTTTTATATTAAAATTTGATTTTCTGCTTCTTATAATTGTTTGAAATTCTATTATGAATTATTCTGCAAACAAACAACAAAATCATACACAGAAATTAAGCAGACCCAAAGACTCTAAAATCCAGTGTATCTTTATACATTTAGAGTCGTCGTTGGGAGCATAAGTTCTGGATTTTACATTTTCACAATCAAATATATATATTTTGATTCATTTATCCACCACCCAAATGCAGGAAACCTTTGACAAAATTAGGAATAGAAAAGCACTTAGATTTATGTCCTTTTTTATAACTTACATTCATTACCTGCATTCAATTCCTAATAATTCAACCTTCCTATCCTTTTTCTCCACTTTATACTGTGTGCACATCTACATTATACATACATACATACATACACACATATACACATACATACATACATACACACACACATACATACACACATACATACATACACACATATACACATACATACACACATACATACATACACACATATACACATACATACATACACACATACACACATTCATAGATACATACATGCATACATACGCACATACATACACACATACATACACACACGTGCACACATACATACATACACACACATACATACATACACACATATACACATACATACATACACACACATACACACATACATACATACACACATACATACATACACACATACATACATACACACATACATACATACACACATATACACATACATACACACACATACATACACACACATACACACATTCATACATACATACGCACATACATATGCACACACATATACACACATACATACATGCATACACACATAAATATATGCACATACACACATACATGCATACACATATATACATACACACATACATACATACACATACATGCATACACACATACATATATATGTATGTATGTGTGTATATATATATATATATATATATATAGAGAGAGAGAGAGAGAGAGAGAGAGTAGATTTTGCATATGAGCAAAAACACAGTGTCTTCTTTCTAAGAGTATATGCCCTCACTTAATATTACACATTTTGGATCCATCCATTTTTCTGAAAATTTTTATGTTATTCTTCTCTATAGCTGAACTATACTTTATCTTATTCAGTTTTCATTATCCGTTCATCTGTTGATAGATAATTAGTTTGAATCCAGTACTTTCCCTTTGGTGATTAAAACAGCAGCAAACAGGTATAAATATCTCTGTAGTGAGGTGTGTTGTTCTCTGAGTATATGTCCAGAAGTGAAAGAACTGGGTCAATATTTTTAATAACTCCAAACCTATTCCCACAATGGCTGTATTCATTTGCATTCTACCCCAATAGTGAATAAGGCTTCTTTTCTCTTCATATCGTTTCCAACCTTTGTCGTAAGGGTAGTTGATGACCGCCATTGTGTCTGGAGTGAGGCCAGATTGCCAAATAGTTTTAATTTTTGTATCAGTGGTGGCCTTTTGGGGATCCTGAACACTTTTGCAGTGATTATTAGCCACCTGCGTTTGTCTTTGAAAAGTGTCTATTTAGTTCATTTGCCCAGTTTAATTTGTAGTTTTATTTCCTCAGTATTTAATCAATTTGATTTTTGGTAAATTCTTAAGGATTCAAATTATCTTAATTTAGCCTTATCCAAAACGTCACTGGTACAGATTCTCTTACTTATACCTCAGACACTTTTTTGATGTGTTTTCGGACTTGCCACAGTTTTTATTGCTCTTTGGGGGTGAATTGAAATATTCTTCAAAATTTTGAAATTGTGTTTTGTCTCTGTTTTCTTTTGCATGTTTTTAGGGAAATTGTGGATTATATCAAATATGGCCCAGACATTCTCATAAAATTAATGCCATTGAACACTTATATGTTAATGTTAAATTTGACAGTATATAGTGCAGTTACAATCCTGGCTATTCTGGAAAAAAAACCAAAAAACCATTATCTCCAAAATCACTCGTATATCCTGCCATCCATATCTGTCTCTTTCCAATTTAATGGTGGGGTGTAATAGGAAGTTTTTGGCCTAGCCCTGGGGTTTTGACCCTTTTGCAACTTTACTGCTATTTAGCCTTAAATAACCATACAAAGACTTGCTAACTCTTTACTCTTAAACTAACCCATGACTCTTATCTTGTTCACCCATGTGGCTCAGTACCTTTTCTCAGGGCAACATTTCAACTTTTTTCCTCTGGGTTTGGTGGCGTCTCTGCAGTGTCTCTTCCTCTTCCCAAAGTTGTTTTTTTTATTATTATTATTATTATTATTATTACTACTAATAATAATAATAATTACTACTACTAATAATGTTGGAAATAATAATAATAATAATAATAATAATAATAATAATAATAATAATAATAATAATAATTCTGGTAGCTCTGCCCATACTTCCTGTCTGCCTTTTGGCCAATCAGCTTTCTATTAAACTAGTAGGAGGGACAAATATTTATAATGTACTAGAACATAATCTCAGTACTGTGGGGCATTGCACCTTAGTCAGTAGAATATAGGACTCTTAATCCCAAGGTCCTTGGATCAGGCTGCACTTTGGGCACCTCATGTAGTTAGACAGTTCTTTTCTGTTTTCCAGTTCTCAGATAATTGACCAGGAGGTCTAATATTACGTATACATGCTCTGCCATTAGCTCAGGCTTATGATTAACTGACTCTTACACTTTAAGTTAACCCATATTTTTATTTATGTTTAGCCATGTGGCTTGGTACCTTTTACCAGTAAGGCATTCTCATCTTGCTTTCTCTGTATCTGGCTGGTGACTCCTGATATTGCCCAAGATTCTCCTAAGCTGATCACCCCGCCTACACTTCCCGCCTCACTACTTGCCAATCTGCAATTTATTAAACGAATTTGATTCAAATCTTTCCATTGTAGAAGAGCATTATCCCACAGCACTAGAGTCTAAATGTTCCAACTGGGTCTGTTGGAACACGGTCATGTAAGGCCCAAGTACACATAGGATTGACTGTGTCAGTGTTTAGCATGATCTACAGGTACAGCATTTAAAGCACATTTTCCTCACCATGAATTTTCCTTCTGATACACATATGCTATAATTCTCTTTGACATAAACAGCATTGATAGTAGATAACCATGTCCAGACCTTAAATGTATTTCTTGCTTCATGAAAACTGCTACTAAAACTATTGTTTCATCCTGTTTTCACAGAGTTAGATCATTCATGATAGAATGACTGTTTGGAAACCATCTTTTTGAGGAATTATCTTCACTCATCAACATTGTCTCCTTATATTCAGGAAAACACTCCAGGTAGCATGTTATTAGACCATACGTTTTTGTTTCAGGGTCTGCTGACATTCAGAGATGTAGCTGTGGACTTTCCTCAGGAGGAGTGGAAATGCCTGGACTCTGCTCAGAGGGCTTTGTACGTTGAAGTGATGTTGGAAAATTATAACAACCTGGTCTTTGTGGGTGAGAACAATTTAATTGTAGAATTTTTAACCAACCTTTTTTTTTTTTTTTTTTGCTCTGACTTTATAGGATGTAAAATCTATTAAGCTGTCCTGAAAAATCAACAGGAGACAAGGCAAAGTTTAGTAGTAGGAAATAAATTTTTTTAATGGTATTTAGTTTTCTCTTTCCATTTTCCATTTCAGAAATGTCATCAACCCTTCATTTTGATTCCAAGATTCATTTATAAACTCAGTAGCATATAGTATTTCTACTCATATATTAAAGCTCCATGTCATTTATTGTAATTGACATTTTATTTTTGTGAAAAATTCATAATATACAAACTAAAAGTACTAAATATTCTAAAGATGTTGATAAGAAATATCGATTGAAAATCTTGCATAAATTTCTCTACTTTGTGTTTTTATGTACTGAGCACAGTACTCATTTAGACTTCTGTATTCTTTCTAATAGTTCTAGCATGGGTCATGGGCTGCCTCAATGAACATGATTATTGTATGCAAGGTAGGTGTGATCACATGTCCAGAGCAAATGAGATTGCTCTGGAATGTGGAGGTGAGAGAGTAGCCATAATTAGGGGGGGCTATTGAATGAGCAGAGAACAGTGAAGGCTTCAAGTTAAAGAGAAAGCAAGAGCTGAAAATCTTCTTGCTATATTTGATTCCGCTTGAAATGATTCTTGATCATTTAACTTAGTTTAGAATCCTGGCCCCAGATGCATCCTGCCTGTTGTATCTGTTAAAAGGCATCGTGTCGCATGACACCTGAGTTATGTTGACTTAGTCCTAGTACAAAATTTGTTTTATTTGACTATGCTGAAATCAGATCAAATAATTTGACAAAATTTGAAGTCTAATGTGTGTCCTGTAGTAAGATTATTCTGTAATTGCTTTCCTTGCATGAGTGTCTTCATAGTATATCCTTTATTTTCTTCCCAGTAGAGAATACACAGATACTCTTTTGGGAAATACTCTCACGTGTTAGTGCAGACTAGACTTGAATAACTCTATGAGGAAAGTTAAGAAACAGCAGTGAGTGAGCTCAGACAGTGGAGGATAGAAATGAGCAAAGCTGCCTGTGACTGTCCTGCCTCAAATGATCTAGAGCCTCTGATGTCTCACAGAATGCTATCTTTGCATCATTTACTTTTGAAGTATCTAGTGTGTGTGTGTGTATGTGTGTTTTGTTTGTTTGTTTGTTTTAGAGAGAAAAATAGACCCTTTGATACTTTTAAGTAAGATTTTACAGGACGTTGGTCTTCTGAACAGTGCTCTTCATTGCCTATCCTTTAGTAAATATAAATACTGTGAACCTAGGGTTGCATTAAAGTCTTCTTCATCAATTTCTGAGAAAAAGAATTTAAAGTAGAGACATGTATTCTAAATGTAATCACTATCTCAAAACTAATTAATGACCCACAATTATTTTTCTATCTTTTTCCCAAAGATTTTTGATAAAGATAACAGTTATAAATCATTGATATTTGAAGGCTATCATGCTGTTTTTGTGAGTATCCATATAGTTACAGTGAATGAAAAATCTTTATTAACTGGGAGTTCTAATCTAAATAATTCCAGGTTTACTTATGGTAAAAGAGAATTTAGGGAGACAGTCATTTTTCATGTTTTGGAACAAGCCCTATTCATCTGAACTGTACTCATCTTCAGGGAAGTATTACAGATGTGATCCTGTCCATCAACATGTGAAGACTGAAAAGGAGTCTTGTCGGTGTGATGAGCTTGGCACAGTGCTTCATGACCCCTCCACATGTGTACTTCATAAAACAAGTGAAACTACAGAGAACTCTAATAACCACAGCTGCAGTAATCACAGAGATGCCTCTGTTGACTCTTCAAACCCAGATGGACATGAAAGTGTGCACACTGGAGCAGAACCTTGCAAATCTAAAGACTGTGAGAAATCCTTAAATTTGTGTTCCAGCATTACTCAAGATCAGAGACTCTACGCTGCAAAGAAAAAGCACAGACAGAGAGAATATGATGACTATTCCAGCTCTGCATATAATCCTTGGCAACAACTAGTCTACATTGGAGAGACACAACACCAGTGCAGGAAATGCGGGAAATGCTTCAGTACTGCTTCAAACCTCAGCGTCCATCAGAGAATTCATACTGGAATTAAACCCTACAAGTGCAATGTTTGTGACAAGTCCTTCACGCAGCGGTCAACACTTAACATACATCAGAGACTTCATACTGGGGAGAAACCTTACAGATGTAAAGACTGTGGAAAGTCATTCCGTCAGTTGTCAGGGTTTAATAGCCATCAGAAAATGCACACACGAGAGAAGCCGTACAAATGTCAGGAATGTGACATGTCCTTTGCCCACTGGTCCACTCTTAAGAGACACCAGAAAATGCATACTGCTGGGAGACAGTACAGTTGTCAAGAATGTGGCAAGGTCTTTGAGCAACTCTCACACTTTAGAAGCCATTACAGACTCAGTACAGGAGAGAAACTTTACAAGTGCAATGAGTGTGACAAAGCCTTCACCCACTTCTCATCCCTGAGTAGGCATGGAAAGGCTCATTCTCAAGAGAAGTTGCACAAGTGCAAAGACTGTGGTAAGTCCTTTCTTGAATTATCACATCTTAACAGGCATCACAGAATGCATGCTGGTGAGAAGCCTTACACATGTGAGGTATGTAACAAGTCCTTTACCTTGAACTCAACTCTTAAAAGACATCAAAAAATTCATACTGGGGAGAAGCCTTACAAATGTATGGAATGTGATAAGACCTTCACCCATTACTCAAATCTTAAAAAACATCAGAGTGTCCATACTGGAGAGAGACCTTACAGTTGTCAGGAATGTGACAAGTCTTTTGCCCAAACTTCTGCTTTAAGGACACATCAAAAAATACATACTCGAGAGAAACTTTACAAATGCAAAGACTGTGACATGTCCTACATCCATATTGCAAGTCTTAAAATACATCAGCGCATTCATACAGGAGAGAGACCTTACAGTTGTAAAGAATGCGGCAAATCTTTTACCAGTTGCTCACAACTTAAAAGACATCATAGTGTTCACACTGGAGAAAAGCCTTACAGATGTAAGGAATGTGACAAGTCTTATACTAGTTGCTCATATCTTAGGGCACATCAGAAAATTCATACTGGAGAGAAACTCCACAAATGTGAAGACTGTGACATGTCCTTTATCCATATTGTAAGTCTTAGAAGACATCAGAGAGTCCATACTGGAGAGAGACCTTACAGTTGTAAGGAGTGTGAGAAATCCTTTACCAGCTGCACAGATCTTAGAAGACATCAGAGAATTCATACTGGGGAGAAACCTTACAAATGTGAGGTATGTGACAAATGCTTTACCCAGGACTTTAATCTTAGAAAACATCAGAGAGTTCATACTGGAGAGAGACCTTACAGATGTAAAGAATGTGACAAATCTTTTGCCCAATATTCTGGTTTAAGGGTTCATCAAAAAATTCATACTGGAGAGAAACTTCACAAATGCAAAGACTGACATATCCTATATCCATATTGCAATCTTAGAAGACATTAGAAAATTTATACTGGGGAGAAATATACTGTTTGAATAATGTGACATAGTTTTCCGGTATTCTTTGCTTACAAGTCACAACAGTTTACAAAATAGAAACATAAAAATAAAAAACTTGTGAAAGACATTAATGAAGGTTTACATTTTTAAAAATATTGTAGAGTTTATCTTAAAATAAAATTCTGCAGATGTAACAGTGGGAAAACCCTTTTCATTTATTTAAATTTGTATGTGTGCTTTGCCTGCAAGTGTGTTTGTGAATTACATGTATGCCTGGTACAGACAAAGCGTAGAAGCGGTCCTGAGAGCCCCTGAAGCTGGAAATAGAGACCATTGTTAACTGCCTTGAGTGCATTGGGAATTCAACACTGGTCTCTGGAAGAACAATCAGTGCTCTTACCCATTAAGCCATGTCTCCAGCCCTGGTAAAAAATGTAATAAAAACATTTATCTTGTCCAGCATCCCAAAATCTGTAATAATGCCAGGTGTGGTGGTGCACATCTTTATTCCAGCACTCAGGATTTAGAGGCAAGAAGATCTCTGTAAGGCAGAGAACAGTATCATCTACATGCTGAGTCCCAGGACCTCCAGGACTCTTTGTCAAACACAAAACAAAACAAAATCCTAATAAGTTAACATAAACATATGAAAAATCTTTGTTTTCCCTCTGAGCGTACTGTACACCACAAAAAATTCATACTTCTGAGAAACCATATAAAGGTAGAGAGAATGTACTCCCATGTCTTTTTGTCCATTGGAAAAGACTTCTCAAATTTATTGAATTTGACAAGCCCTTTACATGGTGATGAAATTGCAGAGATAAAAGAAAATTCATCATTAAAGAAAGCACTCTGATTATTTATTTACCTTCAAAATCTTCATACTAGAGTGAAACCATACAAATAGCAAAAACTAGCTTACTGTGGAGAAATAGGCTGTGAATCTGTCATCACTGGAATGCTGACATACCACTTAAAAATCCCCAAAGATTTTAGTGGTGTGGTGACACCTTTAATTTCAGCCCTCTCGATTTAAGAGAAAGGTGTATCCCTGTGAGTTCTAGGCCAGCATTGTCTACATTGTAAATTACAAGTCAGCCACATCTACAAGGGAAACCCTATCTTGAAAACCCAAAAGGAATAAGGAAGAAATCCCTGAGGGAATTCATTTTGAAATACTTAATAAAAATTGGGAAGAATTTATTTGAAACTATAATAAAAAGACAGAGCTTCCTTCACTGAGATAAAGGAGACTCCTCGTATTACACACTCTCAGTCATGATGAAATGGCAATTGCTCCCATCTTACACAGTAGCTTGTTAGTAGTAGTTTTTGAGCAATTATGAGTCTGTCCTTTCCTATCTACTACAAGAGAATTATTTCACCAATGTTGAGAGTAGCGCAAAGTGACAATTTTACACAGGAATAGTTAGGCGGCAAACAATGGTCAGAATCATCAAAACATCACTAAGTTCTGCGAGGCTCTGTGCTGGCCTTTGGGGGAGGGCAAGACGCAGGCACAACACATCTCTATTGTGTTCATGTCCATTTTCTTTGGGATTCACTGAGATTGGCTAGGGCTATCTGTGAGACTGTGGGTTTGGAGCTAAGTGTTGGAACCTGCTGGGTTCAGCAGGGAACTACAGCTAAAGGCAGAGATTCTTCTCCTAAATCCTTTCATAGTCTAATTGAGAGACAAAGGGTGCACCTTGTGAGCCTTTCTCTGCCCTAGACTGATATGGTCTAGTGTGAGGTCAGTGCAGGTAAGTACAGCTGCTGTTGGTTACCGATTACAACGGCTGTGTGGAGTCTAGAGAGTGACACGTCTTAGCCCTTCTTCCTCTTTCCCGGCTTATTTCCTTTCCTCCTCTACCTCAGTTCCCAGAACCACAGATGAATTGTGCAATTGATGTTTTCAGGGATAGGACCACATACCTTATTTTCTGCATCTTCGACAGCCAGAAGTCTCTGCATTTCCCACTGCATATATATATATATATATATATATATATGCATTTCCCACTGCATATATATATATATGCATATATATATATTTAAAATATACTCCCCCCTCCCATCACCTTTAGCATGAAAGCCAAACCTGTTTCTGTATTAGTAAAATGAGAAGACCATCACCATCTAGTGGTTATAGCTATACCTTGCAGAATGAACTGAGCCCTGGGCTGTTAGCAAGGGGCTGACCACTGACTTCTTGAGACAACTATTTCTTTTCAAACTCCAAGTTCCTGAAATGTCTCTCCCCAAGTTACAAATGCGGTTGTTTGTTTCTGGCTTGCCATGTTTGTGTTTGCTATGGGACACCCGCATCTGAATTTAGGGCGTTATCATTTTTGTAAGCATCTAGTCTGGAAGGCTGGTTGTCAAGGTTTCAGACTCACTGTGGGTGCAGTGTGGTCTAGGCTGGCAGCAAACACGCGCAGAGGATGCGCAGCTGCAGCGCGGGTCCAGGGCAGTGTGACAGCCGGGTTTGTTTGGAAGGCTGCCTGAGACAGAGTGGGAGGGACCGGGCTGAGGGGGGTGAGGGCACCAAAGCAGCAGTTGGAAGAATGTGGCACTTTGGCTGGACACAGGGGAAGGGTGGAGCGTGAGAGAGGTTGGAGGAGTGACGTAAACGGAAGCTGGAACACAATATGAGCCCCTGGCTTCAAAAGGGGGCTAAAGTTAGCAGCGTTGAAGGCCCATTCCTGGGCCTTCGCTGTCGGGATCTGGATGCTGAGGACACGGCGGGGTGTAGCGAGGACGCAAAACTCCCAGGAGCCTCAGATGCTTCGCTGAACAGCCTGGGAAAGTTAGCAGTCAGCAGAGCAGAGGCGGGAACCGCTGTCCGGCGGCCCTGGAGCCCTCAGGTCAGAGGAGCTGCAGGGTTGAGACTCAGGAGGGAGGGGAGCAAGGATGCAAGCAATGTCTCTGATGCCCCTAAGGAAGCCGGCTCTGAGATTCTGCCCTGAATGTCTTTCCCATAGTGTATTTTAGATCATTTGGATAAGCCTCGTTTTTTGTTTTTCTTAATTGATCTACTGATTGACATGTTCTTGTAAGAGTAATCTAATCGAATATTTGAATTTATTTGTTGAGATGTGCAAACATGATTGATTCTCATAACTAAGGTGGAAACTACAAAGCTCTTGAAATGTACAATCATCCATGAGAACTTCCGTGTTATACCACTTCCCTAATCAAGAGAGTGGCACGTTTACCCAGAGACTTGGATTCACCTAGAGTTTTTAGATAACAGTCACGAAAGGAACGCCTGCAAATTTTATTGAATGTGATAGTGTGCGTGTGTGTGTTATTGTATAAAAAAAATAGAAAGCATCTTTGGTTTTTTTATCTTTATTTTTTTAATTTTTATTTTTCCCCATCCACACCACTACTCATGCCCCCTCCCCTCCTTCCAGTCTCCCTCAGCCTCGTCTCCACCAGCTGAAGAGACGGAGGAGAGAGTATGAGAGCAAAGCTTGGGCTTTTTGTGGAGCCTCTTGAGTAGGACTTTAGTCCTGGTGCCTGAACTGGCTTCCCGGAGAACAGTCCATACAGAGGAACACCTTAGTCAGCCATGATACTGGGGGGAGAACGCATCTTTTGAATAATTATAGGTCTACAATAGTCTTTTGTTTCCTTGGTCCAAGAAAGGCACTCTGTCTATGGACACATGACCAAACTTAAATTTTTGATTCTTGTGTTTGAGACCTGACCTAAAAATGTTGCTCTGTCTTACCCAAACTCACCAGGTATTTCAGACTGAACTGGAAAACTCCTTTTTCTCCCAAGTGCCACGATTAACAGGATTGTCAACAGACTGTCAACAGGACAGTGGTGTGTGTGACTGTGGACATCTCCCAGGAGGAGTGGCAATGCCTGGATCCTGCCCTGAGGGCTTTATACAGAAACTAGATGTTGCAGAATTGCAGTGATATGGTTTCTGTGGCTGAGAACGGTTTCCTTCAGCCTCCTTTTCTCTTCCTCAGGATTTCTTGACAAACTATTCTGCAAGTGTGTGAGCTTTGTGTGAATGAGTCGCACACCCCACAGAATAAAGCAAAATCCTCAGAGGAAAAATAACATTTTCATGAAATGCCTCTCTTCTTCATGTATGTCCCATTGGAGGTGTAAAATTTCATAATTATTGGTCCGTGATAAATTCAGAACCTTATTAGTGTATAATATTCTCTTCCCAATCATTATATACCATTTCTGCCCCTGAGTTTTGACTGAGCTGTGAGTGGAAGTAGATTCAAGTTACCATAACTGAAAATGCTTTCTAACAGTTTTCAGTATTCTGACACTGCAGGGCAGTTGGGGAATCGTTTGCACAATCCTGATTTAGTTTCCTCTTCACCTACTGAGCACAGGACTGTGTTAGAAATCCAGGTGCTTCCTGAACAATCTCTTTCTCACGTGCAGGGCTGGCTTACCACCCAGGCCTGCTCACCTGTGCAGCAGAACAAAAGGGCCCGGAAGGAGAGAGGAGACAGTAGCTAAGGATCCAGGGATGGCAATGTTGGAGTGTCATCGGGATCAAGTCAATGTGGAAATGGGACATGAAATCAGTTTTGTCACATTTGTTTCACTTGAAATAATTCTGGAGACTTCCACTGAGAGAAACCTCAGAATTTTCTTAATGTAGGCATGAGAAGATTTTTCTTCAGAAGAACTGATGATAATGGAGTCAAATTAAATTTTTTTATGCATACAAGTGATGCTGTTCTCATAACATCACTGATTTATGTTTTCATACTATTATTAAGGCATTTTTGTATCTTTGATTTTATCATATTATGAAAATTAATACCTCTGGGTTTGTTGTTTTCAGAATTTTTGAGCTTTGGTTTTCTAGCACATTTTCTACCTTTTAGAATTTTTGTCTCCATTCCTGAAAATAATGCCAACAGAGTTTTGATAAGAATCAGAAAGTACATTTACAGCCCACTTTATCTATACACTCTTGTAATGTGACACAGTCTGTTAGAAATTAGGATAAATATTTAGGATCTACCAAGGACTTATGCTGATTTAGTAAGGTACTAGTTGTGGGTTCTTTTCCAAGATTCATGCCTCTACTGGCCCTGGGGAAACAGGCTAGGTCTCCAGTACCAGGATGTGGTTTTTCTCTTGTTGAGAGTGTCTTAAGTATAATTAGAAACTGTTGGTACCACCAGGGTTTGTGTGCCACCCTGTGCCCTCAGGAGTATCACGCAGTCCAGATCATTGTTGTGGTTCATTGGTGTCATAGCTGGGTAGGTCCACTGGTTGGCTCCTTCTTTTGCAAGGTTGCATGTTGCCTCCAGTGTCCTCACACTTCACATGGCTCTCTTTTTACTTCTCTGGTGACTGCGGTCACTCTAGGTTTTGTACTCACATCTGAACATTTGGAGCTAGGAACCTCCCGTGAGAGAGAACATGCAATGTCTGTCTCCTTGGTTCTGGGTTAGCTCACTCAATTTGATATTTTTCTAGGTTCATTCATTTACCTGCAGAGCTCATGATTTCAATTTTCTTTACATCTGAACAGTATTCCATAGTGTAGACGCACCACACTTTTCCTTTCTATGTGTCAGTTTAAGGATATATGTGCTGTTTCCATTTTGTAACTGTTGTAAGTAGAGAAACAGTGAACATGGGTGAGCTAGTATCTGTGGAGAAGGATTTAAGTTCTTTGAGCTTATACTAACTAATAAAACATCTGGGACATTTGGTGAATCTATTTAACTTGAGGATTTGATTATTTGGTTGAGGATTGTCTATTTTGATTTTTAGTGTGGCTGGTATCTTGTTCACTTTGGGTTTGTTTTTATGTTGATGCTTGTTGGATTGTTGGTAGTGTTCGTTTTCCTTCCTTCCGAGAAATACTGCTTTGCTCTTTTGCTCATGAATGATTACTTACCATTTCTCATGTATTTATATATTGTTCACATGAAATTTATTACTTCTCAAGTTCTCATGGATGATTCCTTTGACTCTTCAGTGTATGTTTTGGCTCTAATTTATTATCTGCAGTGTTTCTTCAGTGATATCAGTTGTGCTAATTGCTGACTACCTTGATATGAACTTATGTCTCCAACAGTTTTAAGAGAGTACTTTTCTTTGTTCAATGATGTTAATTTCTTTCCTTGAGCTTCAAATGTCATTCCATGCTCTCCTATCTTTGGGATCATGGACTAGACACCTGGTAGAATTCTGCTGCTTGGCTTATTTTATGTAGTTTGACATTGTTCTCTAACTGCTTTAATTACTAATTTTAACTTTTCCTTTTCTATCCCTTGATTTGAAAGAATAGCAAACTATCTGCCCTTTGTTCTTGAAAGAGAAACTCAAAGGAGAGAAGCAGTAAGAGATGGTTCATCCTCCAGTAAACATGTCACAGGTCAGTGGTCCTTTTTTCTCTTTTTCTACATATGTTATACTTTGATATATGAAAAGCCTTTCTTTTTATTCTAATAATTAAAAAAAATTATTATGAGCAACTCTGCGAACAGACAACAAAATCAGACACTGAAATTAAGCAGACCCAAGGACTATATAACTCAAGGTACTTTTTATACAGTTAGTGTAGTAACTGGGAACAAAAGGTCTGTAGCCTCATGTAGAGTTTTATATTTTCACAATTAAATACATTTTACTTCTCCACTACCAAGACCTCACCATTTTTGACAAAATTAAAACTAGAAAAGTACTGGGCTCTGTATCATTTTTATACCTAGTGTACATTCCCTCCATTCAGTCTCTGATAATCTAACCTTCCTGTTCTCATTTCTTCATGTTACACTGTGCCCACATATACATTGCTTCTGTATAGACACATTACTGTGTAATTTCTGTATATGTGACATCTTCTTTCTAAAAGTGTATTACCTTTTTAAATAGTATATGCTTTGGGTCTATCCATTTTCCTGAAAACTTTTATTTATTTTATTTTTAGCTGAATTGTACATCATTTTATACCATTTTCATTATCCATTCATCTGTTGATAGTTTCGATTCCAGTACTTTTTCTTTGGTTATTTCAATAGCCGTAAACATGGGTTACACCTACCTCTGTAGTGGAGTGTGTTGTTCTCTGGGTATACAATCTTTCAACTGCGTCATACATTAGTGCTCTCTTCAATCTCTTCAGAGGTCTTAAACTGATTCCTACAGTGGCTGTTTGAGTTTCCATAATGGCCTTTTGGGAATCTTGAAAGCTTTTGCAATGTTTATTGGCTGTTGCCCATTTGTCAATTTTCAGGGTTTTTTTCCCCTTGATATTTAATTAATTTTTAGCAAATTCCTGCCTTGAGCCTTATCCAAAATGTCACTGGTACAGATTCCCTTAGCTGTACCTTAAACATTTTTTGGTATCTTTTGGGACTTCTCTCAATATTTATTTCTATTTGGGAGTAAAGTTAAATATTCTTGAAATCCTTTGAAATTGTTATAGTGTCCGTTGACTTATGCATATCTTAGTAATAATTTGGATTATATCAAACATGGCTGATGCAGATTTTTGTATCAGTTCATAAAATTAATCCTATAGACTACTTATATGTTAATGTTATATGCCAGTGATAGTGCTGTTACAATCTTTGATAAAGGCAAATAAAACAAAACTTGTCGGTATTATCAATCATATATTTTGTCTGTCATGCAACTTTTCTATGTAATGTTGTGGCATAGGACCAAGAATTTAAGCATCACAACTGAGCCTGTTAGGATAGTCATGTAAGGCTGAAGTACACACAGAATTAATTTATGTCAGTGTTTTCTCATGATCCAAAGGAACAGAATTTAAAGCACATTTTCTTATCATGAATTTTTCTGAGAGATCTGTGCTGTGATCTCGTATAACTTAAACACAGCATCCATAACAGATATATAACTGTGTCCACACCTTAAATGCCTTTCTTCTTTTATGTATCCTGCTTGTAAGACTATTGTTTCATCCTGTTTTCACGGAGTTAGAACATTTATGATAGAATGTGACTGTTTGGAAATCATCTTTTTGAGTTATCTTTGCTCATCTACATTCTGTCTTCTCATATCCAGGAAAGCACTTCCAGGTAGCATGTAAGTAAACCACACTTTTTTGTTTCAGGGTGTTTTGACATTTGGAGATGTAGCCGTGGACTTTCCCCAGGAGGAATGGGAATGTCTGGACTCTGCTCAAAGGGCTTTGTACATTGATGTGATGTTGGAGAATTATAACAACCTGGTCTCAGTGGGTGAGGACTTTTTCTTGTAGAATCTCTAATCTTTTTTTTTGTCCTGATTTTATGGTAAATAAATCTGTTAAGCTGTCCAGTGTGTGTGGGGAACAACAATACACAAGACAAAGCTTAGTAGTAGGAAACTTTCAAGTATTTAGCTTTCTCTATCCATTTTCCATTTCAGAGATGTCTCTAGTAAGATTTCTGGCCCGGACTTTCAGGCCTAGCCTCAAGGTTTGGACCTGCAGATCCACAAACCCACATAGTCACACAGATGCTTACATTAATTTTAGGCTGATCGGCTTAAGGCCCAGGCATATAACTTGCTAACTCTTTACCCTTAAACTAACCCTTGATTCTTATCCTGTTCAGCCATGTGGCTCAGTACCTTTTCTCAGAGCAGTATAGTTGTCCTCTGCATCTTCTGGCTTGTCTGGCAACTCTGGAGTCTCTGTGGCATTTCTGCTCTATTCTTCCTGTTCCAAGGATTTGCTTAGTCTGGTAGCCCTGCTCATACTTCCTGTCTGCCTTTGGCCAATCAGCACTTTTTATGAAACTCATAGGCAGGACAATTATTAACAATGTAATGTCATAAATCCACTACAGATGTTATTCACACTTCATTTTGGTTTCAAGATTCATCTATAAACTCAGTAGCATATACTATTTCTACCCATATCTTAAAACTCCATTTGCATTATTGCAGTTGACATGTGAGAAATATTAATGACATACAAACAGAAAATGCTAAATATACTGAAGAATTTGACAAGAAATATCAATCAAAAATTTTTGCCAAAAATTTCTGTGCTTTGTGTTATAATGTACTGAACACAGTGTTCTCTTAGACTTCTCTATTTTTTCTAAAAATCTAGAATGCATCATGGGCTACCTGAAAAAATATAGAGATTATTTTATGCAACATAGTCATGGTCACCTGTCTGGAAAGAATGAGATTATCCTGGAATGTGGAGAGGAGAGAGTAGCCACAACCATGGTGAGCTAGTGAATGAGCAAAAGAACACTGAAGGCTTTAGTTGAAAGAGAAAGCAAGAGATAAGAATGTTTTTGCCATATTTAGTTCCACTTGAAAGGAAAGGACTCCTGATCATTTAACTTAGTGTAGTGTCCTGGCCTCAGAATGTATCATGTCTACCGTAACTGTTAGAAGACATTATGTCTTATTACACCTGAGTTATGGTTACTTAATACTAGTACAAAATGCAGTTCTATTTGACTATGCTGAAAGCAGATTGGAAATATTTTACAAAATTTTAAGTCTAACGTGAGTCCATAATATAGAATTACTCAACTGCCTTCCTTGTATGCATATCTTCATAATAATACCCTTCATTTTCTTCCCAGTGGAGAACGGACAGACATCCATTTGGGAAATACTCTCAGAAGGCAGTGTACAGAGTGGATTTGAGAATAACCCCATGAAGAAATTAAGAATCACAGCAGTGTATGGACCTCAAAGAGTGGAGGATAGAAATAAGCAAAGCTGCCCGTTACAGCCCACCCCAAATGTCTGGCAGAATAGTGTCTTTGCATCCATTACTTTTGAAGACTCTAATGTGTTTTTCTAGGAAAAAAAAAAAAACCCTGTGATGCTTTTAGTTAAGACTTTAATATTTAAAGAAATTTGGTCATATAGTTTGTATACTTCATTGTCTATCACTTAATAAGTATAAACACTGTGAACCTGGGGTTAGTTTAACCTCCCTTCATTAATTTTTAAGACAAAACATTTAAAGATAGAGATATGTATTCTAAATATAATCAACCATTGGCCTGTTTTCCAATACTAATTAATACCACTCAAATAATTTTCCATCTTTTTCTCAATTAGAGATTTTTAATAATGTTATCTGTTATAAATCACTGAACTCTGAAGGCTGTATGCTATCATTGTGAAAATCCATATGATTACAGTGCATGAACCCTGTTCAGTACTTGAACTCTATGGTACATAATATAAGGTTGACTTACCTTAAATGAGAACTTAAGGAGATAGTCTATTATCAGGTTCACAATTAGAACACCTCTATTAATACGACTTATACTCATTTTCAGAGAACTATTGCAAATGTGTTCCTGTCCATCAACATGTAAATAATGAAAAGGAATCTTGTCAGTGTAATGAGCTTGTCAAAGTACTTGATGACTCCTCCACATGTGCACTTTATAGAACAAGTGAAGCTACAGAGAATTCTAATAACTACATATGCAGTAATCATGGAGGTGCCTCTGCTAACTCATCCAACTCAGATAAACATGGAAATATGCATGCTGGAGAAGAACCTTGCATATATAAAGACTGTGAGAAATCTTTAAATTTGTGTTCCAATGTTACTCAAGATCAAAGAGTGTACACTGCACAGAAAGAGCACAAGCAGGGAGAATATGAGGACTATTTCAGCTCTGCATACAAACTTTTGCAACAACCAATCTACATTGGAAAGACACCACACCGGTGTGGGAAATGTGGGAAATGCTTCAGTACAGCCTCATGTCTCACTGTACATGAGAGAATTCATACTGGAATTAAACCCTACAAGTGCAAAGTTTGTGAAAAATCTTTTACCCAGTGGTCAAGTCTTAAAACACACCAAAGGCTTCATACTGGGGAGAGACCTTACAAATGCAAAGAATGTGGAAAGTCATTTCCTCAGTTGTCAGCATTTAATAGTCATCAGAAAATGCACACAGGGGAGAAACCTTACAAATGTAAGGAATGTGACAGATCCTTTGCCCACTATTCCAATTTCAGAAGACATCAGAAAATGCATTCAGCTGGGAGACATTTTAATTGTCAAGAATGTGGAAAGGTCTTTCATCAGCTTTCACACCTTAAAAGCCATAACAGGCTCCATACTGGAGAAAAACTTTACAAGTGCAAAGAATGTGACAGATCTTTTCCCCACTACTCATCATTGTGTAGGCATCGGAAAACTCATTCTCTAGAAAAGGTTCACAAATGCAAAGACTGTGGTAAGTCCTTTTTTGAATTATCACATCTTACAATACATTACAGACTCCATACTGGTGAGAAACCTTACAAATGTGAGGTATGTCACAAATTGGTTACCTTGAACTCAACTCTTAAAACACATAAGAAAATTCATAGTGGGGAAAAGCCTTACAAATGTATGGAATGTGACAAATCCTTTACCAAACAATCAGACCTTCGAAGACATCAGAGTGTTCACACTGGAGAGAAACCTTACAGATGTAAGGAATGTGACAAGTCTTATACTAGCTGCTCATATCTTAGGGCACATCAGAAAATTCATACTGGAGAGAAACTTTACAAATGCAAAGACTGTGACATATCCTACATCCATATTGCAAGTCTTAGAAGACATCAGCGCATCCATACTGGAGAGAGACCTTACAGTTGTAAGGAATGTAAGAAATCCTTTACCAGTTGCTCAAACCTTAGGAGACATCAGAGTGTTCACACGGGAGAAAAACCTTACAAATGTACAGAGTGTGACAAGTGCTTTACACAGGACTCTCATCTTAGAACACATCAGAGAGTCCATACTGGAGAGAGACCTTACAGTTGTCAGGAATGTGAGAAATCTTTTGCCCACTCTTCTGGTTTAAGGAAGCATCAGAAAATCCATACTGGAGAGAAACCATACAAATGCAAAGACTGACATTCTTTATCCCCATGTCTTTCTGTCCATTAGAAATTACACCTCCCCAAATGTATTGAATTTGACAAATCCTTCACAGAGTGCTGAACTTTCAGAGTTAAAAGGAAATTCATCATTAAAGAAAACACTCTATTAAATGATTATCTTTTATTTACCTCCAAAACTTCCATACTAGAGTTGAACCACTATAGTGAAAAATGATTATCTCATTTGGTTGGTCTTTCAGCAGGCCCTCCCTTCTCCATCGCTGCACTACATATTTGATTCATTCTTCCCCTAGGACTTCCATTTTATAATTTTACATCACCTATATTCTACTGCCCGTCCCCTTTTCCTGCATCTCTCCACTAAGACCTATTTCTGGGTTCCTGGCTTCTACATGTAGTCTTAACAGAACACACAATACGAAGTCTGTAGCTGTAGCTTCGACACAAACATTAGAGAACATGTGATTGACTTTTGGGGCCTAGGTCTTTGAACTCATCATAATTTTTATTTGCATACATGTACAAATAGATTTCACACACCTAACATGCTGATTTATATAGATAAGTATCACATTTTCATTTACACATATTTCAGTTTATGTACATCTTGATACAGTAAATAAATCATCAGTGAACTTGATGGGCAAGTGCTCATTGGAAAAAGTACAAGTGTTTGGAGTTCATACCCAGAAATGGTTATTGTGTATCAGTTTCCTCTGAGAGCAAATACTTCCATCTTGGAGGAATCTCCGTGCAGCAAAGTATGTGAAAAGAAAGGTAAAGCAAAGGGATGCTGTAAGGCAGTGGTTTGCAAGCTTCTGGAATGCACAACACTTTAGTACAGTTCCTCATGTGGTCATCCCACTCATAAAATTACTTTGTTGTTATTCCCTAGCAGTAATTTTTGTGCTATTATAAATGTAATGTAAGTGTCTCATATGCAAGTTCCTTATATGAGACCCCAAAGGAAATCCTGACAAAGAGATTTAGAGACACTGCTCTAAGGATTCAGTCCTGCAGAAAACTCTTTCTTTCAATTTTTAAAATGTAATGTTTTTTCCATATCTATCACTGCTCCCCCTTCCTTCCCTCCTCTTAATCCTCCCTCAGTCTCCCCTCACCCCATCCTCCCATCCCTTCCTTAAGGAGGGCAAGGAATCCAAAGGTGAGTCAGTTCAGTCTGGCATATCCATTTGAGGTAGGTCCAAGTCCATGCTCCCAGTATTAAGGCCAGGCTTGGTGTTCCTCTGTAGGAAATGGGCTTTGAGATGTCAGTTCATGTACCAGCAATATACTCTGATCCTACTTCAAGAGGCTCCACAAACTGCCCATGCAATTTGACTGACATATACCTTCAGAGAAGGGTTTAGTTCCTTTCTATGAAGGTTCCTCAGATTATTTCACAGCCAGTGAGCTTCCAATAGCTCCAGTCAGCTGTCTGTGTGTCTCCTACTCATGATCCTGGCTCCTTTGCTCATATACTCTCTCCTCTCTTTTCAGCTGGACTGGGAGCTTGACCTGGTGCTTAGCTATGAACCTCTGCCTCTATCCATTACTGGATAAAGGTTCTATAATGACATTTACAGTCATCGTTCATTTGATTACAAGGGAAATCTCCTTTAGCCACCCTCTCCACTAATGCCTGGAGTCCAAGCCAGGGACATCTTGTGAGTTCTTGGAGGTTTCCTTAGCACCAGGATACAGAAAAGCTCTTTAAACTCAGGAATAGAAAGCTCAATAGCTTCAGGAAGTCACAGAAAGTGGCAACATTCACCAGTAGCCTCCTGCCTCAAGCATAAATGATTGGTAAGGACTGCTGACATGGTCAGACAAGCCAAGCTGTACAGAAGTTGCACACACCAACCATGAAGCAGATACCAGTCAAGCTGCCCCAACCAGACAAGACAAGCTTCCTGGAGGATGTAGCATTGCTGTCTATTGGTCCAGCCCCCAGCAGCACAAAGCTCAAAGGAAAATCCACAGCTTTGGTATGCACTAAACTGTTCTATCTTAGGGAGTTGGATACAAAGACACTTTCAGACTCTTTTGACATTTTTCTTCAGACCCTTTCTTTATTCCTTTGCATTCTTGATTATTTTCCTGGTGAATTGCATCTCTCATTCTTGACTTTCCCTTCTAACACTGTGTTTAATATTGATGTCTCCCTTCTAGTTTCTTCTAATTCTCTTATTCCCATTTTTTTACTTCTAACTCATTTTACCTCTTATCATTGCTCCTATCTTACAGCTTATATAACCCAGCAAAATCAGGCAATATAAAAATACAATGTGATTACATTCTTTTTCGCAAGTGAATGATTACAAACAGTAAAAAAAAAAAAAAAAAAAAAAAAAAAAAAAAAAAAAAAAAAAAAAAAAAAAAAAAAAAAAAACCAATATTTTCCATATCCCTTACGTGATTAAACATTTTACATATTACAGGTGAAAACTGAATTATACTAAGAACCCAAGCAACTTATTATACATTAATCGTGTGGGCAAGCAAGGCATTCTTCTTAGACCTTTTATTGACAGGTACATTTTGCAGTTACAATGAAAAATAAAAAAACAAATTACTTTGTTACTTATCTTAAAAGGTAGTATTACAAGGAATCTTAAATCACAAACCTGAGCTTTTGTATATGAAAAAGAATCAGTCAGCTCTACTTTAAATATTTAGGGTATATACCCACTCATCAATGGTTTTTTATTTCAGGAAACAGGGCAAAACTGAGTATAAGAAATTAATCATCACTTTTGGTCATCAACCAATCATAGCAAGGAAGATGCATCAGGAAGTATTAATTGGGCTGCTTTGTCCATGTTCCCTGCCTTTAAAGAGTTCTGCATTCAACTATGAGCTTTTCTAGGACTTTAGATTATCTTCTTGGGTTTTTCTCCTTAAAGCTATTTGACAAACATCTTAGTCTAAGTTTAAGTTATTTTCCAAGCTTTGTTTCAGCTGTGATGCACTCTGAAACTTGTGAACACATATCCCAACATTAAGGTTAAAAGAATTTAAGCTAGCTGGACTGTGACCCAATTGTTGTTGTTGTTGTTTTTTTAATCATTAACCTAAGACAGCAGCTGTAGAAGCTCTTGTGTTATAGCAGTGTTATTTCCTTTTTTATATTTTAATCATAACAATTTATTTAAATTAATATTTTTTATAACATTTAGAAAGTACAACTTAGGAAGAAATCATCTTCATAATAATTTATATGTTCAAATGCCCAGGAGAATGGGATATTTCCATGAGATATACATACTTTAATTACACCACTACAGTAATCATAACATGCCAGATACCAGAGAAAAATAGCAGCAGCTAACATGTAAAGGCACAACAGAAGAAAATGACATTCCAGGGACTGTGGTCGCAGGGCCTCATCTGTCCAAAACTGACCCATGAAAGAATTTCCCCTTGATAAGCTGACTGACACCTTGAACTTCCATTACCACCTGTTGCTTTTTGAGAAGGCGCACGGTAAGGTAGAGAGTGGCTTGAAAAGCATGTCCAACCTCCTTTGAGCCCTAGGTTTCCTGCTTTATTAGCTATCACCCTCACAGTGCGATGCAGCTGTCATTGAGCCCCTTGTGCTTCTATAAATAGTCCCTTACCCACACTTCTGTAAGTCTGCCCAGTAAAATGTACCAGTCTCTTAGCTTTAGCGGTGACTCTCTGTTTAGCAGCACTGTCTGCTGTTTCAGATGACTCATTTTGAATTCCCAGCCCCCTCACGTGGGCACAAAATCTATAACCTCAGTTCCAGGCATCCAATGGCCTCTTTTTTCATCAGGGACAAAGACCAAACATTGCACACAGTCCTACATGAAGACAGCCACCCCCAAAAGCGTTGCTCCATCAGGTTTGACTTCATTGGTTACCTAGTGTTCATTTGGCTTGGCTTCCGCAGGAATAGTGTCTTGGATCACACAGGAGTTGTATGTTGAGGGGTTTTCTTTTTCATATTTATTTTTTTTTAGATCATACACTCCTTTCTAACGTTGAGTCTCTAGTTCTCACTCCCACAGCAGTATATGATCTCCTTCCCCCAATTTGATGCCAGTGTTAGTTATCATTTCTGTTTCTGATGATGGCCATTGCAGCTATGGCAACATGAAGACTTGTCATCCTATTGTGCATTTCCCCTGATAGGCATATGACTTTTTGTTGGTTATACTTTTACTTTGGGTTTGATTTTGTTTCTTTTATTTTTATTTTGCTTTAATTTTTTGAGATTATAATTTAATTGCATGTCCCCTTTCCCTTTCCTATTGCCAAATCCTTCCCTACATCCTTTCCTGCTTTTTTTTATATTCATGACATTTGCCCCAGTGACTGTTGTTGCATATATATGTATATTAATTTACAAGTATATTCCTGCCAGGTTGTTGTAACACACACCTTTATCCCAGCACTTGGGAGAAAGGGAGCTATAAATATCCGAGTCCAAGACAAGCTGGGTCTACTGAGTGAGTTCCATAACAGCCAGGGCAACACAGTGAAACTCTCTAAAACAAAACAAAAATGAAAGAAAAAAATATATATCCCTAAATATAATCTTCTATGTCCACATCATCCTACTTGTATGTGCAAGTGTTACAGCTCTGGGGTGAAAGTTATCCTGACATGTCCAGAAGCCAGACTGTACTTGCAAGTGTCAGAATTCCAGAGGAAAAGGTATCCTGACTTGTCGGAAAGTCAAACTCTACAGATAACTATGAACAGAGGTATCCTGGATACCTACAGCTATGGGGAAAAAGGTATCCAGACATGTCAGGACATTAGGCTATCCCTGAAGCTGGAGTGCAGTGGGGGATGGTGTCCCTGCAGGATGTGGCAATCTCCCTGAGAAAGAACCCTTGTGAGTGAGTTCTGCTTTGCTCCTCCTTAGGGAGTTTCCCAGGAGAGGAATCCATCTCTTCTGCTTTTCTCTGCTCCCAAAGGAGCTTCCCAGCAGAGAATCTGCTCCACACCTTCAAAAAGTCTGCACCCAAATTTATTTTAAAAAAAGAGATTTATTTGGGAAAGAGAAATCTATAGAGTAGCTGCTTTTGCCAGGGTGGAGAACAGCTGATAACAGGCAGAGGGGCTTCAATAGGGCTAGTTTTTCTGCTTAAGGATTTATTGGCTTTTGCTCAGGGATTGGTTGGTTTTCTTACTCAGAGATTGATTCATTTTGTGTTCAGTTGTTCAGTTGGGCAGATGAAAAGTAGGCTTTTGTTTCAGGACCTCACTGTCTTTCATTGGTATTTTATTATTATTGTTATTGTTATTATTATTATTATTATTATTATTATTATTATTATTATTATTATTAAGCATTTGGCTTTAGTTTTAGGGCCAGAGTGTATTTCTTTCACTGGCTCTGGATCCAGGACCAAAGTGTATTTTTTGGACTGGTTTTAGAGTGTATTTGTTTTCTTATGGTTTCAGGGCAAGGGTGGATGTTTCAGACTCCGGTTTGGGGACAAGAATGAGGTTCTTTGGCTGTCCCCTCTACCATACAGTGTATGTTTTGAAAGCTGACCATGTGACATCAGATAACCATTTATTATGTTCTTCCTGAGGGAAGAAGACCATGTTTGTAGTTCTCTGTGTAGGGTTGTCCTTGGGCCTCTTCCCCATCCACTGTGCCATGTCCATTATACTTGTTGCTTTGCTCACATTATGTGGGCATGGTGAGACTTTAGAGATGTAGTTTCTGACATTAGTAGGTGTAATGGCTACTCTTACCTGTCAACTTGACTATATCTGGAATGAACTACAATTTAGAAATGGAGGGCACAGGTTTGAAAGATTATTTTTGCTTGGATCAAGTGGGAGGACGAACTTGTAGTCTGGATCTTTGAGGTGGAAAGAAACACACGTTTGATAATGACCTGGAGGCTGGAAGTTAAACCTCTTACCTGGGCGAAAATTTCTGCTGGAAGTCTATCCATAAACAGGGAAGAATGAAGTTTGTGCTCCTTGCCTGCTTACCCTCACCTTGTTAGCACATCCATTCATTCACTGGCACTTAAGCTGACTTCTTCCAGATTGTAACATATTCTGAAGACCAGCTAAGACAGCTATCTTGGGAACTGAGAAACTTCTGGATTTTGGAATTTTCTATTCACAGCATGACACTGATGGATTAGCTAGACAGGAACCTACAAGTCATTCCAACACACACACACACACACACACACACACACACACACACACACACACACACACACACATGAGAGACAGAGACAGACAGAGAGACAGAGACAGACAGAGAGAGAGAGAGAGAGAGAGAGAGAGAGAGAGAGAGAGAGAGAGAGAGACTCACTCATCCTACAAGTTCTGTGCTGACTATACAGATTTTGGTACCATAAGTACAGGGATCAATTCATTAAGTATCTGGTATGTGCTTTTCAATTTTACCAGCACCCTCAAATACCGAGGCCTCTCCAGTCAACCCCTCTTTTGGAAGCTTGGAGAATATTGAAAGGCCATGGTGTGAGCTATATAGCAAAGTTAAGGAGATGAATGCATTTTATTATCCAGATTTATCAACAGTGCATAGCAATGTATTTGGGTACCCTGTATTTGAAATTTTGATGGTTTGCAAAAAAAAAAAAAATAAAAAATAAAGAAAATGATGATGCTGGTTGTTTACTCTTAACATCTCTAGATAAATATTGAAGAGCAGGGTATGAGCTCTGTGATAAAAACTAATGTCTAGCTGTTCCAAGTACTGTGAAAGACAACGAAGAACTTAGTGATAAAATGAACTGGCTCCAGATGCAAATACACAGTCTAAAGGATTCTCAGTGTGCCCTGGAAGAAAATCTCTCTAGCAGCCACGGAGCTCAAGGTGCTTAAAATAAAACTGAACCCTCGTTATGAGGTAGGCCGAATGAGAGCAAAAATTCAAGTCCCAGGTACAGTGAAAACAGCTGAAATAAAGGTTTTTTAACGAACTGGATCCTATAATGTGGAGTGGGGGTGTGTGGGAGGAGCCTATTATAATGGAGAACTTCGATCCTCAGCTTTCAAGGGTTTCTCTTACCCGAGAAAGTAGTACCCTCAGCCCTACTGCTTGAAATATTGTCTTTTCAATATTTGATTGAGGGAAATAATCCTTTGTTGTCTGCTAATAGAGAAGTCACTTTCTCTGAAAGAAATCCCAGACAAGATAATACTGATCTTCCTCAGGGTCCACCAACAGTTGCCTGATGTGGGAATGCCTTTCTGTATGCTGTGAATATCAAGCTTTAAATAAAGGAGCTGTTTTGGGCCATGACAGGCACCATAGAAGAAATAGGAGGAGAAATCAGAGCATAGGTAGGAGAAGCAGGGCAAGTCAGAGACAGACCGAGCTGAAGTCCAAAGGAGAAACATGTAAGGAACACAGGTGAGCCATGGGCCCGTAGCAGACAGATTAATAGAAATGGGTTGATTAAAGAAGTAAGAGCTAGCTAGCAATGTGCCTGAGCCATAGACCAAACAGCATAAAGTTAATATAAGCGTCTGAGTCATTTCTCGGGAGCTGAGCTATGCGCGGCAGGTGCTAAGGGGTCTCGGGCGACAGTTGTGTGGGTCTGGGCCACTGGCCGCCCGGGACTGAGAAACCCCTTAGCTACAGTTGCCTCTAGACCTATAACCAAACCCTGAAAAAGTCAGGCCCTTAGAGGGCAGTAGAAAGTGTAGTCCATGAGGCTACACTACTAAATGGCACAATAATTTTGCTACTTAATTCTAGCATACTTCTGGAAATATGTGTGAGAACAGGCTTTACAGGTGTGAGATAATGGTGGAAGGAACATAAAACTAAATCAGGCTGAGTTTGCTGATATTCCTCCGAGTGGAGATTCTAGGTTTACTAAGAGAGCTTGAATGGGTTTTTTTTTTTTTTAAAGGAGAGGGGAGTCAAAAGTTTATCTGAGTGACTGGATGAGGCATATGTCAAAAAGGTCTACTGAAACTGATGACGCCAAACATTCCTTGGTTTAGGATTACAGAAGGCATTTTAAGGCTGAGGAAAATTGCAATGCTAGAGAAAGTATGCTGTGTAAAACCTAAGCCTCAGTGATGGGAAGGCTCAGAAGAAATGCCTTTTACTAATCCTAAAAGATAAAAAATAATGAGGGGGAACCAGCACATTTGGAGAGCTTTGCTGTCCCCCTTGTCCTTATGTAAGACCTCAGGGTTGGAGCGTCTGCTGCTCTACTAGATGAATTAAATGCAGTAGTTTTAATTGGGCCCTGAGGTAACAGAGGCCACATGGCAGCACTGAACCAATCATTCCAGGAACAGTGATAGTTTTTTTTATCATGATAGGCAACATAGACAAAACAATGTTTATAATGCATTAAAGATAATAATCAGCACAAGTAAGTGAATTTTTAATTGCATGTCTCTTTTGGACCTTTGGTACTGGCTAATTAAACATTGTCTTTCTAGGCAGGAAATAGAGAAGCCTACTGAATTCTTGTTTGTCCTCTATAAGCAGAACAATTCTCAAACTAATGGAAAAAAGTCTGCCTGAATTGTAGCAAAAAAAAAAAAAAAGCAATCTAGGTCAGTGAATATATTTCAAATTTGAGCCAAATTGTAACCCCAGAACCCCTTAAAGGGGATAGCTGGGTTAGCCTGAGGAACAGCTTTGTTAAAGTTCTTAAAAGGTTTTAGCCTTTCTTCAGTTCTTATGCAGAGAGACATAAGGCATTTCATAAGATAACCACACACTAAGGGAACTGAAACAATACTACTTTCTGTGATGTAGTATACAATGGTTTTGAACTGAAGCTGATTCTGGTGGGTCCCAAAAACATTGTGGCCCTCAAGTTCAAGGATCTTATGGAGACCAGGTAATTAATGGGGTTTTGGCTGAAGTCAAAATCAAAATCCAGTAGTATTCTGAACTCTCTTTTAGTTATTTTCCCAGAATAAATAATCGGGACATACTTAGAAGCTGGCAAATCTGCCATTGGTTCCCTGATCTGTGAAGTGAGAGATGATAGGGTTGGAAAGGGTAAATGAAGCCTTTAGAGTTGCCTCTGCTCCCCCCCCCCCATAGTGAATCTAAAACAGTATCACACACCTTGACGAAAGTGTAGAAATTACTGCCACCATGAAGGACTTGAAAGGTTAAGGGTGGTGGTTCCCAACACATCTCTCTTTAACTCTTTTCTCTAGCCAGTACAGAAAGCAGATAGATCATGGAGAATGGCAGCTGAATATTGAGAATTCAGTGGCTAGTGACTCTGATTTTAGCTGCTGTCCCAGATGTGGTGTCCTTTCCTGAGCAAATTAACACACATTCTGGTATACAGTATGCAGCTATTGATCTGGCAAATGCCTTTTTATCAATACCTGTCCATAAGAACCATGAGAAGAAACTTGTTTTCAGTTGGCAAGGCCAGCACTATACCTGTACAATTTTACATCAAGGATGTTTGAACACTCCACCCCTGTGTCATAACTTAGTCGGTGTAGTAAGAGGTTTCTGGCCTGGACTTTTGGGCCTAGCCTCCAGGTTTAGACCCGCAGAGACACACAGACGCTTACATTAATTTTAGGCTGATCAGCCTAACGCCCAGGCATATAACTTGCTAGCTCTTTACCCTTGAACTAACCCATGATTTTAATCCTGTTCAGCCATGCGGCTCAGTACCTTTTCTTAGAGCAGCATAGTTGTCCTCTGCTTCTTCTGGCTGCTCTCTGGCATTCTGCTCTGTTCCTCCTGTTCCCAGAGTTTTCTTAGTCTGGTAGCCCCACCCACACTTCTTGTCTGCCTTTGGCCAATCAGTCCTTTTATTAAACCAGTGGGTGGAATTAGAAGGAACCTCAATCATCTGTCTCTTCCAAAAATTTTCACACTGGTGTACTATATTGATGACATTATGCTGAATGGACCAAGTGAGCAGGAGGGAGCAATCACTTAGAACTCATTGGTAACACATATGTGCAACTGAATGTGAAAAATGAATCCAAGCAAAATTCAAAAGCCTTATGACTCAGTGAAACTCTTAGGAGACCAGTGGTGTGGGACATGCTGAAATTATTCATTCTAAGATAAAAGCAATTATTTCCCATGGCCCTTCCCACCACCAAGAAAAAAAAGCACAACATTTAGTGGATCTATTTGGATTTGGAGACAGCACATTCCCTACTTATATTTGTTACATTGGTCCATATACCAAGTGAGTAGAAAATCTGCTAACTTCCTGTGGGGCCTGGAAGGTGAAAATGTTCTTCAACAGTCCCAGGTTGCTATAAAGGCTACTCTACCACATGGACCATATGATTGAGCAGACCCATGTGGTGATATATTGTATCTTTAATAATAAATAGCCTAGAATATCAGAGGACAAAGCCAGGCCATGAAGGTCAGGGAGTGGTGGTTCACACATTTAAAAAAATATTTATCTGTATTATTATGTATATAGTATTTTGCCTGCATACCAGAAGAGAACACACCAGATCTCTTTATAGATGGTTGTGAGCTACCATGTGGTTGCTAGGAATTGAACTCAGGTCCTCTAAAAAAGCTGCTAATGCTCTTAACCTTTGAGCCATTTTGAGTTATCAGCAGCCAGAATGAATTTTAGGTGAATCGTAGAGGATACCATTGGGATTTTGGAACAAGGCTCTCCAATTTTCTGTGGCCAACTATTCTCCCTCTGAAAGACATCTCTTATGACCTCCAGGCCAAGAGTGAGAGAACTATCCCTGCCTTATATCTTATAGAAAAGAGGGGGTCCTGCACCCCACCAGGGAAGCACAGTAGAGCTGACTCTGTTGTTGTGGTTGCATGGGAGTGAGAGCTGAAGAGCTGACTCTGACACCCTCATATAATTCCTATAATCGGGACTAAGGGCCCTGCACATTGCCTGGGAAAAACAGTAGAGCTGGTCTATAAAACATGGGTAAGAGAGACCCAGATCTGAGGGCCCAAGAGCAGGAGAACTGGCCCTGGTGGGCTGACCTGGGCAGGCTGGCCAGGACAGTGCTGGAAAGCTCTTTTAGGGAGTGATAATGCTAGCAAGATGACCAACCCAGTTACCACCCAGGCCTGGAACCAGGGCTATAAGTTGCCCCACTCCAAAATCTACTGAATCTACAAACTGTTGGATCATGTGAAGGGGTGAATGTACAGATCCAAAACAACAAGGCACAGGCCAACAGGATTTGAGGCTAAATTTTCTATCTCGTCAGTCTGTTTACAAATAATTCCAAGAACTTAACATTAATTATAAACTCTTGGCTGATAGCTTAGGATTGTTTCTAGTTAGCTATTATAACTTAAGTCTCCAGTGAGATTATGTTTCTGTACTTTTAAAATATTTGTCCCTTTTACTGTTTTGCTGATTGGCCAGAAGGCAGACAGGAAGTATCATATTAAGAAAACTCTGGGAAGTGGAAGAGCAGAGCAGAGATGTCAGGTGGATGCAGAGAAAGGAAGCTGAAATGTTGCTCTGAGAAAAGGTCCTGAGGCACTCTGCTAATCATGGGTTAGTTCCCTGAGCCATAGGCCACATAGCATGTAATTAATATCAGACTTCCTGTGATGATTTGGGACTGTGGGTCCAGATCTCAGAGCAAGGCTGGGCCAGAAACTTCTGACTACGTAAATTAACACATTTCTATGAATCCACGTGCTACCCTTGCCTCCTTTCCATAACCAGTCAACTTTCCATGTTGCTTCTTTTACTTCTGCCCGGTGACTCACTGACTCCCTATACTATGCCCTTCTTCTTCTACCAAGTTTTTTCTCTGAACATCCTGCCTAGCTCTCAGTCAGTTAGCTTTTTGTTAACAATGAGGGCAATATAAATTCACAGTGTACAAAGACTGTTCCACAGCACAGCTTCCCAAAGGAGCCCCAGCGACAGCCCATTATTGGCGGGGGAGCAGAAACCAGAGGCCTCTATGGAGACTCATGGTAATAAATACTTGCAAATAAAGATGACCAGACTAAAGGGTCCACTGTGTGTCTCAATGGGCCACACAACTGTGTTCATCACAAGATTCCTCCTTCTGTTTGTTTATATTTGGTTTTGATTTTGTTTTGTTTGGGTGTGGGGAAGGAAGTTACAAGGCCCGTTGGTGGATGCTGGGGGAAAGGGAGATAAGTGGGATTAGAACACTTGACTTTAAGTCTGCAAGGATAAGAGTAAAAATTACATAGAAGCTCTCGGCCTGATATTGGGACTTAGTGGAAACCCAACATTTGACAATGAGACAATTTACCAAATCATCATGTGACCTGAGCTGCCTGTCATGAGCTGGGTGTGATCTGACCCACGAGTCATAAAGTAGGACACGTACAGCAGCAATCTATGATCAATTAGAAGTGGTATATACGTGATCGGGCCCACGCAGGTCCTACAGACAAATTACATGGAGAAGTTGCCCAAATGCCTATGCTTTCTGCTCCTGTTATAATGCTGTCTGCTGCCAGCATGATCCATAGTATCACGGCGTGTGCCCTGTTAATGGTTGATGGAGGAAGAGAAGACTGTGGCCTGGCTTACTGATGGTTCCTCACATTATACAGACACCACCCAGAAGTGAACAGCTACAGCATTACAATCCCTTTCTGTGACATTCCTGAAAGAAACAGGCTAAGGGAATTCTTCACGGTGGGCAGAACTTTGGGCAGTTCATCATTATACAGTTTGTTTGGAAGGAGAAACGGCCAAATATGTGACTGTTAACTGGTTCACAGGCTATAGTCAATGGATTGGCTAGATAGTCAGGGACCGGAAAGAACATGACTGGAAAATTAATAAAAAAAGACATTTGGAAAGTATGTGAATAGATCTCTCCAAATGGTCAAAGAATGTGATGATACTTGTGTCCCATGTAAATAATCATCCAAAGGTCATTTCAGATCAAAGGGACTTAAATAATCAAATATATAGATGACCTGTTCTCGGGACAGTAATTCTCTTCCTCTCTCCATTCAGCAACATGAACATCTACTCACCAAGGCTGACCTGACTACAGCTGCTCCTGAGTGTCAGATCTACCCATAGCACAGAATTCCATTCAGCCCAGATATGACAGCATTTCCCAGAGTAACCAGCCAGCACCCTGGTGGTAGGCTGACTACATTAGATCACTTCTTTCATGTAAATGACAATGCTTTGTCCTTGCTGGAGTAGATATTTCTGCTTATGGATTTGCCTTTCCTGAGTCAGATGCTTCTGCGAAAACCACCATCTCTAGAATTACAGAATGCCTTATCACCATCATGGTATTCCATATTGTATGGCTTCTGACCAAGAAACTCACTTCATAGAAAAGAGGTGCATGGAATCCACTGATGTTACCATGTTTTCCGGCACCTCGAAACAGCTGCCCATATAAAAAGAAGGAATGTTTTTTTGAAGAAACAGTCACAGAGCCAGTTAGGTGGCAGCAGCCTAGAGCGTTGTGACATGGTCCTCCAGAGGACAGTGTCGGCTTTAAATTAGTGTCCATTGTATGTTAAGGTTTCTCTCCAGTAGCCAGGATTCAGGTGTCTCAGCAATCACGGCGAGGGAATGGAAACACTTTCTTCTCATCCCCAGTGACTAGAAGTTTTGGTTCCTGACAGGATCTGAAACAAACATTTTACTGAACTGAAAACTCAGACTCTCCCTTGGTCACTTTTGGCTTCTAAGGTCCTTAAACCAAAAAGTTAAGAAGGAAATAAATGTGTTCAGAGGGATAACTGATCCATATCACCATGGGAGTAATGTTTTCTTCTCTTTTCAAGATTGGTGCTGGGGCCTTCTGGGCTCAGCAGAGGGCTCTAGCTAAAGGCAGTCATTCTTCTACAATCCATCCACATAGCCAACATTTGAGAGGTAAAGGATGTGACCTGTGAGCATTTCCCTGTCCTGGACTGATTGTGGTATAGTGTGAGGACCATGCAGGTAAATTCAGTTGCTGCTGCTTACTGATTACTGTGGAGTCCAGAGCACCACATGTGTTAGCCCTTCCTTCTCTTTCCCTTTTTAATTCCTTTGCTCCTCCTTTTCCGGAATGTTCCCAGAGTCCTAGATGGGATGCTGTAACTGACGTTTTTATGTCTGGAACCACATTACCTTGCTTGTTTACTACATCTGGGACAATCAATTGTCACTGCATTCACCTACGCATTAAACATTCCTTTGTTTTATCTAAAAGGTCCTTTAGCATAAGTCACAGAAGACAAACATAATGTGAGTTAGCAAAATGACAAGATCACCATGGTTAGAGCAGTACAGAGAGGGATGAACTCGGTTCTAGGCTGTTAGCAATGGTTACTTCCATCTATTTCTTTCCATAATCTAAGCTCCTGAAATGTGTCTCCCCAAGGCATAACTTGGTTTTTGTTCGTCATATTTATGTTTGCCATGATACGCTTGCATCTGAATTTAGCCTGTTATCATTTGTGTAAATTTATAACCTGGGAGGCAGGCTGGTATCCAGCGGAGGTCAGGCTACCTGTCTTTTATCTGATGGTTCAGAACCCACTATGGGGTGAGATCTCGGGGTGCAGCGTCCTCCTGGATCCAGTTCCGGTCTAGACCGGAGCCAGCACGTGGGGAGGCTGCGCCGAGGGTCCCGGGCAGCTGGACAGCTGGAGAGGGAGGGGGCGGGACGGGACAGACTAGGTGGGGAAGAGGCCGGAAATGACTAAAGCCCACGGGAGGGAGGCGGGTTTAGAGGAAACAGGTAACCGGAAGCAGGTGGGTTGGGCGGGGTCAGGTTGAGTCGCTCTGAGGGACCGAGGTGAAGGGACAGGAAGTTCCACCATTCCCTGTTGGGCTCGGGAGCCGCGCCGTTCGGAACGAGGTCAGGAAGACCAGGCCTGGGCCTCGGTACCCGAGACCCCCGGAGCCGCCGCCGCCGTCCGCAGCGCAGAGGCGGGAACCGCAGCCCGGCGGCCCTGGAGCCTCCCAGGTCAGAGGGAGGGGAGCGGGGCTGGGCTCCTGAGGCTGCTCCTGAGGAAACCCGCTTTGCGCAGGCCTTACCCTTATCGGTAGATTTTCGATCAGAATACCCGGAAGAATCTTGTTTTTTGACAAAATAGTCTTATCAGAAACATTGGGTAGAATATTTGAGTATGTATGTTGCTATTTGCAAACGCGGTCTTGTTTTCAACGGTGACCAGGTTCTCGGAATTTACGATCATCCATACCAACGTCTCTGTTGTACCACTTCCTTATTCAAGAGAGTAGCACGTGGGACTTGGATTCCCCGTGAATTTTTAGATGTCAATCATGAAAGGGTAGTCTGCAAATTTAACTGAATCCACAAGTACATTTTCTTTTTTTTTTTTTTTTTTTTTTTTTTTTTTTTTTTTACGAATTCCCCAAGTATGGTTGTGAATATTAACCTGTAAAAGCAAACATTTATTCACCGTTAATTTTGCATCTCAGACGCATGTACTTTGTGGTGTAAAAACAGTATTCTGAAAAATGTCTTTAATCCTAAAACTCAGAAGGATTGCAGTGAGTTGGGGGCCAGAGAAGTATATCTATAGAGTTCCAGGACATCCAGAGCTCAATGGTGAGACCCTGTCTCAGGAAACGAAAAAATAAAACAAGAACAACAACAAAAAAAAATACATATTTTTTTAAAAAAAGGCAAAGAAAAACGAATGTATATTTTTTGTGCTTAGTTCTTAAGTTGAAATTTAGAGTCTGAAAAGTCACAGTGTGATATTTTATGATATCAAATCACATATTTTCACAGTTATAAAAGACATAAGCCAGATGGTGGTGGCACAAGCCATTAATCCCATTACTAGAAAGACAAAGACTGGTGGATCTCGGAGTTCCTTGCTAGCCTGGTCTATAGAGTGAGTTTAAGAACAGCCAGGGCAACACATAGAAACATTTTTTGGGAACCCTCCCCCCCCCAAAGAAAAGAGGTAAAAATTAAAAGGTAGTTTTGAGGCCTCTATTTCCACCTGGGACCATGGTGACACCCCATCGCCAGGTGCTTCTAAGGCCCACATCTGGATCTGTGGTCCTACCTTTACAGGGTCTGACTCATGTATGTGGCTCATTTCCCACCAAAGGCCACAAAGATGTCCCAGGGATGAGTTTCCTCAGAGTTTCTTGGCAAGTTTCTCTGCAAGTGTGTTACCTGATGTGAATAGTAAAATTCTCAGATGAGAAGAGAAAAAATTTAAGAATTTTTTTCCCTTCTTTAGGTGTATCCCTTTGAGAGGTTTAAGGCTTCATAATTTTTGGTCCATGTGAATTCAGAATGTCACTAGCATATAATATTCTCATCCTAATCATTCACTTTTCTTTAATCTCTTGAGTTTTGACTGAACTGTGATTGGAATTGGGATTCAATGCTGTCTACATATTTTCAGTATTCTGACACTGCATGACAGTTGGGAATCATTTGTATAATCCTGTTTAATCTTATCATCTACTGAGCACAGGACTGTGTTAGAAATCCAGGTGCTTTCTGAACAATCCTTTTCTCATATGCAGGTCTCGCTGATCACCCAGACCTGCTCACCTGTACAGCAGAGCAAAGGGCCCTGGAAGATGGAGAGGGAGGAGACAGTTGCTCTGAGTGGCTCTGTGCTGGCCTTTGGGGGAGGGCAAGACGCAGGCACAACACATCTCTATTGTGTTCATGTCCATTTTCTTTGGGATTCACTGAGATTGGCTAGGGCTATCTGTGAGACTGTGGGTTTGGAGCTAAGTGTTGGAACCTGCTGGGTTCAGCAGGGAACTACAGCCAAAGGCAGAGATTCTTCTCCTAAATCCTTTCATAGTCTAATTGAGAGACAAAGGGTGCACCTTGTGAGCCTTTCTCTGCCCTAGACTGATATGGTCTAGTGTGAGGTCAGTGCAGGTAAGTACAGCTGCTGTTGGTTACCGATTACAACGGCTGTGTGGAGTCTAGAGAGTGACACATCTTAGCCCTTCTTCCTCTTTCCCGGCTTATTTCCTTTCCTCCTCTACCTCAGTTCCCAGAACCACAGATGAATTGTGCAATTGATGTTTTCAGGGATAGGACCACATACCTTATTTTCTGCATCTTCGACAGCCAGAAGTCTCTGCATTTCCCACTGCATATATATATTTAAAATATACTCCCCCCTCCCATCACCTTTAGCATGAAAGCCAAACCTGTTTCTGTATTAGTAAAATGAGAAGACCATCACCATCTAGTGGTTATAGCTATACCTTGCAGAATGAACTGAGCCCTGGGCTGTTAGCAAGGGGCTGACCACTGACTTCTTGAGACAACTATTTCTTTTCAAACTCCAAGTTCCTGAAATGTCTCTCCCCAAGTTACAAATGCGGTTGTTTGTTTCTGGCTTGCCATGTTTGTGTTTGCTATGGGTCACCCGCATGTGAATTTAGGGCGTTATCATTTTTGTAAGCATCTAGTCTGGAAGGCTGGTTGTCAAGGTTTCAGACTCACTGTGGGTGCAGTGTGGTCTAGGCTGGCAGCAAACACGCGCAGAGGATGCGCAGCTGCAGCGCGGGTCCAGGGCAGTGTGACAGCCGGGTTTGTTTGGAAGGCTGCCTGAGACAGAGTGGGAGGGACCGGGCTGAGGGGGGTGAGGGCACCAAAGCAGCAGTTGGAAGAATGTGGCATTTTGGCTGGACACAGGGGAAGGGTGGAGCGTGAGAGAGGTTGGAGGAGTGACGTAAACGGAAGCTGGAACACAATATGAGCCCCTGGCTTCAAAAGGGGGCTAAAGTTAGCAGCGTTGAAGGCCCATTCCTGGGCCATCGCTGTCGGGATTCGGGTGGTGCAGATCTGGATGCTGAGGACAGGGCGGGGTGTAGCGAGGACGCAAAACTCCCAGGAGCCTCAGGTGCTTCGCTGAACAGCCTGGGAAAGTTAGCAGTCAGCAGCGCAGAGGCGGGAACCGCTGTCCGGCGGCCCTGGAGCCCTCAGGTCAGAGGAGCTGCAGGGTTGAGACTCAGGAGGGAGGGGAGCAAGGATGCAAGCAATGTCTCTGATGCCCCTAAGGAAGCCGGCTCTGAGATTCTGCCCTGAATGTCTTTCCCATAGTGTATTTTAGATCATTTGGATAAGCCTCGTTTTTTGTTTTTCTTAATTGATCTACTGATTGACATGTTCTTGTAAGAGTAATCTAATCGAATATTTGAATTTATTTGTTGAGATGTGCAAACATGATTGATTCTCATAGCTATGGTGGAAACTACAAAGCTCTTGAAATGTACAATCATCCATGAGAACTTCCGTGTTATACCACTTCCCTAATCAAGAGAGTGGCACGTTTACCCAGAGACTTGGATTCACCTAGAGTTTTTAGATAACAGTCACGAAAGGAACGCCTGCAAATTTTATTGAATGTGATAGTGTGCGTGTGTGTGTTATTGTATAAAAAAAATAGAAAGCATCTTTGGTTTTTTATCTTTATTTTTTTATTTTTATTTTTCCCCATCCACACCACTACTCATGCCCCCTCCCCTCCTTCCAGTCTCCCTCAGCCTTGTCTCCACCAGCTGAAGAGACGGAGGAGAGAGTATGAGAGCAAAGCTTGGGCTTTTTGTGGAGCCTCTTGAGTAGGACTTTAGTCCTGGTGCCTGAACTGGCTTCCCGGAGAACAGTCCATACAGAGGAACACCTTAGTCAGCCATGATACTGGGGGGAGAACGCATCTTTTGAATAATTATAGGTCTACAATAGTCTTTTGTTTCCTTGGTCCAAGAAAGGCACTCTGTCTATGGACACATGACCAAACTTAAATTTTTGATTCTTGTGTTTGAGACCTGACCTAAAAATGTTGCTCTGTCTTACCCAAACTCACCAGGTATTTCAGACTGAACTGGAAAACTCCTTTTTCTCCCAAGTGCCACGATTAACAGGATTGTCAACAGACTGTCAACAGGACAGTGGTGTGTGTGACTGTGGACATCTCCCAGGAGGAGTGGCAATTGCCCTGAGGGCTTTATACAGAAACTAGATGTTGCAGAATTGCAGTGATATGGTTTCTGTGGCTGAGAACGGTTTCCTTCAGCCTCCTTTTCTCTTCCTCAGGATTTCTTGACAAACTATTCTGCAAGTGTGTGAGCTTTGTGTGAATGAGTCGCACACCCCACAGAATAAAGCAAAATCCTCAGAGGAAAAATAACATTTTCATGAAATGCCTCTCTTCTTCATGTATGTCCCATTGGAGGTGTAAAATTTCATAATTATTGGTCCATGATAAATTCAGAACCTTATTAGTGTATAATATTCTCTTCCCAATCATTATATACCATTTCTGCCCCTGAGTTTTGACTGAGCTGTGAGTGGAAGTAGATTCAAGTTACCATAACTGAAAATGCTTTCTAACAGTTTTCAGTATTCTGACACTGCAGGGCAGTTGGGGAATCGTTTGCACAATCCTGATTTAGTTTCCTCTTCACCTACTGAGCACAGGACTGTGTTAGAAATCCAGGTGCTTCCTGAACAATCTCTTTCTCACGTGCAGGGCTGGCTTACCACCCAGGCCTGCTCACCTGTGCAGCAGAACAAAAGGGCCCGGAAGGAGAGAGGAGACAGTAGCTAAGGATCCAGGGATGGCAATGTTGGAGTGTCATCGGGATCAAGTCAATGTGGAAATGGGACATGAAATCAGTTTTGTCACATTTGTTTCACTTGAAATAATTCTGGAGACTTCCACTGAGAGAAACCTCAGAATTTTCTTAATGTAGGCATGAGAAGATTTTTCTTCAGAAGAACTGATGATAATAAAGTCAAATTAAATTTTTTTATGCATACAAGTGATGCTGTTCTCATAACATCACTGATTTATGTTTTCATACTATTATTAAGGCATTTTCGTATCTTTGATTTTATCATATTATGAAAATTAATACCTCTGGGTTTGTTGTTTTCAGAATTTTTGAGCTTTGGTTTTCTAGCACATTTTCTACCTTTTAGAATTTTTGTCTCCATTCCTGAAAATAATGCCAACAGAGTTTTGATAAGAATCAGAAAGTACATTTACAGCCCACTTTATCTATACACTCTTGTAATGTGACACAGTCTGTTAGAAATTAGGATAAATATTTAGGATCTACCAAGGACTTATGCTGATTTAGTAAGGTACTAGTTGTGGGTTCTTTTCCAAGATTCATGCCTCTACTGGCCCTGGGGAAACAGGCTAGGTCTCCAGTACCAGGATGTGGTTTTTCTCTTGTTGAGAGTGTCTTAAGTATAATTAGAAACTGTTGGTACCACCAGGGTTTGTGTGCCACCCTGTGCCCTCAGGAGTATCACGCAGTCCAGATCATTGTTGTGGTTCATTGGTGTCATAGCTGGGTAGGTCCACTGGTTGGCTCCTTCTTTTGCAAGGTTGCATGTTGCCTCCAGTGTCCTCACACTTCACATGGCTCTCTTTTTACTTCTCTGGTGACTGCGGTCACTCTAGGTTTTGTACTCACATCTGAACATTTGGAGCTAGGAACCTCCCGTGAGAGAGAACATGCAATGTCTGTCTTCTTGGTTCTGGGTTAGCTCACTCAATTTGATATTTTTCTAGGTTCATTCATTTACCTGCAGAGCTCATGATTTCAATTTTCTTTACATCTGAACAGTATTCCATAGTGTAGATGCACCACACTTTTCCTTTCTATGTGTCAGTTTAAGGACATATGTGCTGTTTCCATTTTGTAACTGTTGTAAGTAGAGAAACAGTGAACATGGGTGAGCTAGTATCTGTGGAGAAGGATTTAAGTTCTTTGAGCTTATACTAACTAATAAAACATCTGGGACATTTGGTGAATCTATTTAACTTGAGGATTTGATTATTTGGTTGAGGATTGTCTATTTTGATTTTTAGTGTGGCTGGTATCTTGTTCACTTTGGGTTTGTTTTTATGTTGATGCTTGTTGGATTGTTGGTAGTGTTCGTTTTCCTTCCTTCCGAGAAATACTGCTTTGCTCTTTTGCTCATGAATGATTACTTACCATTTCTCATGTATTTATATATTGTTCACATGAAATTTATTACTTCTCAAGTTCTCATGGATGATTCCTTTGACTCTTCAGTGTATGTTTTGGCTCTAATTTATTATCTGCAGTGTTTCTTCAGTGATATCAGTTGTGGTAATTGCTGGCTACCTTGATATGAACTTATGTCTCCAACAGTTTTAAGAGAGTACTTTGTTCAATGATGTTAATTTCTTTCCTTGAGCTTCAAATGTCATTCCATGCTCTCCTATCTTTGGGATCATGGACTAGACACCTGGTAGAATTCTGCTGCTTGGTTTATTTTATGTAGTTTGACATTGTTCTCTAACTGCTTTAATTACTAATTTTAACTTTTCCTTTTCTATGCCTTGATTTGAAAGAATAGCAAACTATCTGCCCTTTGTTCTTGAAAGAGAAACTCAAAGGAGAAAAGCAGTAAGAGATGGTTCATCCTCCAGTAAACATGTCACAGGTCAGTGGTCCTTTTTTCTCTTTTTCTACATATGTTATACTTTGATATATGAAAAGCCTTTCTTTTTATTCTAATAATTAAAAAAAAATTATTATGAGCAACTCTGCGAACAGACTACAAAATCAGACACTGAAATTAAGCAGACCCAAGGACTATATAACTCAAGGTACTTTTTATACAGTTAGTGTAGTAACTGGGAACAAAAGGTCTGTAGCCTCATGTAGAGTTTTATATTTTCACAATTAAATACATTTTACTTCTCCACTACCAAGACCTCACCATTTTTGACAAAATTAAAACTAGAAAAGTACTGGGCTCTGTATCATTTTTATACCTAGTGTACATTCCCTCCATTCAGTCTCTGATAATCTAACCTTCCTGTTCTCATTTCTTCATGTTACACTGTGCCCACATATACATTGCTTCTGTATAGACACATTACTGTGTAATTTCTGTATACGTGACATCTTCTTTCTAAAAGTGTATTACCTTTTTAAATAGTATATGCTTTGGGTCTATCCATTTTCCTGAAAACTTCTATTTATCTTACTTTTAGCTGAATTGTACATCATTTTATACCATTTTCATTATCCACTCATCTGTTGATAGTTTTTATTCCAGTACTTTTTCTTTGGTTATTTCAATAGCCGTAAACATGGGTTACACCTACCTCTGTAGTGGAGTGTGTTGTTCTCTGGGTATACGATCTTTCAACTGCGTCATACATTAGTGCTCTCTTCAATCTCTTCAGAGGTCTTAAACTGATTCCTACAGTGGCTGTTTGAGTTTCCATAATGGCCTTTTGGGAATCTTGAAAGCTTTTGCAATGTTTATTGGCTGTTGCCCATTTGTCAATTTTCAGGGTTTTTTTCCCCTTGATATTTAATTAATTTTTAGTAAATTCCTGCCTTGAGCCTTATCCAAAATGTCACTGGCACAGATTCCCTTCGCTGTACCTTAAACATTTTTTGGTATCTTTTGGGACTTCTCTCAATATTTATTTCTATTTGGGAGTAAAGTTAAATATTCTTGAAATCCTTTGAAATTGTTATAGTGTCCGTTGACTTATGCATATCTTAGTAATAATTTGGATTATATCAAACATGGCTGATGCAGATTTTTGTATCAGTTCATAAAATTAATCCTATAGACTACTTATATGTTAATGTTATATGCCAGTGATAGTGCTGTTACAATCTTTGATAAAGGTAAATAAAACAAAACTTGTCGGTATTATCAATCATATATTTTGTCTGTCATGCAACTTTTCTATGTAATGTTGTGGCATAGGACCAAGAATTTAAGCATCACAACTGAGCCTGTTAGGATAGTCATGTAAGGCTGAAGTACACACAGAATTAATTTATGTCAGTGTTTTCTCATGATCCAAAGGAACAGAATTTAAAGCACATTTTCTTATCATGAATTTTTCTGAGAGATCTGTGCTGTGATCTCGTATAACTTAAACACAGCATCCATAACAGATATATAACTGTGTCCACACTTTAAATGCCTTTCTTCTTTTATGTATCCTGCTTGTAAGACTATTGTTTCATCCTGTTTTCACGGAGTTAGAACATTTATGATAGAATGTGACTGTTTGGAAATCATCTTTTTGAGTTATCTTTGCTCATCTACATTCTGTCTTCTTATATCCAGGAAAGCACTTCCAGGTAGCATGTAAGTAAACCACACTTTTTTGTTTCAGGGTGTTTTGACATTTGGAGATGTAGCCGTGGACTTTCCCCAGGAGGAATGGGAATGTCTGGACTCTGCTCAAAGGGCTTTGTACATTGATGTGATGTTGGAGAATTATAACAACCTGGTCTCAGTGGGTGAGGACTTTTTCTTGTAGAATCTCTAATCTTTTTTTTTGTCCTGATTTTATGGTAAATAAATCTGTTAAGCTGTCCAGTGTGTGTGGGGAACAACAATACACAAGACAAAGCTTAGTAGTAGGAAACTTTCAAGTATTTAGCTTTCTCTATCCATTTTCCATTTCAGAGATGTCTCTAGTAAGATTTCTGGCCCGGACTTTCAGGCCTAGCCTCAAGGTTTGGACCTGCAGATCTACAAACCCACATAGTCACACAGATGCTTACATTAATTTTAGGCTGATCGGCTTAAGGCCCAGGCATATAACTTGCTAACTCTTTACCCTTAAACTAACCCTTGATTCTTATCCTGTTCAGCCATGTGGCTCAGTACCTTTTCTCAGAGCAGTATAGTTGTCCTCTGCATCTTCTGGCTTGTCTGGCAACTCTGGAGTCTCTGTGGCATTTCTGCTCTATTCTTCCTGTTCCAAGGATTTGCTTAGTCTGGTAGCCCTGCTCATACTTCCTGTCTGCCTTTGGCTAATCAGCACTTTTTATGAAACTCATAGGCAGGACAATTATTAACAATGTAATGTCATAAATCCACTACAGATGTTATTCACACTTCATTTTGGTTTCAAGATTCATCTATAAACTCAGTAGCATATACTATTTCTACCCATATCTTAAAACTCCATTTGCATTATTGCAGTTGACATGTGAGAAATATTAATGACATACAAACAGAAAATGCTAAATATACTGAAGAATTTGACAAGAAATATCAATCAAAAATTTTTGCCAAAAATTTCTGTGCTTTGTGTTATAATGTACTGAACACAGTGTTCTCTTAGACTTCTCTATTTTTTCTAAAAATCTAGAATGCATCATGGGCTACCTGAAAAAATATAGAGATTATTTTATGCAACATAGTCATGGTCACCTGTCTGGAAAGAATGAGATTATCCTGGAATGTGGAGAGGAGAGAGTAGCCACAACCATGGTGAGCTAGTGAATGAGCAAAAGAACACTGAAGGCTTTAGTTGAAAGAGAAAGCAAGAGATAAGAATGTTTTTGCCATATTTAGTTCCACTTGAAAGGAAAGGACTCCTGATCATTTAACTTAGTGTAGTGTCCTGGCCTCAGAATGTATCATGTCTACCGTAACTGTTAGAAGACATTATGTCTTATTACACCTGAGTTATGGTTACTTAATACTAGTACAAAATGCAGTTCTATTTGACTATGCTGAAAGCAGATTGGAAATATTTTACAAAATTTTAAGTCTAACGTGAGTCCATAATATAGAATTACTCAACTGCCTTCCTTGTGTGCATATCTTCATAATAATACCCTTCATTTTCTTCCCAGTGGAGAACGGACAGACATCCATTTGGGAAATACTCTCAGAAGGCAGTGTACAGAGTGGATTTGAGAATAACCCCATGAAGAAATTAAGAATCACAGCAGTGTATGGACCTCAAAGAGTGGAGGATAGAAATAAGCAAAGCTGCCCGTTACAGCCCACCCCAAATGTCTGGCAGAATAGTGTCTTTGCATCCATTACTTTTGAAGACTCTAATGTGTTTTTCTAGGAAAAAAAAAACCCTGTGATGCTTTTAGTTAAGACTTTAATATTTAAAGAAATTTGGTCATATGGTTTGTATACTTCATTGTCTATCACTTAATAAGTATAAACACTGTGAACCTGGGGTTAGTTTAACCTCCCTTCATTAATTTTTAAGACAAAACATTTAAAGATAGAGATATGTATTCTAAATATAATCAACCATTGGCCTGTTTTCCGATACTAATTAATACCACTCAAATAATTTTCCATCTTTTTCTCAATTAGAGATTTTTAATAATGTTATCTGTTATAAATCACTGAACTCTGAAGGCTGTATGCTATCATTGTGAAAATCCATATGATTACAGTGCATGAACCCTGTTCAGTACTTGAACTCTATGGTACATAATATAAGGTTGACTTACCTTAAATGAGAACTTAAGGAGATAGTCTATTATCAGGTTCACAATTAGAACACCTCTATTAATACGACTTATACTCATTTTCAGAGAACTATTGCAAATGTGTTCCTGTCCATCAACATGTAAATAATGAAAAGGAATCTTGTCAGTGTAATGAGCTTGTCAAAGTACTTGATGACTCCTCCACATGTGCACTTTATAGAACAAGTGAAGCTACAGAGAATTCTAATAACTACATATGCAGTAATCATGGAGGTGCCTCTGCTAACTCATCCAACTCAGATAAACATGGAAATATGCATGCTGGAGAAGAACCTTGCATATATAAAGACTGTGAGAAATCTTTAAATTTGTGTTCCAATGTTACTCAAGATCAAAGAGTGTACACTGCACAGAAAGAGCACAAGCAGGGAGAATATGAGGACTATTTCAGCTCTGCATACAAACTTTTGCAACAACCAATCTACATTGGAAAGACACCACACCGGTGTGGGAAATGTGGGAAATGCTTCAGTACAGCCTCATGTCTCACTGTACATGAGAGAATTCATACTGGAATTAAACCCTACAAGTGCAAAGTTTGTGAAAAATCTTTTACCCAGTGGTCAAGTCTTAAAACACACCAAAGGCTTCATACTGGGGAGAGACCTTACAAATGCAAAGAATGTGGAAAGTCATTTCCTCAGTTGTCAGCATTTAATAGTCATCAGAAAATGCACACAGGGGAGAAACCTTACAAATGTAAGGAATGTGACAGATCCTTTGCCCACTATGCCAGTTTCAGAGGACATCAGAAAATGCATTCAGCTGGGAGATATTTTAATTGTCAAGAATGTGGAAAGGTCTTTCATCAGCTTTCACACCTTAAAAGCCATAACAGGCTCCATACTGGAGAAAAACTTTACAAGTGCAAAGAATGTGACAGATCTTTTCCCCACTACTCATCATTGTATAGGCATCGGAAAACTCATTCTCTAGAAAAGGTTCACAAATGCAAAGACTGTGGTAAGTCCTTTTTTGAATTATCACATCTTACAATACATTACAGACTCCATACTGGTGAGAAACCTTACAAATGTGAGGTATGTCACAAATTGTTTACCTTGAACTCAACTCTTAAAACACATAAGAAAGTTCATAGTGAGGAAAAGCCTTACAAATGTATGGAATGTGACAAATCCTTTACCAAACAATCAGACCTTCGAAGACATCAGAGTGTTCACACTGGAGAGAAACCTTACAGATGTAAGGAATGTGACAAGTCTTATACTAGCTGCTCATATCTTAGGGCACATCAGAAAATTCATACTGGAGAGAAACTTTACAAATGCAAAGACTGTGACATATCCTACATTCATATTGCAAGTCTTAGAAAACATCAGAGAGTCCATACTGGAGAGAGGCCTTACAGTTGTAAGGAGTGTGAGAAATCCTTTACCAGGTGCTCAAACCTTAGGAGACATCAGAGTGTTCACACGGGAGAAAAACCTTACAAATGTACAGAGTGTGACAAGTGCTTTACACAGGACTCTCATCTTAGAACACATCAGAGAGTCCATACTGGAGAGAGACCTTACAGTTGTCAGGAATGTGAGAAATCTTTTGCCCGCTCTTCTGGTTTAAGGAAACATCAGAAAATCCATACTGGAGAGAAACCATACAAATGCAAAGACTGACATTCTTTATCCCCATGTCTTTCTGTCCATTAGAAATTACACCTCCCCAAATGTATTGAATTTGACAAATCCTTCACAGAGTGCTGAACTCTCAGAGTTAAAAGGAAATTCATCATTAAAGAAAACACTCTATTAAATGATTATCTTTTATTTACCTCCAAAACTTCCATACTAGAGTTGAACCACTATAGTGAAAAATGATTATCTCATTTGGTTGGTCTTTCAGCAGGCCCTCCCTTCTCCATCGCTGCAGTACATATTTGATTCATTCCTCCCCTAGGATTTCCATTTTATAATTTTACATCACCTATATTCTACTGCCCGTCCCCTTTTCCTGCATCTCTCCACTAAGACCTATTTCTGGGTTCCTGGCTTCTACATGTAGTCTTAACAGAACACACAATACGAAGTCTGTAGCTTCGACACAAACATTAGAGAACATGTGATGTTTGACTTTTGGGGCCTAGGTCTTTGAACTCATAATTTTTATTTGCATACATGTACAAATAGATTTCACACACCTAACATGCTGATTTATATAGATAAGTATCACATTTTCATTTACACATTTCAGTTTATGTACATCTTGATACAGTAAATAAATCATCAGTGAACTTGATGGGCAAGTGCTCATTGGAAAAAGTACAAGTGTTTGGAGTTCATACCCAGAAATGGTTATCATGTATCAGTTTCCTCTGAGAGCAAATACTTCCATCTTGGAGGAATCTCCGTGCAGCAAAGTATGTGAAAAGAAAGGTAAAGCAAAGGGATGCTGTAAGGCAGTGGTTTTCAAGCTTCTGGAATACACTTTAGTACAGTTCCTCATGTGGTCATCCCACTCATAAAATTACTTTGTTTTTATTCCCTAGCAGTAATTTTTGTGCTATTATAAATGTAAGTGTCTCATATGCAAGTTCCTTATATGAGACCCCAAAGGAAATCCTGACAAAGAGATTTAGAGACACTGCTCTAAGGATTCAGTCCTGCAGAAAACTCTTTCTTTCAATTTTTAAAATGTAATGTTTTTTCCATATCTATCACTGCTCCCCCTTCCTTCCCTCCTCTTAATCCTCCCTCAGTCTCCCCTCACCCCATCCTCCCATCCCTTCCTTAAGGAGGGCAAGGAATCCAAAGGTGAGTCAGTTCAGTCTGGCATATCCATTTGAGGTAGGTCCAAGTCCATGCTCCCAGTATTAAGGCCAGGCTTGGTGTTCCTCTGTAGGAAATGGGCTTTGAGATGTCAGTTCATGTACCAGCAATATACTCTGATCCTACTTCAAGAGGCTCTACAAACTGCCCATGCAATTTGACTGACATATACCTTCAGAGAAGGGTTTAGTTCCTTTCTATGAAGGTTCCTCAGATTATTTCACAGCCAGTGAGCTTCCAATAGCTCCAGTCAGCTGTCTGTGTGTCTCCTACTCATGATCCTGGCTCCTTTGCTCATATACTCTCTCCTCTCTTTTCAGCTGGACTGGGAGCTTGACCTGGTGCTTAGCTATGAACCTCTGCCTCTATCCATTACTGGATAAAGGTTCTATAATGACATTTAGAGTCATCATTCATTTGATTACAAGGGAAATCTCCTTTAGCCACCCTCTCCACTAATGCCTGGAGTCCAAGCCAGGGACATCTTGTGAGTTCTTGGAGGTTTCCTTAGCACCAGGATACAGAAAAGCTCTTTAAACTCAGGAATAGAAAGCTCAATAGCTTCAGGAAGTCACAGAAAGTGGCAACATTCACCAGTAGCCTCCTGCCTCAAGCATAAATGATTGGTAAGGACTGCTGACATGGTCAGACAAGCCAAGCTGTACAGAAGTTGCACACACCAACCATGAAGCAGATACCAGTCAAGCTGCCCCAACCAGACAAGACAAGCTTCCTGGAGGATGTAGCATTGCTGTCTATTGGTCCAGCCCCCAGCAGCACAAAGCTCAAAGGAAAATCCACAGCTTTGGTATGCACTAAACTGTTCTATCTTAGGGAGTTGGATACAAAGACACTTTCAGACTCTTTTGACATTTTTCTTCAGACCCTTTCTTTATTCCTTTGCATTCTTGATTATTTTCCTGGTGAATTGCATCTCTCATTCTTGACTTTCCCTTCTAACACTGTGTTTAATATTGATGTCTCCCTTCTAGTTTCTTCTAATTCTCTTATTCCCATTTTTTTACTTCTAACTCATTTTACCTCTTATCATTGCTCCTATCTTACAGCTTATATAACCCAGCAAAATCAGGCAATATAAAAATACAATGTGATTACATTCTTTTTCGCAAGTGAATGATTACAAACAGTAAAAAAAAAAAAAAAAAAAAAACAAAAAAAAAAACAAAAAAAACAAAAAAAAAACAATATTTTCCATATCCCTTACGTGATTAAACATTTTACATATTACAGGTGAAAACTGAATTATACTAAGAACCCAAGCAACTTATTGTACATTAATCGTGTGGGCAAGCAAGGCATTCTTCTTAGACCTTTTATTGACAGGTACATTTTGCAGTTACAATGAAAAATAAAAAACCAAATTACTTTGTTACTTATCTTAAAAGGTAGTATTACAAGGAATCTTAAATCACAAACCTGAGCTTTTGTATATGAAAAAGAATCAGTCAGCTCTACTTTAAATATTTAGGGTATATACCCACTCATCAATGGTTTTTTATTTCAGGAAACAGGGCAAAACTGAGTATAAGAAATTAATCATCACTTTTGGTCATCAACCAATCATAGCAAGGAAGATGCATCAGGAAGTATTAATCGGGCTGCTTTGTCCATGTTCCCTGCCTTTAAAGAGTTCTGCATTCAACTATGAGCTTTTCTAGGACTTTATCTTCTTGGGTTTTTCTCCTTAAAGCTATTTGACAAACATCTTAGTCAAAGTTTAAGTTATTTTCCAAGCTTTGTTTCAGCTGTGATGCACTCTGAAACTTGTGAACACATATCCCAACATTAAGGTTAAAAGAATTTAAGCTAGCTGGACTGTGACCCAATTGTTGTTGTTGTTTTTTTTTTTTAATCATTAACCTAAGACAGCAGCTGTAGAAGCTCTTGTGTTATAGCAGTGTTATTTCCTTTTTTATATTTTAATCATAACAATTTATTTAAATTAATATTTTTTATAACATTTAGAAAGTACAACTTAGGAAGAAATCATCTTCATAATAATTTATATGTTCAAATGCCCAGGAGAATGGGATATTTCCATGAGATATACATACTTTAATTACACCACTACAGTAATCATAACATGCCAGATACCAGAGAAAAATAGCAGCAGCTAACATGTAAAGGCACAACAGAAGAAAATGACATTCCAGGGACTGTGGTCGCAGGGCCTCATCTGTCCAAAACTGATCCATGAAAGAATTTCCCCTTGATAAGCTGACTGACACCTTGAACTTCCATTACCACCTGTTGCTTTTTGAGAAGGCGCACGGTAAGGTAGAGAGTGGCTTGAAAAGCATGTCCAACCTCCTTTGAGCCCTAGGTTTCCTGCTTTATTAGCTATCACCCTCACAGTGCGATGCAGCTGTCATTGAGCCCCTTGTGCTTCTATAAATAGTCCCTTACCCACACTTCTGTAAGTCTGCCCAGTAAAATGTACCAGTCTCTTAGCTTTAGCGGTGACTCTCTGTTTAGCAGCACTGTCTGCTGTTTCAGATGACTCATTTTGAATTCCCAGCCCCCTCACGTGGGCACAAAATCTATAACCTCAGTTCCAGGCATCCAATGGCCTCTTTTTTCATCAGGGACAAAGACCAAACATTGCACACAGTCCTACATGAAGACAGCCACCCCCAAAAGCGTTGCTCCATCAGGTTTGACTTCATTGGTTACCTAGTGTTCATTTGGCTTGGCTTCCGCAGGAATAGTGTCTTGGATCACACAGGAGTTGTATGTTGAGGGGTTTTCTTTTTCATATTTATTTTTTTTTAGATCATACACTCCTTTCTAACGTTGAGTCTCTAGTTCTCACTCCCACAGCAGTGTATGATCTCCTTCCCCCAATTTGATGCCAGTGTTAGTTATCATTTCTGTTTCTGATGATGGCCATTGCAGCTATGGCAACATGAAGACTTGTCATCCTATTGTGCATTTCCCCTGATAGGCATATGACTTTTTGTTGGTTATACTTTTACTTTGGGTTTGATTTTGTTTCTTTTATTTTTATTTTGCTTTAATTTTTTGAGATTATAATTTAATTGCATGTCCCCTTTCCCTTTCCTATTGCCAAATCCTTCCCTACATCCTTTCCTGATTTTTTTTATTTTCATGACATTTGCCCCAGTGACTGTTGTTGCATATATATGTATATTAATTTACAAGTATATTCCTGCCAGGTTGTTGTAACACACACCTTTATCCCAGCACTTGGGAGAAAGGGAGCTATAAATATCCGAGTCCAAGACAAGCTGGGTCTACTGAGTGAGTTCCATAACAGCCAGGGCAACACAGTGAAACTCTCTAAAAGAAAACAAAAATGAAAGAAAAAATATATATCCCTAAATATAATCTTCTATGTCCACATCATCCTACTTGTATGTGCAAGTGTTACAGCTCTGGGGTGAAAGTTATCCTGACATGTCCAGAAGCCAGACTGTACTTGCAAGTGTCAGAATTCCAGAGGAAAAGGTATCCTGACTTGTCGGAAAGTCAAACTCTACAGATAACTATGAACAGAGGTATCCTGGATACCTACAGCTATGGGGAAAAAGGTATCCAGACATGTCAGGACATTAGGCTATCCCTGAAGCTGGAGTGCAGTGGGGGATGGTGTCCCTGCAGGATGTGGCAATCTCCCTGAGAAAGAACCCTTGTGAGTGAGTTCTGCTTTGCTCCTCCTTAGGGAGTTTCCCAGGAGAGGAATCCATCTCTTCTGCTTTTCTCTGCTCCCAAAGGAGCTTCCCAGCAGAGAATCTGCTCCACACCTTCAAAAAGTCTGCACCCAAATTTATTTTAAAAAAAGAGATTTATTTGGGAAAGAGAAATCTATAGAGTAGCTGCTTTTGCCAGGGTGGAGAACAGCTGATAACAGGCAGAGGGGCTTCAATAGGGCTAGTTTTTCTGCTTAAGGATTTATTGGCTTTTGCTCAGGGATTGGTTGGTTTTCTTACTCAGAGACTGATTCATTTTGTGTTCAGTTGTTCAGTTGGGCAGATGAAAAGTAGGCTTTTGTTTCAGGACCTCACTGTCTTTCATTGGTATTTTATTATTATTATTGTTGTTGTTATTATTATTATTATTATTATTATTATTATTATTATTATTATTATTATTAAGCATTTGGCTTTAGTTTTAGGGCCAGAGTGTATTTCTTTCACTGGCTCTGGATCCAGCACCAAAGTGTATTTTTTGGACTGGTTTTAGAGTGTATTTATTTTCTTATGGTTTCAGGGCAAGGGTGGATTTTTCAGACTCTGGTTTGGGGACAAGAATGAGGTTCTTTGGCTGTCCCCTCTACCATACAGTGTATGTTTTGAAAGCTGACCATGTGACATCAGATAACCATTTATTATGTTCTTCCTGAGGGAAGAAGACCATGTGTGTAGTTCTCTGTGTAGGGTTGTCCTTGGGCCTCTTCCCCATCCACTGTGCCATGTCCATTATACTTGTTGCTTTGCTCACATTATGTGGGCATGGTGAGACTTTAGAGATGTAGTTTCTGACATTAGTAGGTGTAATGGCTACTCTTACCTGTCAACTTGACTATATCTGGAATGAACTACAATTTAGAAATGGAGGGCACAGGTTTGAAAGATTATTTTTGCTTGGATCAAGTGGGAGGACGAACTTGTAGTCTGGATCTTTGAGGTGGAAAGAAACACACGTTTGATAATGACCTGGAGGCTGGAAGTTAAACCTCTTATCTGGGCGAAAATTTCTGCTGGAAGTCTATCCATAAACAGGGAAGAATGAAGTTTGTGCTCCTTGCCTGCTTACCCTCACCTTGTTAGCACATCCATTCATTCACTGGCACTTAAGCTGACTTCTTCCAGATTGTAACATATTCTGAAGACCAGCTAAGACAGCTATCTTGGGAACTGAGAAACTTCTGGATTTTGGAATTTTCTATTCACAGCATGACACTGATGGATTAGCTAGACAGGAACCTACAAGTCATTCCAACACACACACACACACACACACACACACACATGAGAGACAGAGACAGAGAGAGAGAGAGAGAGAGAGAGAGAGAGAGAGAGAGAGAGAGAGAGAGAGAGAGAGAGAGACTGACTCACTCATCCTACAAGTTCTGTGCTGACTATACAGATTTTGGTACCATAAGTACAGGGATGAATTCATTAAGTATCTGGTATGTGCTTTTCAATTTTACCAGCACCCTCAAATACCGAGGCCTCTCCAGTCAACCACTCTTTTGGAAGCTTGGAGAATATTGAAAGGCCATGGTGTGAGCTATATAGCAAAGTTAAGGAGATGAATGCATTTTATTATCCAGATTTATCAACAGTGCATAGCAATGTATTTGGGTACCCTGTATTTGAAATTTTGATGGTTTGCAAAAAAAAAATAAATAAAAATAAAGAAAATGATGATGCTGGTTGTTTACTCTTAACATCTCTAGATAAATATTGAAGAGCAGGGTATGAGCTCTGTGATAAAAACTAATGTCTAGCTGTTCCAAGTACTGTGAAAGACAACGAAGAACTTAGTGATAAAATGAACTGGCTCCAGATGCAAATACACAGTCTAAAGGATTCTCAGTGTGCCCTGGAAGAAAATCTCTCTAGCAGCCACGGAGCTCAAGGTGCTTAAAATAAAACTGAACCCTCGTTATGAGGTAGGCCGAATGAGAGCAAAAATTCAAGTCCCAGGTACAGTGAAAACAGCTGAAATAAAGGTTTTTTAACGAACTGGATCCTATAATGTGGAGTGGGGGTGTGTGGGAGGAGCCTATTATAATGGAGAACTTCGATCCTCAGCTTTCAAGGGTTTCTCTTACCCGAGAAAGTAGTACCCTCAGCCCTACTGCTTGAAATATTGTCTTTTCAATATTTGATTGAGGGAAATAATCCTTTGTTGTCTGCTAATAGAGAAGTCACTTTCTCTGAAAGAAATCCCAGACAAGATAATACTGATCTTCCTCAGGGTCCACCAACAGTTGCCTGATGTGGGAATGCCTTTCTGTATGCTGTGAATATCAAGCTTTAAATAAAGGAGCTGTTTTGGGCCATGACAGGCACCATAGAAGAAATAGGAGGAGAAATCAGAGCGTAGGTAGGAGAAGCAGAGCAGAGTCAGAGACAGTCCGAGCTGAAGTCCAAAGGAGCAACATGTAAGGAACACAGGTGAGCCATGGGCCCGTAGCAGACAGATTAATAGAAATGGGTTGATTAAAGATGTAAGAGCTAGCTAGCAATGTGCCTGAGCCATAGACCAAACAGCATAAAGCTAATATAAGCGTCTGAGTCATTTCTCGGGAGCTGAGCTATGCGCGGCAGGCTGCTAAGGGGTCTCGGGCGACAGGTGTGTGGGTCTGGGCCACTGGCCGCCCGGGACTGAGAAACCCCTTAGCTACAGTTGCCTCTAGACCTATAACCAAACCCTGAAAAAGTCAGGCCCTTAGAGGGCAGTAGAAAGTGTAGTCCATGAGGTTACACTACTAAATGGCACAATAATTTTGCTACTTAATTCTAGCATAGTTCTGGAAATATGTGTGAGAACAGGCTTTACAGGTGTGAGATAATGGTGGAAGGAACATAAAACTAAATCAGGCTGAGTTTGCTGATATTCCTCCGAGTGGAGATTCTAGGTTTACTAAGAGAGCTTGAATAGGTTTTTTTTTTTTTTTTTTTTTTTTTTTTTTTTTTTTTTTTTTTTTTTTTTAAAGGAGAGGGGAGTCAAAAGTTTATCTGAGTGATTGGATGAGGCATATGTCAAAAAGGTCTACTGAAACTGATGACGCCAAACATTCCTTGGTTTAGGATTACAGAAGGCATTTTAAGGCTGAGGAAAATTGCAATGCTAGAGAAAGTATGCTGTGTAAAACCTAAGCCTCAGTGATGGGAAGGCTCAGAAGAAATGCCTTTTACTAATCCTAAAAGATAAAAAATAATGAGGGGGAACCAGCACATTTGGAGAGCTTTGCTGTCCCCCTTGTCCTTATGTAAGACCTCAGGGTTGGAGCGTCTGCTGCTCTACTAGATGAATTAAATGCAGTAGTTTTAATTGGGCCCTGAGGTAACAGAGGCCACATGGCAGCACTGAACCAATCATTCCAGGAACAGTGATAGTTTTTTTATCATGATAGGCAACATAGACAAAACAATGTTTATAATGCATTAAAGATAATAATCAGCACAAGTAAGTGAATTTTTAATTGCATGTCTCTTTTGGATCTTTGGTACTGGCTAATTAAAAATTGTCTTTCTAGGCAGGAAATAGAGAAGCCTACTGAATTCTTGTTTGTCCTCTATAAGCAGAACAATTCTCAAACTAATGGAAAAAAGTCTGCCTGAATTGTAGCAAAAAAAAAGCAATCTAGGTCAGTGAATATATTTCAAATTTGAGCCAAATTGTAACCCCAGAACCCCTTAAAGGGGATAGCTGGGTTAGCCGGAGGAACAGCTTTGTTAAAGTTCTTAAAAGGTTTTAGCCTTTCTTCAGTTCTTATGCAGAGAGACATAAGGCATTTCATAAGATAACCACACACTAAGGGAACTGAAACAATACTACTTTCTGTGATGTAGTATACAATGGTTTTGAACTGAAGCTGATTCTGGTGGGTCCCAAAAACATTGTGGCCCTCAAGTTCAAGGATCCTATGGAGACCAGGTAATTAATGGGGTTTTGGCTGAAGTCAAAATCAGAATCCAGTAGTATTCTTAACTCTCTTTTAGTTATTTTCCCAGAATAAATAATCGGGACATACTTAGAAGCTGGCAAATCTGCCATTGGTTCCCTGATCTGTGAAGTGAGAGCTGATAGGGTTGGAAAGGGTAAATGAAGCCTTTAGAGTTGCCTCTGCTCCCCCCCCCATAGTGAATCTAAAACAGTATCACACACCTTGACGAAAGTGTAGAAATTACTGCCACCATGAAGGACTTGAAAGGTTAAGGGTGGTGGTTCCCAACACATCTCTCTTTAACTCTTTTCTCTAGCCAGTACAGAAAGCAGATAGATCATGGAGAATGGCAGCTGAATATTGAGAATTCAATGGCTAGTGACTCTGATTTTAGCTGCTGTCCCAGATGTGGTGTCCTTTCCTGAGCAAATTAACACACATTCTGGTATACAGTATGCAGCTATTGATCTGGCAAATGCCTTTTTATCAATACCTGTCCATAAGAACCATGAGAAGAAACTTGTTTTCAGTTGGCAAGGCCAGCACTATACCTGTACAATTTTACATCAAGGATGTTTGAACACTCCACCCCTGTGTCATAACTTAGTCGGTGTAGTAAGAGGTTTCTGGCCTGGACTTTTGGGCCTAGCCTCCAGGTTTAGACCCGCAGAGACACACAGACGCTTACATTAATTTTAGGCTGAACAGCCTAACGCCCAGGCATATAACTTGCTAGCTCTTTACCCTTGAACTAACCCATGATTTTAATCCTGTTCAGCCATGCGGCTCAGTACCTTTTCTTAGAGCAGCATAGTTGTCCTCTGCTTCTTCTGGCTTCTCTCTGGCATTCTGCTCTGTTCCTCCTGTTCCCAGAGTTTTCTTAGTCTGGTAGCCCCACCCACACTTCCTGTCTGCCTTTGGCCAATCAGTGCTTTTATTAAACCAGTGGGTGGAATTAGAAGGAACCTCAATCATCTGTCTCTTCCAAAAATTTTCACACTGGTGTACTATATTGATGACATTATGCTGAATGGACCAAGTGAGCAGGAGGGAGCAATCACTTAGAACTCATTGGTAACACATATGTGCAACTGAATGTGAAAAATGAATCCAAGCAAAATTCAAAAGCCTTATGACTCAGTGAAACTCTTAGGAGACCAGTGGTGTGGGACATGCTGAAATTATTCATTCTAAGATAAAAGCAATTATTTCCCATGGCCCTTCCCACCACCAAGAAAAAAAAAGCACAACATTTAGTGGATCTATTTGGATTTGGAGACAGCACATTCCTTACTTATATTTGTTACATTGGTCCATATACCAAGTGAGTAGAAAATCTGCTAACTTCCTGTGGGGCCTGGAAGGTGAAAATGTTCTTCAACAGTCCCAGGTTGCTATAAAGGCTACTCTACCACATGGACCATATGATTGAGCAGACCCATGTGGTGATATATTGTATCTTTAATAATAAATAGCCTAGAATATCAGAGGACAAAGCCAGGCCATGAAGGTCAGGGAGTGGTGGTTCACACATTTAAAAAAATATTTATCTGTATTATTATGTATATAGTATTTTGCCTGCATACCAGAAGAGAACACACCAGATCTCTTTATAGATGGTTGTGAGCTACCATGTGGTTGCTAGGAATTGAACTCAGGTCCTCTAAAAAAGCTGCTAATGCTCTTAACCTTTGAGCCATTTTGAGTTATCAGCAGCCAGAATGAATTTTAGGTGAATCGTAGAGGATACCATTGGGATTTTGGAACAAGGCTCTCCAATTTTCTGTGGCCAACTATTCTCCCTCTGAAAGACATCTCTTATGACCTCCAGGCCAAGAGTGAGAGAACTATCCCTGCCTTATATCTTATAGAAAAGAGGGGGTCCTGCACCCCACCAGGGAAGCACAGTAGAGCTGACTCTGTTGTTGTGGTTGCATGGGAGTGAGAGCTGAAGAGCTGACTCTGACACCCTCATATAATTCCTATAATCGGGACTAAGGGCCCTGCACATTGCCTGGGAAAAACAGTAGAGCTGGTCTATAAAACATGGGTAAGAGAGACCCAGATCTGAGGGCCCAAGAGCAGGAGAACTGGCCCTGGTGGGCTGACCTGGGCAGGCTGGCCAGGACAGTGCTGGAAAGCTCTTTTAGGGAGTGATAATGCTAGCAAGATGACCAACCCAGTTACCACCCAGGCCCGGAACCAGGGCTATAAGTTGCCCCACTCCAAAATCTACTGAATCTACAAACTGTTGGATCATGTGAAGGGGTGAATGTACAGATCCAAAACAACAAGGCACAGGCCAACAGGATTTGAGGCTAAATTTTCTATCTCGTCAGTCTGTTTACAAACTTAACATTAATTATAAACTCTTGGCTGATAGCTTAGGATTGTTTCTAGTTAGCTATTATAACTTAAGTCTCCAGTGAGATTATGTTTCTGTACTTTTAAAATATTTGTCCCTTTTACTGTTTTGCTGATTGGCCAGAAGGCAGACAGGAAGTATCATATTAAGAAAACTCTGGGAAGTGGAAGAGCAGAGCAGAGATGTCAGGTGGATGCAGAGAAAGGAAGCTGAAATGTTGCTCTGAGAAAAGGTCCTGAGCCACTCTGCTAATCATGGGTTAGTTTAAGAGTAACAGTTAGCAAATGACTTCCCTGAGCCATAGGCCACATAGCATGTAATTAATATCAGACTTCCTGTGATGATTTGGGACTGTGGGTCCAGATCTCAGAGCAAGGCTGGGCCAGAAACTTCTGACTACTTAAATTAACACATTTCTATGAATCCATGTGCTACCCTTGCCTCCTTTCCATAACCAGTCAACTTTCCATGTTGCTTCTTTTACTTCTGCCCGGTGACTCACTGACTCCCTATACTATGCCCTTCTTCTTCTACCAAGTTTTTTCTCTGAACATCCTGCCTAGCTCTCAGTCAGTTAGCTTTTTGTTAACAATGAGGGCAATATAAATTCACAGTGTACAAAGACTGTTCCACAGCACAGCTTCCCAAAGGAGCCCCAGCGACAGCCCATTATTGGCGGGGGAGCAGAAACCAGAGGCCTCTATGGAGACTCATGGTAATAAATACTTGCAAATAAAGATGACCAGACTAAAGGGTCCACTGTGTGTCTCAATGGGCCACACAACTGTGTTCATCACAAGATTCCTCCTTCTGTTTGTTTATATTTGGTTTTGATTTTGTTTTGTTTGGGTGTGGGGAAGGAAGTTACAAGGCCCGTTGGTGGATGCTGGGGGAAAGGGAGATAAGTGGGATTAGAACACTTGACTTTAAGTCTGCAAGGATAAGAGTAAAAATTACATAGAAGCTCTCGGCCTGATATTGGGACTTAGTGGAAACCCAACATTTGACAATGAGACAATTTACCAAATCATCATGTGACCTGAGCTGCCTGTCATGAGCTGGGTGTGATCTGACCCACGAGTCATAAAGTAGGACACGTACAGCAGCAATCTATGATCAATTAGAAGTGGTATATACGTGATCGGGCCCACGCAGGTCCTACAGACAAATTACATGGAGAAGTTGCCCAAATGCCTATGCTTTCTGCTCCTGTTATAATGCTGTCTGCTGCCAGCATGATCTATAGTATCACGGCATGTGCCCTGTTAATGGTTGATGGAGGAAGAGAAGACTGTGGCCTGGCTTACTGATGGTTCCTCACATTATACAGACACCACCCAGAAGTGAACAGCTACAGCATTACAATCCCTTTCTGTGACATTCCTGAAAGAAACAGGCTAAGGGAATTCTTCACGGTGGGCAGAACTTTGGGCAGTTCATCATGATACAGTTTGTTTGGAAGGAGAAACGGCCAAATATGTGACTGTTAACTGGTCCACAGGCTATAGTCAATGGATTGGCTAGATAGTCAGGGACCGGAAAGAACATGACTGGAAAATTAATAAAAAAAAGACATTTGGAAAGTATGTGAATAGATCTCTCCAAATGGTCAAAGAATGTGATGATACTTGTGTCCCATGTAAATAATCATCCAAAGGTCATTTCAGATCAAAGGGACTTAAATAATCAAATATATAGATGACCTGTTCTCGGGACAGTAATTCTCTTCCTCTGTCCATGGGCTCAGCAACATGAACATCTACTCACCAAGGCTGACCTGACTACAGCTGCTCCTGAGTGTCAGATCTACCCATAGCACAGAATTCCATTCAGCCCAGATATGACAGCATTTCCCAGAGTAACCAGCCAGCACCCTGGTGGTAGGCTGACTACATTAGATCACTTCTTTCATGTAAATGACAATGCTTTGTCCTTGCTGGAGTAGATATTTCTGCCTATGGATTTGCCTTTCCTGAGTCAGATGCTTCTGCGAAAACCACCATCTCTAGAATTACAGAATGCCTCATCACCATCATGGTATTCCATATTGTATGGCTTCCGACCAAGAAACTCACTTCATAGAAAAGAGGTGCATGGAATCCACTGATGTTACCATGTTTTCCGGCACCTCGAAACAGCTGCCCATATAAAAAGAAGGAATGTTTTTTTGAAGAAACAGTCACAGAGCCAGTTAGGTGGCAGCAGCCTAGAGCGTTGTGACATGGTCCTCCAGAGGACAGTGTCGGCTTTAAATTAGTGTCCATTATATGTTAAGGTTTCTCTCCTGTAGCCAGGATTCAGGTGTCTCAGGAATCACGGCGAGGGAATGGAAACACTTTCTTCTCATCCCCAGTGACTAGAAGTTTTGGTTCCTGACAGGATCTGAAACAAACATTTTACTGAACTGAAAACTCAGACTCTCCCTTGGTCACTTTTGGCTTCTAAGGTCCTTAAACCAAAAAGTTAAGAAGGAAATAAATGTGTTCAGAGGGATAACTGATCCATATCACCATGGGAGTAATGTTTTCTTCTCTTTTCAAGATTGGTGCTGGGGCCTTCTGGGCTCAGCAGAGGGCTCTAGCTAAAGGCAGTCATTCTTCTACAATCCATCCACATAGCCAACATTTGAGAGGTAAAGGATGTGACCTGTGAGCATTTCCCTGTCCTGGACTGATTGTGGTATAGTGTGAGGACCATGCAGGTAAATTCAGTTGCTGCTGCTTACTGATTACTGTGGAGTCCAGAGCACCACATGTGTTAGCCCTTCCTCATCTTTCCCTTTTTAATTCCTTTGCTCCTCCTTTTCCGGAATGTTCCCAGAGTCCTAGATGGGATGCTGTAACTGACGTTTTTATGTCTGGAACCACATTACCTTGCTTGTTTACTACATCTGGGACAATCAATTGTCACTGCATTCACCTACGCATTAAACATTCCTTTGTTTTATCTAAAAGGTCCTTTAGCATAAGTCACAGAAGACAAACATAATGTGAGTTAGCAAAATGACAAGATCACCATGGTTAGAGCAGTACAGAGAGGGATGAACTCGGTTCTAGGCTGTTAGCAATGGTTACTTCCATCTATTTCTTTCCATAATCTAAGCTCCTGAAATGTGTCTCCCCAAGGCATAACTTGGTTTTTGTTCGTCATATTTATGCTTGCCATGATACGCTTGCATCTGAATTTAGCCTGTTATCATTTGTGTAAATTTATAACCTGGGAGGCAGGCTGTTATCCAGCGGAGGTCAGCTGCCTGTCTTTTATCTGATGGTTCAGAACCCACTATGGGGTGAGATTTCGGGGTGCAGCGTCCTCCAGGATCCAGGTCTGGTCTAGACCGGCAGCCAGCACGTGGGGAGGCTGCGCAGAGGGACGGGGACAGCCTGACAGCTGCAATGGTGTGTGGAAGGTGGCGTGAGACCGAGTGGGAGGGAGCGGCGGGTCGTTCACCCGGAAACAATCCTTGGAAGCATATGGCACATTGGCCGAGCGTGGAGGAAAAGTGAAGTGTGGGTGGGTTCAGAGGAGTGACGTAGAAGGAAGCTGGGACTAAATTTGCGGGAACACTGGGAAGTCGAACGGTGGAGCCCAAGGTAGACGTGCCAAGGGCATAGTCTCTGTCCGTCGCTCCGAGGCCTGCGCGGTGAGGAATCCCGTGCACGGTGCGGACCCGAGACCCCCGGAGCCTCCGCCGCCGTCCGCAGCGCAGAGGCGGGAACCGCAGCCCGGCGGCCCTGGAGCCTCCCAGGTCAGAGGGAGGGGAGCGGGGCTGGGCTCCTGGGGCTGCTCCTGAGGAAACCCGCTTTGCGCAGGCCTTACCCTTATCGGTAGATTTTCGATCAGAATACCCGGAAGAATCTTGTTTTTTGACAAAATAGTCTTATCAGAAACATTGAGTAGAATATTTGAGTATGTATGTTGCTATTTGCAAACGCGGTCTTGTTTTCAATGGTGACCAAGTTCTCGGAATTTACGATCATCCATACCAACGTCTCTGTTGTACCACTTCCTTATTCAAGAGAGTAGCACGTGGGACTTGGATTCCCCGTGAATTTTTAGATGTTAATCATGAAAGGGTAGTCTGCAAATTTAACTGAATCCACAAGTACATTTTTTTTTTTTTTTTGCGAATTCCCGAAGTATGGTTGTGAACATTAACCTGTAAAAGCAAACATTTATTCACCGTTAATTTTGCATCTCAGACGCATGTACTTTGTGGTGTAAAAACAGTATTCTGAAAAATGTCTTTAATCCTAAAACTCAGAAGGGAGGCCGGTGGATTGCAGTGAGTTGGGGGCCAGAGAAGTATATCTATAGAGTTCCAGGACATCCAGAGCTCAATGGTGAGACCCTGTCTCAGGAAACAAAAGATTAAAACAAGAACAATATATATATATATATATATATTAAAAAAGGCAAAGAAAAACGAATGTATATTTTTTGTGCTTAGTTCTTAAGTTGAAATTTAGAGTCTGAAAAGTCACAGTGTGATATTTTATAATATCAAATCACATATTTTCACAATTATAAAAGACATAAGCCAGATGGTGGTGGCACAAGCCATTAATCCCATTACTAGAAAGACAAAGACTGGTGGATCTCGGAGTTCCTTGCTAGCCTGGTCTATAGAATGAGTTTAAGAACAGCCAGGGCAACACATTGGGAAACCCCCCTCAAAAGAAAAGAGGTAAAAATTAAAAGGTAGTTTTGAGGCCTCTATTTCCACCTGGGACCATGGTGACACCCCATCCCCAGGTGCTTCTAAGGCCCACATCTGGATCTGTGGTCCTACCTTTACAGGGTCTGACTGATGTATGTGGCTCATTTCCCACCAAAGGCCACAAAGATGTCCCAGGGGTAAGTTTCCTCAGAGTTTCTTGGCAAGTTTCTCTGCAAGTGTGTTACCTGATGTGAATAGTAAAATTCTCAGATGAGAAGAGAAAAAATTTAAGAATTTTTTCCCTTCTTTAGGTGTATCCCATTGAGAGGTTTAAGGCTTCATAATTTTTGGTCCATGTGAATTCAGAATGTCACTAGCATATAATACTCTCATCCTAATCATTCACTTTTCTTTAATCTCTTGAGTTTTGACTGAACTGTGATTGGAATTGGGATTCAATGCTGTCTACATATTTTCAGTATTCTGACACTGAGTGACAGTTGGGGAATCATTTGTATAATCCTGTTTCATCTTATCATCTACTGAGCACAGGACTGTGTTAGAAATCCAGGTGCTTTCTGAACAATCCTTTTCTCATATGCAGGTCTCGCTGATCACTCAGACCTGCTCACCTGTGCAGCAGAGCAAAGGGCCCTGGAAGATGGAGAGGGAGGAGACAGTTGCTAAGGTTTCAGGTATGTCCAGGTTTCAGGGTTGGTGAAGGGGAAGAAAGGGGTTCACATGAATGTGGATGTGGGACGTGAAATCATTTTTGCCACATTCTGTTTCACTAGAAATGATTCTGGAGACTTCCACTGAGAAAAATCTCCTCCTTATATAGAAATAAGAAGACTTTCTTCAGAAGAGCTGAGTATGCATGTAAATGATACTGTCCCTAGTCATTAATATCACTGATCATTTCTTCATACCATTATTAAATGATTTTCATATCTTTGGCTTTAACGTTATTATAAAATGATGAAAACACCTCTAGATTTATTTGTTGTTTTTAGAATTTTTGAGCTTTGTTGTTCTAGCACATTCTATACCTGGTAGTGTTTTTGTCTTTATTCCTGAACATGATGCTGAGTTTTGATAAGAATCACGAAGTACGTTTACAGCCTGCTACACTCTATGAATACCGTCTCCTCTTGTCTGTTGGAAGGTAGAATAAATATTTAGAATTCAGTAAGGACTTACAATGACTTGGTAAAATAGTGATTGTAAGTTCTCCAAGATCCATGTCTTTACTAGTCCTGGGGAAACAGGTTAGGTCTCCAGTACCAGGCATGATTTTCCTGTTGTTGAGACGTTCATGAGTCCAATTAGAAGCTGTTGGTTACCACCAAGGTAGGTGTGCTGCTGATGTAGGATGTCTTTTTGTACTGTGTGAATTACCATTGTTATAAAGGGGCTGTTTGGGCCCGTGGCAGGGCAGCTTGGAGGCAGGCAGGGAAATCCAAGCATAGATAAAAGATGGAGATGGGCGGAATCGAAGAGATGCAGTAGGCTGCCACAGAGAAAGGAAGATCTCATGGGACATGGGTAAAGGCACGGAGCCACACGGCAATACTTAGATCAACAGAGATGGCTTGAGTTAGGATGCAAGAGCTAGCTGTTTAGAAGCCTGGGCCATAGACAAAACAGTTTGTAATTATCAGCCTTTGAGGAATTATATGTAGCTGTAGGAACTGTGGGTGGGAAAGTTTTGAACAGACCTGAGGCCTGGATGGGTCAGACACTTCTGACTACATGACACTCTTGTAGCCTTGGGAATATTGTATAGTACAGATCCTTGTTTGGTTCAGAAGTATCATAGCTGGGTACAACTATTGGTTGGCTCCCTCCTTTGGAAGGTTGCATGTTGCCTTCTGGTCCCATGAAATGAAAGCTAGTCTCCAGGGAAGAGGCTTTCACGTCCATTCCATCTTGTGTTCTTTAGTATTTGTGTCCAAAGTGTGTGGCTTCTTCAACACTAGGGCAACAGTAATAGGGTATAATAGTCTGCAAGTCTCTTGGACAGCTGTGATCAACAACTTCAAAGCAAGCTTCTCATGACTGGTGGAGTAGTTTTGTTAGAAATTCTGTGTGAGAGCAGCGTCATCAGCCCAGAGGTCAAATTTTCACTTATACTGTAACTGTGTTTGCATACATACACTTATATGTATTTTAGGCATATGTAGTAGATGGATAGTAGTATGATTCCTTATGATTGTTTCAGACATCCCTTCTCCATAATTCTCCGTAATTAAATTCTTCTCCTTCTTCCCCATTTCCCCTTTAAGATCATTGTTCCCTGTTACTCCCCCATGCCCCACAGTGGTCTCTACTTTTCTGGTTACTGCGGTCACTGCAGGCTATGAACTCACATCTGAAGATTTGGAGTTAGGAACTTCCTATGAGAGAGAGCATGCAGTGTCTGTCTGGGTCTCTATACTCAATATGATCTTTCCTAAGTTCTTGTATTTAACTGCAAAGCTCACAATTGCAGTTCCTTTACAACTGAATAGTGTTCCGTGGTGTATATGTATCACATTTTCACTCTCTTATGTCTTTTGAAGGACAAGTAGGTTGTGTCCTTTTTGTAGCTATTGTGAGCAGACCAGCATGAACAAAGCAGGTTCTTTGAGCATATGCCAGGGAATGGAACAGCTGGGTCATGTGCTGGTTTTGTTTAACTTGAGGGTTTGTTCATTTAATTAAGGATCCACTATTTTGATTTCCAGTGTGTCTGGGTTTTTTATTTCAGGCATTTTTATTTCCTATGGTTTTTGTATTGTTACTGGTTGGATTATGCATAATAATCTTCTTCCTTATCTGTGAGAATTAGTGATTACTGTCTTGTGCATGGATGATTACTTTTCAATTCACATGAAATATATTTTCTGTGTACTCAGGAATGATTGTTCTGATTCTCCTGTTTCAGTTTCACCTCGAATTCATTATCAGCAGTGCTGCTTTAGTGAAATAAGTTCTCCTAATTCATGACTATCTTGAAATGCACTTATGTCTCCATCAATTGTAAGAGAGTGTTATTCTTTGTGCAACACGATGCTGGATGTTGATTTTCTCTTGGAGTCTCAAGTGACTCTCCATGTTCTCCTGTCCGTGGGATCACGGAGTAGAATTCTGCTGCTTGTGTCTTATTATGTATTTGCTTTGTTCTCTAGCAGCTTTTTGTATTAATTTTAACTCTTACTCTTTGACCTTTTGATTTAAAAAGGAATCAAGTCATCTGTTCACTGTTCCTGAAAGAGAAACTCAAAGAAGAGAAGCAGTAAGAGATGGCTGATCCTCCGGTAAACATGTCACAGGTCAGTGTTCCTTTTGCTCTTATCTAAATATGTCATACTTTGATACACTGACATCCTTTCATTTTTCTCCTTCTGATAATTTAAAAAAATTTTATTATGAAAAATGATGCAAGCAGACAACAAACAAAATCACACACTGAAATTAAGCAGACCCAAAGACTATACAATTCTGTGTACTTTTTTGCAGTTCGACCAATCACTGGGAGCAGAAACTGGAACCTCACATGGGATTTTATATTTTTACAATCAAATATATTTTGATTCACTTATCTACCACCAAAACCTTGAAAACGTCTGATAGACTTAGGAGTAGAAGAGCACTGAGCTTTATGTCCTTGTCATAAGTGGTCCCTGATGATTTAACCTTCCCTGTGCTCTTTTCTCCATGTTACACTGTACGTATATACATATATACACATATGCATTGCTTCTACGTACATATATTATTGCATAGATTGAGCATGTCAGCGGAAATGTGGTGTCTTCCTTCTGACACTATGAGATCTCTTTAATATTACACATCCCGATTTATCCATTCTTTCTGCACTTTTTAATTACATTTTTCTTGTCAGCTGAATATTATTTCATTTTATATGTACACCATTTTCATTAGACATTCATCTGTCGATAGATAATTAGTGTGATCTCAGTAGCAGTAAACAAGGAATAGAAGTATCTCCGTAGTGGGGTATTGTTCTCTGGGTATATGTTCAAAAGTGAAAGAACTGGGCCATATGTTAGTTTCCTCTTCAGCAATCTCTGGAGGGATTCTGACAGTGGCTGTATTAATTTACTTCTCCCTTTCAACAGAGAAAAAGGCCCCTTTCTGCCCATTTTCCTCAACATTTTTTGTCAGGTTAGTTTTTTGTGGCCATTGGTAAGATGATATTTCGAGGTAGCTTTAATTTCCTTTTTCATGATGGTATTCTTGGGATCCTGAACTTGGTTTTCAATGTTTATTGGCCACTTGTGTTTCTCTCTTCACAAAGTATCTATTCAGATCATTTGCCCATTTGTTGGTTGTCAGTTTTATATTCTTGGTATTTAATTTCTGTATTCTTGCTAAATTTTAGATATATCCCTTGTAACAAGAAATTTGTGGCTGGGCTTTTCCAGCCTGGCCTCAAGGTTCAGACCCACTCACAACCCTGCTGCAGCTTAACCTCAGAGCCACAAATAAGCACACAAAAGCTTCTATTAATTTCATGCTGATTGACCTATGGCTCAGACATATTGCTAGCTAGCTCTTTCATCTTGACTCAGTCTATTTCCATTAATCTGTTTAGCCATGTGGCTTGGTACCTTTTCTCAGAGCAGCATGGCTGTCTTCTTTCCTCTGTGTCTGCTGGTATCTCCACTGGTGTCTCTCCAGTGTCTCTTTGGTGTCTCTGCTCTTCCTGTTCCTGAGTTTTCTTAGTCTGGTAGCCCCACCCATACTTCCTGTCTGCCTTCTGGCCAATCAGCTTTTTCTTAAACTAGTGGGAGGGACAAGGTAGAGCATAGTCCCACTACAGTCCCTGGTAAAGATTCTCTCCCATCAGTTGGATGTCTGTATGTACTGCTAATTGTTTTCACACAGAAACTTTTCTATTCATGTAGTTCCATCTGTTCAGTTTTTATGTGGTTCATGTTCTTTCTAATCAATAAGATCATGACCATCTCTACATCCTGATTGGTATTCTCTATGCTTTCTAGATTTAGATGTTTCTGGTTTTGAGTAAGGCTTTTGTGTTGTATGAGGTTTCTGGCCCACACTTTCGGGTCTAGCCTCAAGGTTTAGACCGGCAGACCCACAGAGACACATAGATGCTTATAAGTTTTAGGCTGAATCGGCCAAAGGCTCAGGCATATAACTTGCTAACTCTTTACCCTTCATCTAACCCATGACTTTTATCCTGTTCAGCCATGTGGCTCGGTACCTTTTCTTAGAGCAGCATAGTCATCCTCTGCTTCTTCCAGCTTCTCTCTGGCATTCTGCTGCGTGCTTCCTGTTCTCAGAGTTTTTCTTAATCTGGGAGCCCTGCCAACACTTCCTGCCTGCCTTTGGCCAATCAGCACTTTTTATTAAACCAGTGGGTGGGACAATTATTTACAATGAAAAAACACAATCCCTCTATATCCCCTTTTCTCTTTTTAAAACAAAGAACTCCAAATCTAATATTCTTTTCCCCCCTTGTGTATAACACTAAATAAACACAAACATCCATAACCCATGTTTTGGGAATGTGGGCATCGTTCTCTAGGCTACTTCCTGCTGAATGGGGACACTGGCAATCTCAAGGGAATCCAAAGAAAAATTTAGGATTATGCACAAGTCTTTAGTGGAGTAATCTGTAAGGCTGGGTCATTTCAGCCAGTCTCCTTGAAATTGTTCTAGATACAGAGCTCAGGAAACTTCAACAGAGGTGCTCTGAAATGCTGAATCATCTGGGCCATCCATTTCCATTGGAGATTTTTCAGGGGGTCCTCCTCTATCAAAATTTATGTTCTTTATCCAAGAATAAATCCACACTTTTGATCCATTTTGAATGAATTTTATATAAGGTAAAAAATTTAAAAAAAAAAAAATTTCCTCCAAGGTCCGATTTTGCAGCACCATTTGTTGAAGAGTCCATATTTTTGTAATCTATCTTTTTGTCTTCTTTGCTAAATACTAAGTAGGTGTAGATTTATGTTTTTTTTTTTTTTTTTTTTTTTTTCCTGGATCCTCTATCCTGTTCTGTCATCTTTTTTTTTTCTGATTTTCTGATGATATCCTCCATTTTCTCCTTTCTAGATTACCCCCCCGCCAAGCATTTTACATGAACTTATGACCTTTAATTTTAAAAATATTTCCATTCTGACATATGAAAAAACAATATGTTGATGTCTAATTGCTGTAGAGAATGGACTATATCTTTACATACTATTGAGTTAGGCTCATGTGCCATATAGGCTCTATTTCTAGGATCTGTCTCATTTCCTTGAATCATGGTTATAAAAATGCATATTGAGACACATGGACTAGTTTCCACAGCATCTTAGAAATGAGTGGAATTAGACATATATCTTGGTTCTTAATACTATGTAATACTTAAATCCTAATAATAAAGATGTAGCCACACTGCAGCTATGTGGCTTGATTTTGCCATAAAACTGATGTTCTTGAGTATAGATTCAAATTGTAGTTTATGTGTATTTCTTTTTGGTGTTAATATCACCGCAGTGATGATGTGTCCAGGTGTTTTGTGATACCTGATACCTGTTTCTCTCAGGAGGATGGAGGCTCACGTCACTCACTTGGTTAGGATGCTCAGTTATAACTTCCCAAGGTAGAAAGATCAATATTTCTCCTTTGTCTCCCCCTTCCCCCAATGGCATTCCTTTGTGTTTTAGAGCTTGGATTTATGTGGAAATCATCAGTAAAAACGTCTTGAGGTCATTGACTGATTGATGTACATAAGCCATCACATGTGATGTAGAAAGAACTTTTCTCATGATTGTTTTGCTCTAGTTAGTGTCTTTCTGCTTAAGTGTTCGCTCTCCATGCCTACCTTGAAGCTGCAGGCTCTTAAAGAGGAGATTTTAGAAATGGGCTCTAACCCGAGGTTTACATTTCTATTTCTGGTCCATAGAGCACAAGATACCATCAGTTTGCACTTTCAGGAGAGTAACAGGAGAACTATAAACATTGTAACCTAAAATCTGTTCGACAATACAACATTTAAATACTGAAAGAGAACACATTGAGGGCTACGAAACTTGGACACAATAGTTCACATTTTCTCCTTAGCCGTCTTTCTGTGCTCTACTATATTTACAAAGCACTGAAAGTGTCTATAATTTACAGAATTTAATATGTTCACTTACTCACAGGAAGTCTATGTCATTTTGTAAATCCAAATGGTGACTTTAAGGCCCCTATCACAGTTTGAGCCAAATCTGAAGCAAGAAAATTTGATTTTATTTTTTTAAATTGTGGTGCACCAAAGAGCTGGCCAGCAACTGCTTAAGTCAAATTAAAGAGAGTAGCCCTGAGTCCATCTCTTGGGTCCATTTTAAGGAGTAAAATCTCTAGTAGTTTTACAAAAGGTAGACAGTGGGGCAGTATGGAAATATTATTTTAAAAACATGATGTGGTCACCATGTGATTAGGGAGGGAAAAGGGTATTCTCAAGAACAAATCAAGGTCATGGGTTGGGGAAGGTCAAGTTCCAGGAAACAGAGAGACTCAACTTTAACAGTAAATAAAAACTTAATTTTAAAAATTTTGGGTAATGACTCATGCCTTGAAAATGGAGTCAGGCCGGCTCCCCAACTTCTGAATCGACAGTTACTATACTTGAGTGTACATGCTTAGCTATAACTGCAGCAATGTTTTATGTGGGTTGCTTTTGTTTGCTTCAGTTTTTATCACTCCTTTGTGAGTAAAGTGAAATGTTTTCCCAGACTTCTAAAATTGCCTAGATTTGCTTAAATATGTTCTTACGAAAATTGTAGATTCTATCAAACGTAACTGATAGGCTCAAGACCGGGTGGCCGAGACCCACAGACCTGTCGCTCAAACCCGCTTAGCCGCCCAGCCGCCCAGGCCCCCCAAAATGACTCAGACACTTATATTAAGTCCATGCTGTTTGGTCTATGGCTCAGGCACATTGCTATCTTGCTCTTACATCTTAAATCAACCCATTTCTATTAATCTGTCTGCCACGTGGCCCATGGCTCACCGGTGCTCCCTACATGTCCATGTCTCTCCTTCTGCGGCTTGCTTGATCTGCCTGACTCCGCCCTGCTTCTCCTACCTATGCTCTGATTTCTCCTCCTCCTTCTTCTATGGTGCCTGCCATGGCCCAAAACAGCTCCTTTATTTAAAGATTGAGATTCACAGCATACATAAATGCATTCCCACATCACTCAAATATTCTTATAAAATTTTTAGACTCCTTTATTTTATATGTTAATGTTAAATTAACAGTATGCAGTACTGTTACTATCCTCCTTACTGTGGGGGCAAAAAACCAAAACTCTTTTGTCTATGAAGTCAATTGTGAATTCTGCCTTCTATACCTGTCCCTTTGCTATTTAATAGTGTGACCTAGAACCTGAGCATCCCATCCGAGCCTGTTAGGGTCATGTAAGGCTCAAGTACACATAGGATTGGTTTGTGTCAATGTTTCATCATCATCTACAGGTACAACATTGAAAACACATTTCCTCATGATTTTTTTTTCCCCCTGAGACATGTCTGTTGTGTTCACATATAACATAAACTCAGCATCCATAACAGATAGGTAACCTTGTCCGGATGTTAAATATATTTCTTGGTTCATGTTTCCTGCTTGTAAGACAATTGTTTTTCTTTCTGTTTTCACAGAGTTAGAAAATCTGTTATAGAATGTGACCATATTGGAAATTAACTTTTTGAGTAATTTTCTTCATTCATCTGCATTCTGTCTTCATTATACTCCGGAAAGTACTCTTCCCTATATCATGTGATCAAATTGTACTTTCTGTTTCAGGGTCCATTGACATTTGGGGATGTCGCTTTGGACTTTCCCCAGGAAGAGTGGGAATGCCTGGATTCTGCTCAGAGGGCTTTGTACATTGATGTGATGTTGGAGAATTACAGCAACCTGGTCTCTGTGGGTGAGGACATTTTGCTTATAGAATTCATAGCTCATCCTCTGTAGGTACTGACTTCATAGGTTTAAATTGTTAAGCTGTCCTTGAAGCTACAGAACACTGGGAAATTTTGATAGTAGAAGAGAACTTTTTTGTGGTATTTAATTTTTTTCTTTTCATTTTTGAGGTGTCCTGTACCCCTCAGCTAGGTTCCAAAATGCATTCATAAATTCAGTAGCATAAAATATTTCCACCAGTATCGTAAAGTTTTATGTCTGTCATTGCATGATACTTTTGTTATAAGTGTGGGGAAAAATGTGAGATGTACGAACTGAAAATTATCCCACAAATATGCTGAAGACTCTGACAGAAAATAGCAATTGGAAATCGTTCCTAACTCCTCTCCTTCATTACTGAGCCTAGTAATGTGTTAGACATCTGTAGTCTTTCTAAAAATTCTAGCTTGGGTCATGGGCTACCTCACATAACACATGGATTATTATATGCACAGTATGTCTGGTCATCTGGCCTGTCTTTTCCTGCCTAGGCCCCAGGTTTGGACCCATTCACAGCCCCACTGCTGCTTAGCTCCTATAATAATATAAAGTCATATATTAAGTTCATGCTGTTTGGCCTATGGCTCAGGCACATTGCTAGCTAGCTCTTTCATCTTACCTCAATGCATTCTATTAATCTGTCTTGCCACGTGGGCTGTGGCTTACCTGAATTCTTTTAGATCTTCCTCTGGCAGCTACTCACAGTATCTCTGTCTGACTCTGCCCTGCTTGGATTTCCCCGCATGCTTCTAAGATGCCTTGCCATGGGCCAAAACAGTTCCTTTATTACCCAATGATAACTCACACCATACAGAAAGAATCCCACATCAAAAATGACATTTTATTTGCTGAAATCAGAGTAGTATAATTTTACAAATTGTAAGCCTCGTGTGAGCCCATATAGTAGGATTATTCTATAATTGCCTTTCTTGCATATAGGTATTCATATTATACCCTTCATGTTTTTCCCAGTGGATAATACACAGACATTCTTCATGGAAATAATTTCAAGAGTTGGTGCACAGAGTAGACTTGAGAATAACCCTATGAGAGAAGTTAGGAAACACAAGAGTGTGTGAAGCTTAGACAGTCTAGGATGGAAATAAGCAATAGTTGCGTGTGAGAGCCCCACCTCAAATGATCTATAGCCTCTGATGTCTTTCAGAGTACTGTCTTTGCATCTATTACTTTTGAATATTCTAGTATGTTTTTCTAGAGAGAAAAACAAACCCCTTGATGCTTTTAATGTGCCTTTAATCTTAAATGGAATTGGGCTGTTAGTAAGTACAAATACTGTCAACCTGGGATTGCATTAAACTCCTCTTCATCAGTCTAAGAAATATTTAAAGATAGAGACATGTATTCTGAATATAATCACTCACTGAGTTCTATTCCAAAGCTAATTACTGGCCCTCAATTATTTTTTCCATGTTTTTCTAAATTAGACAATTTAAATAAAGATGAGGTGTCTATTATAAATCACTGACTGACCTTTGAAGACTGTAATGCTGTTTGTGAAAATCCATATAACTACACTGAATTATAAAATGACAGCTACTTAGAGCTTTACACTTTATAAGTAGCTCCAGATTCACTTGTCTTAAAAGAGAACTTAGGGAGACAGTCATTGTCACATGTTTATTATTGGAACAAGCCCTATTAATATGACTTGTACTTATTTTCAGAGAACTATTGCAAATGTGATCCTGCCCATCAACACCTGAATAATGAAAAGGAGTCTTGTCAGTATAATAAGCTTGGTAAAGTGCTTAATAACCCCTCCACAAGTACACTTTATAGAACAAGTGAGACTACAGGAAACTCTAATAATGACACATGTAGTAACCCAAAGGATGCCTCTGTTGACTCCTCAAACCCAGGCAGACATGAAAGCGTGCATACTGGAGAAGAAGCTTGTAAGTCTAAAGACTGTGAGAAATCTTTAAATTTGTGTTCTAACACTACTCAAGATGAGAGTCTTTGCACTGCAACAAAAGAGCACAGGCAGGGAGAATATGAGGACTATTTCAGCTCTGCATACAGTCTTTTGCAACAACCAATCTACATTGGAGAGACACCATATCAATGTGTGAAATGTGGGAAATGCTTCAGTACTACCTCATGTCTCACTGTACATGAGAGAATCCATTCTGGAAAGAAAGCCTACAAGTGCAAATTTTGTGACAAATTATTTAACCAGTATGCAAATCTAAAAACACATCAAAGGCTTCACACTGGGGAGAAACCTTACAAATGCAAAGAATGTGGAAAGTCATTTCCTCAGTTGTCAGCACTAAAAAGCCATCAGAAAATGCACACAGGAGAAAAGCCTTACAAATGTAAGGAATGTGACAAGTCCTTTGCCCACTGTTCCAGTTTCCGGAGACATCAGAAAATCCATACTGATGAGGAACATTACACTTGTGAAAAATGTGGCAAGGTCTTTCATCAGCTTTCACACTTTGAAGGCCATTGTAGGCTCCATACTGGAGAGAAGCCTTACAAATGTAATGAGTGTGACAGATCCTTTCCCCACTATTCATCATTGAGTAGGCACCAGAAAACTCATTCTCTGGAGAATTTTCACAAGTGCAAAGACTGTGGTAAGTCCTTCCTTGAACTATCACATCTTAAAAGGCATTACAGGACTCATACTGGTGAAAAGCCTTACAAATGTGACATATGTGGGAAATCCTTTACTGTGAACTCAACTCTTAGAACACATAAGAAAATTCATACTGGAGAGAAACCTTACAAATGTGGAAAATGTGACAAATGCTTTACCAAGTACTCACATCTTAAAAGACATCAGAGTGTTCACACTGGAGAGAAACCTTACAGATGTAAGGAATGTGACAAATGTTTTTCTGAGTTCTCATCTCTTAGAGAACATGAAAAAATTCATACTGGAGAGAAACCCTATAAATGTGGAGAATGTGACAAATCCTTCATCCAGAGATCAAACCTTAGGATACATCAGAGAGTCCATACCGGAGAGAGACCTTACATATGTAAAGAATGTGGAAAATCTTTTACTAAGTGTTCAACTCTTCATGCACATCAGAAAATTCATACTGGAGAGAAACCTTACAAATGTATGGAATGTAACAGATCCTTTACCCAGGATTCACATCTTAGAACACATCGCAGAGTTCACACTGGAGAGAGACCTTACAGCTGTAAGGAATGTGGCAAATCTTTTACTCGGCGCTCATATGTTAAAGCACATCTGAAAATTCATACTGGAGAGAAACCTTACAAATGCAAAGACTGTGACTTTTCTTTTATCCAGATGTCGAATCTTAGAAGACATCAAAAAATTCATACTGGAGAGAAACCTACTACTGTAAATAACGGGACATAGTATTTTCTAGTATTTTTTTTTTTTTTTTTTTGGTTTGTTTATAAATCACAACAGTATGCAAAATAGAAACAGAAAGATAAGGAACTTGCAGAAGTCTTTAATGAAGGTTTACATTTAAATAGTATCCTAGAGTTTATATTAAATTTCTGCAAATATAACCATGGGAAACACTTTTTATTTTTTTTTTAATTTATATGTGTGTTTTGCATGCAAGTATGTCTGTGCTACATGTATGCCTGATACAGGCAGAGAACAGAGGGGTTATTGGATCCCCTGAACCTGAAGTTTTAATCAGTTGTGAGCTTCTGTATGTGTCCTGTAAATTGACATTTCATCTCTGGAAGAGCTCTTAATGACTTAAGTCATGTCTCTAGACCCTTTGTAAAGCTGCGATATAAACATCTTGTTCAACATGCCCAAATTTATAATAATGCCATACGTGTTCATACAGTTTCTTATTACTAGCACTCGGGATGTAGAGGCAAGAAGATCTCTGTGAATTGAAAGACAACATCTGAGTTCCGGGACAGCCAGGACTACACAAACCCTGTCTTAAAACCAAAACCAAATGAAAAAATGTTAAAGTAACATAAATCATGTGACAAAGCCTTTAGTTTTTTTTAAAAAATTGTTCTGTACAAGACATTTTATAATTCAGAGAAACTGTATAAAGGTATATCATGTATAGTCTCCATTGTTATAATACAGTGAGAAAAGAGATCTTTGCAAATGGAAGCTAGGGGCTCCAAGCTGGGTGAGGAAGACAAGCCACCCCCAGGTGGCAGTCAGTATGGGTTGGAGCCTTGGAAAAAGACACATCTTACAGGCTGTGTCCAGGTGAAAAACTTTATTAATGGTAGGGAAGGGAGAAGGGAACAAAGAGAGAGAAAAGGGGGGGGGGGGGAGGTATGTGCAACCTCTGGAAGGGCAGAGAGAGAATGAAGGAGGAGGTTTCTTACAGATGATTTTATGTAGAATGACATCAGGATACCTGACAGGCCAGGACATTACTTGCTTATTGGCCAGGACTGCAAGGAGTGAGTCAGAATGCTAATCTTGTTCTGCTGTTCATTGGAGATTGCACCCCTCAAATGCATTGGATTTAACAAATCTTTTACCTAGTGCTGAAGTTGAAGAGATAAAAGAAAATTCATCATAAAAGAAGATGCTAAATTCTTTTATTCACCTTCAAATCATACTAGAATCAGACCATCCAAATAGCAAGAAAGTAATTGACTGTGAAGAGATAGATTGTGAATGTGATGTAACTGGAATGCTGACATAAAATTTAGAAATCCCCAAGACTAAGGACGTGCTGATATCCACCTTTAATTTCAGCTCTGAAGGCAGAGGAAGTTAGATATCTTATTATGGCTAGGCATGTAGAAACAGCATTTTTTTTTTTTTTTTTTTTTTTTTTTTTTTTTTTTTTTTTTAAAGACAGTCATTGTTAAACAGGTTACATAGAGACAGCCAGTCTTGGGGAAAATTGGGACACTGAGGAAATCATTTTGAAGAACTGAAGGAATATTGGAAAGTATTAACTTCAAACAAATGGAAGCCAGGGGCGCCATTTTATTCTAAAATAAAATGATAAAGCTTCCTGCATTCGTTTGGGTTTTATTGCTGTGAAGAGACATCACGATCATAGCAACTCTTAGGAAAATATTTAATTGAGGGGTCTTACAGTTTCTGAAGTTTAGTCTATTATGGGGCATATGGCTGCATGTACAGACTTGGTGCTGTAGCTGAAAGTCCTACATCTTGACTGAGAGGCAACAGGACGTTGACTGTCACACTGAGGGAAGCTTCAGAAATAGACCTCAAAGCCCACTCCCACAGTGACAATTACAGCAGAAGATATGACCCAGATTAAAGATATGCCCTCAAGCCTCAAAGTCTGGATTAATGGCATGTGTCATCCAGCCTCCTCCAACAATGCCGTCCCTCTAAATAGTGTCATTGTCTATAAGCTTATGGAGACCAAATACATTCAAAGTACCATATTTCCATTAACTTCAGTAGACCTTCATGGAGGTAAAGGAGACTGGAACTCTCCCTCAGCCATGATGAAATGATAATTGTCCCAATCTTATGCAATTGCTTATTAGTAATTTCTGAACAGTTACGAGTCACTGCATTACCTACTACCAATTGCAGCAGATGATTTCCCTCACCAAGGATAAGTTTCCCATGTTAGAGGAGCAGTTGGCAATTGAAGTTCAACCCATCATGAGGAGACACCCCAAAGGGCCAATCTCAGTCAGGCAGGATCCCTCCCCCCCAGCCCACAGATCCTGGAGTGTCTTTGGCTTCTTTGTCTTTATACCTATTTGCTGTTGCTATCTTTTTCTGATATCTGGCACTGTTGAATTGGGTGTGGGGGAATTCCCCACTGCTTGCCATGCAATGTTTTTATTTTGTGGAAAGTTTCCATTCTACTTGGATTACTATGAAGAGGATTTCTTCTTACACTATACTGTCAAAATGATAATATTAGCTTATACAGAGTTTTGATGAATAAACGTAAATACAAGGAAATGAATGTTACATAGAGCCAATGAATTTCACTTGAGCTTTTTAGTTTGTAGATTAATGATTAAAGAAGTTGAATTCCAGGAGCCAGGCTAGCTCAAATTCCTTAAATCTTATTGTTGAAAGCTGCCAATGCTTAAAGATGCAGTCATAGGTTTCATTATACATTATTAGCTGAAACAAAGCATTTTTACCTGTGCAGTGTAGAAATTTAACAGAATCACTATATGGGTACGATATTAAAATGGACATGTTTTTAGAAGCACTTAGACCTTGAAGAATCCTTATGGAAAACAATGGTTGTTTTACCGTGGGGCCCTTGCCATCCCATGATGTTGGCCACAAGATATCTCATGCATATCTAGGACTCCTGTATTACTGTGTATTGTACACAATGCATAATGAAGTACTAGAGTCAGGGTAGCATGTGATGTTCTCTTTTAGTAAGACATAAATTAAGGACATTTGTGTGAGAAAGTACTTTATGAAACAATCTATAAATACACTTTTTACAGCTGTTTAGACTTGTGCTCAGCTTTGCCCAGTCCGGTCAGTCCATCAGAAGAAGCTGAAGAAAAACGAAGAAAACAAGAGAATATGTGAGTGTCTTTTTCCCCAACCCAATCAGATAGAAAAAAGTCTAGTTTGTGCCAATACTGTAGATTTTCCCTTCAAGCCCTGTAGGATTTTCCCACTGCCTGGAGGCTGGCCCCCCAGACAGTGGTAGATAAGAGTAATACAAATTGATATTTATAAACATGCATATTTTGATCAAAGATTAACCACATGATAATTAACAAAATACCAATAGGTTATGCCTTTGAACCTATAGTTCCGAAGCCATGTTTTTTTGTTTTTGTTTTTCCTTTGTTTTTAATTCTCTCTACGGTACAGGCTTGAAATCAAATCAAGAGAGAGGCTGTAACAATGGTGTGCCAATAAATATATCTTGGCTAGAAGGTTGCCCTTTTAAGAAGCATGGTTCAGAGGTAAGACCATTGACATTTCTCTGTGAATAGCCTGCACAGGACCTCACAGTACTACAAAAACTAGCCAGCAGGGAAAGTTGCCTATTAAATTCAAGATTGCTTTCTCTTTATATTGCAACCAAAGTTTTTGGCATCTTCAGCAACACCATGTACTTATGGTGGCTATTGCAGCCTGAAAGACTAGCCCTCAAGGCTGCACCCTGGGTTGCAAAAAGAATGTCTTTCAAGGTAGTGAGGGGAAAACATTTAGGAAACATTTTTATATTGGTTTTTTTTTTTTTTTTTTTTTTTTTTTTTTTACAAATAAGTATCTATCTGAGAGAATTAGATTCAAAGAAGAGCCAAGGGGAGTTATGCACTTTACACTTTACTTGTTTACAGCTCCAACTTCATCTCTAATTTTCTTACTTCTTAGCTCAAAAATTTTAGTTTCTTTTCAGTTCTAAGTTCCTAGCTTTTTTCTTCTATGTGGTTTATATATGCACTCAGTAGGAGGCTTGAGGCAATAAACGGAAAAATTACAAAAGCTACATCTCAGGGTCATAGCACATTCCTTGAGTAAACAAGAAGGAACAGAACCCTGGCAACACATTGGTGGGAACATGATGCTTGGCACTTTTCTGGACAGTAGCATTAAAAACATCCCAAACCTAAAATATGTTCTTATCCTGTTTGTAACTCCAGATCATAGAGAAGGAAATATGATATTCTCTATTTAAGGCTGTGAGGCTAGAGCATCCTCTGTAGTCCTGGCTAATTGTGAAAGTTTTTGTGTAAAACTCTGTCTGGACTTGGTCAGTTATTCTTGTTATCCATATGAATTTTAGAACCGAAACATAAACAGTTGGTTAACTTACACTTGAATTTTGTACCATAAACTAAGAATAGAGGTTATGCAGAGTGTAAATTGCTAAGAAATATAGTAGGGAGTAGCTACTGGTCTCTTATCAGCCAGGCCTTGATAGGGAAATTGGTGTAGTATTTTAGAATGCTTTGTGTTTAAAAACCTTGATTAAACACCTGCAACTCTGTCCTTGTGCATATTTGTTAAGTTTTAACTTAAGAGCCATTTACAGAGACATTCAGTCTCTAAATTTGCTCTTGAGATTTTGAAACAATTGTGTGGCTGGAACACTAGTATATTTCATATTTATCTATCAAAATTATATAGCTTAATGTGAAGTCATCCTTCTGACCATCCATAGATTTATTACCCAATAGATAGAATCTATACATGAGCCCAAACCATAACCTGCATCATCACACATGCACAACTGGAAACACAGAAGCCTCCCTCCCAGTCCACAGCTGACTAAGGGGTGAGTGGCACCCTGAACCTCAGGCCAAGCAGAGACCTTGGTCTCCAGCTCCCGGCTGAGAGACACAGTTCCCAGCACCCCAACCATACCCAACTCTGCTCTAAACCAAAGGAAACTGGGAAAGCCCCGCCCCCAGCTCAATCCCAACAAAACACAGCTGAAGGGACATCCTACAGGCCAAACCATGCCCAAACCTCAGTCTATGTCATCACACATCAACAACTGGAGACCCCGAAGCCTCCTGGTCCATAGCTGAGTAAGAGACAAATAAGAACAAACTAAGACTCTATTAGGAATAACCCATGGGAAAACTGTAGACACACAGCTCCTTGGCCTACTGCTAATTAAGAGCCAAATAAGAGCAGCTCCTGCAATTCCTGGAGACATTCAGCCCTCAGGCTAACAATGGACTAAGAGCCATCAAGAGCTGACTAAGAGTGAACCAAGGAAGGAATGGATAGACTCCAGTGCAAGAATACATATAACAATATAAAGAACAACAAGACACCCCCAGAAGAAGTTGGTGGTTCTATAACATTAAGATCTGAGCATAACAATGAAGAGGAAACAGAAGGAAATGACCATAAAAACAACTTTATGAAGACAAGAGAAGTTTTAAAAAAGGATATTAAAAAACTCCCTTAAAGAAATAGAAGAAAATAAAAACAAAACAAATTGTAAGAGACTAGCAAATTCCCGAAAGAAAATGAAAAAAAAAAAATCAAGAAAAAGAAAAGAAACAGGTGAAAGAAACATTCCAGGAATTGAAAATTGAAATAGAAACAATAAAGAAGTCACAAACTTAGGGAAAGCTGGAAATAGAAAACCTGAAGAAACGAGCTGGAACCACAGATGTAGCATAACCAACAGAATGCAAGAGATGGAAGAATTTCTGGAGTGGAAGATTCAACAGTGGAAATAGATATGTCAGTCAAAGCAAATACTAAATTCAAAAAAGTCATAACACAAAACATCCAGGAAATCTGGAACACTATGAAAAGACCAAACTTAAGAATTATTGGAATCAAAGAAGAATACCAGCTCAAAAGCACAGAAAATATATTTAACAAAATCATAGAAGAAAACTTTCCCAACCTAAAGTAGAAAATGCCTATAAAGATACAAGAAGCTTACAGAATATCAAATAGACTTGACCCTCCCAAAAATCTGCTTGCCACATAATAGTCCAGTCACTAAACCTACAGAGCAAAGAAAAAATACTAAGAGCTGCAAAGAAAAAAGGCCAAATTACCTATAAGGCAGGCCCATCAGAATAAAACCCAACTATTCAGTAGAAACAATGAAAGCAAGAAGGTCCTGGTCAGATGTTATAAAGACACTAGAAGAGCATGGCTGCCAACCCAAACCATAGGCAGCAAAATCAATTGCCATAGATGGAGTAAACAAGATATTTCACGACAAAACCAGATTTAAACAATACCTATCGATAAATCTGGCCCTACAGAAAGCACTAGAGGGAAAACTCCAACCTAAGGAAACCAGATACACTATTGAAACCTCAAACAATACCACCAAAGAAAAATCAATAATCCCACAGAAGAAAAACCCAAAGAAGGGAAGTACATGCAAGCTACCACTAAAAATAACAGTAAATAGCAATCATTTGTCATTGATATCAATATCAATGGACTCAGTTCACCTATAAAAAGAAAAACCCTAACACAATGAATACAAAAACAGAATCCATCCTGCTGCTGCATACAAGAAACACACCTCAACTTGAAAGACAGACACAGGCACAGAGTAAAGTGTTGGGGAAAGACTTTTAAATCAAATGGTCCTAAGAAACAAGCTGTGTAGCCCTTCTAATATCTAACAAAATAGATTTCAAGATAAAATCAATCAAAAGAGACCAGGACATATATTACTTATTCATCTTAGGAAAAATCCACCAAGATAAAGACTCAATTCTGAACATTAATGCCCCAAACACAAGGGCACCTCCCTATGTGAAAGAAACTCTACTAAAGCTTAACTCTCCTACCAAAGCCCACACATCAATAGTGGGAGAATTCAACATCCCATTCTCACCAATGGATAAGTCTTCCAGACAGAAACTCAATAGAGAAAGAAGGGATCTAACAGCTGGTATGACCAAAATTGACCTAATAGATATATACAGAATTTTCTACTCAAACACAAAGGAATATACTTTTTTCTCAGCACCCACCTGATGTGGGAATGCTTTTATGTATGCTGTGAATCTCAATCTTTAAATAAAGGAGCTGTTTTGGGCCATGGCGGGCACCATAGAAGAAGTAGGAGAAATCAAAGCATAGGTAGGAGAAGCAGGGCAGAGTCAGGGACAGATCCAGCCAGCCGCCCAAGGAGCAACATGTAAGGAACTCGGGTGAGCCACACGGCCACGTGGCCAACATATTAATAGAAATGGGTTGATTTAAGATGTAAGAGCTAGCTAGCAATGTGCCTGAGCCATAGGCCAAACAGCATGAAGTTAATATAAGCGTCTGAGTCGTTTCTGGGGACCCGGGCGGTGCGCGGATAAGCGGTCCCAGGCGGCAGGTCTGTGGGTCCCGGATCTCTGGCGCACGGGACCCAAGAACCCGCTACTACACCCACCCATGGAAATTTTTCTAAAATTTACCACATATTTGGTCATAAGGTAATTACCAATAGATACAAAAAATAGGAATAACTCCTTGTATCATATCAGACCACCATGGTCTAAATTTAGTTAGATGTACAAATTTCATCTTTCCGAATTCTGGGAAGCGAAACACATCCATTTGCCAGATCTCATTTCTCTGTGTACCCTTAGGATTACTTCCAGCAGGTAAAGACAGTTGGTTATAGAAAGAGCAAGTGTTACAATTCCTTAGTATTTCTTTTGCTTGATGCCAAGTGATGGAAAAATTCTTCTTTAGTCCTTTGCTGTTAACATGATGTTTCTCAAGAAATTCTGTGGCCTCTAGCACATTTACTATCAGCAACCTATCTATTTCATCATTACCCTGTGCTGGAGGGCCTGGGAGACCCGTGTGTGCCCTGATATGTATTATGTACATAGGATGTATCTTATCTCGGATGATATCTTGTAGTTGTATGAACAGTAAGGTCAAGTCTATATCATCAGGAATGAAGTCAGCAGTTTCAATATGTAAAACAACTCTTTCTGTATACTGAGAGTCAGTAATTACGTTTAGAGGCTCTGTGAAATCCAACAACACCATAATAATTGCATATAGTTCTGACTTCTGAACAGAATTATAAGGGGTCTGAGCCACCTTAATTAAGTCTTCAGACTTGTAGCCAGCCTTTCCTAAATTGTTCACATCAGTATAAAATGTAGGGGCTCCAGAAATGGGTTTATCCTGTACCACATGAGGAAAGATCCAATTAGTTTTCTTTATGAATTAAATTCTCTTGTTTCCAGGATATTTATTATTAATCTCTCCTAAAAAGTCACTATAAGCCTTTTGCCAAGGTTCACTGTCTGCCCATAATTGTTCAACTTCTTCATTAGTCAAAGGCCCAACAATTTTTGCAGGGTCCTTTCTAGTCAATTGGCAAAGTCTTAATTTACCTTTAAAAATCAGATCAGAAATTTTTTTGATATATGTCTTCATCTTCTTGCTTGGCCTATGTGGCAGAAATATCCATTCTAATATAATGCTTTTTCTTTGCATTAAGATTCCTGTTGGATATTGTCTAGAGGGTAAAATAATAAGTATGCAATCCAGGTCTGGTTCCACATGATCCACATGTGCTTCTTGAAGTTTCTTTTCCACCAACTCTAATTCTTTCTCGGCCTCATCAGATAATTCTCTTGGACTATTTAAATCCTTATCACCATCCAAAGTCTTGAACAAATTAACTAGCTCATAGTTTTTTTATGCCAATCATGGGCTGTAGATGAGCAATATCTCCTAGTAACTTTTGAAAATCGTTAAGAGTCATCAATTTATCTCTTTAATTTTACCTTCTGTGGCCTTATTTTTTGTAAATCTATTTTATATCCTAAATAATTGATAGAACCTCCCTTCTGTACTTTTTCGGGAGCAATTTGTAGTCCCCAATCAGGCAATATTTTCTTTCATTCTTCAAACAATGTTTCTAATGTTTTTCGATTTGGGTCTGCCAACAAAATATCATCCATATAATGGTAAATGATAGATTGTGGGAAGTGCTTGCACAGTATTTCTAGTGGTTGTTGTACAAAATATTTGCATAAGATGGGACTATTCAATATTCCTTGGGAAGGACTCTCCATTGGTACCTCTTAGCTGGCCCTGAATTATTAAGAGTAGGCACTGTGAAAGCAAATTTCTCTTTGTCCTGTTACTGTAAAGGTATGGTATAAAAAATCCTTCAAATCAATAACTACAATAGGCCAGCCCTTAGGTAACAGAGAAGGCAGAGGAATACCAGATTGTAAAGAGCCCATAGGTTGTTATCACTTTATTAATTGCTCTCAGATCCATCACCATCCTCCATTTTCCAGATTTTTTTCTTGACAACAAAAACAGGAAAATTCCATGGACTGGTTGATTCTTCGATATGCTGAGCCAGTACCTGCTCCTGTACCAACTGTTCCAAAGCCTGAAGTTTTTCTCTTGTCAAAGGCCATTGTTGAACCCAAATAGGCTTTTCTGTTAACCATTTCAAAGGCAGTGCTGTGAGTGTCCTTTTAGGTTCTGTGGTTATTGGGCAATTCTTTTGTACAACCTGAATGGCTGGTGAATTTTATTCATAGTACCTTAAAGCATCATTTTTGGAAACATAAGTGAGTCTCCAGTTGATATCAGAACCGGGAGAGATTTTAATCTGTGTATTCCATTGCATTAGAATGTCGTGACCCCACAGATTCACCGCTATGTCAACCATATATGGCTTCAACCATCCTTTCTGACCTTCTGGTCCTATGCATTCAAGCCATCTCACACTCTGTTTCACCTGAGATATTGTTCCAATACCCAGAAATTGGATATCTACTGCCTGTAAAGGCCATCTTGGATGCTGTGATTGTGGGGTTATGATCGAAACATCAGCCCCCGTGTCGACTAAACCCTGGATATAAATATTATCTATCTGTATTTTCAGTTTTGGTCTTTGTTCATTTATTGAAGTCTGCCAAAAATATTTGTTTTGTGATTCTTTTTGGAACTTCTGAAGTTTCTTTTGAATTTGTGTTATTATCTAATACTGTATGATCTTCTAGGTCAGGTTTTGGATGCTCTATTTGTCCTGAGAATGCTGGTCTTCTACTATGACCAGATATGGTCTCACCATCCTCGAATTTGGAGTCTGACTTTTGGGTGCTGCCCGGGGGAAGCCCCGAAAGGCGTTTCCCGATGGTAGAGAGCTGCCTTCTTTATCCCTGGTAGATCTACATTTATTGGTCCAATGCTATCCCTTGCCACACCTTCTGCATAATCCAGAAGGCAATGGACTTCTGTTTGCATTAAACCTGGATCGGACATTATTTCCAAGAGTACCTTGTGTACAGTTCTGTCTTATATGGCCTTGTTTTCTACCGTTGAAACAAGTGATGCCTTGGTTCCTCACCCTAACATTAGCAACAGCTTGGCCTACCCAATTCTCCTCATTGCATTGGAGAGATTCAGCATTGATCGCATATTGAATCCATTTTTGTCACACGAAAAAATGAGCCTCAGGGATAGATCTCTGAAGAAGTTGGAGATACTAGAGGGAATAAACACCACAGTCAAATCTTACCCAGCTGTCTTCTAGCTTCCTCAGCCTAGATTCCCTTGGAATGGCTTTTTCTGTGTTTGAATCCCCTCTTAAGCATTCTTTCAGTAATTAAGGTGTGGCCCCACTACACCTGCTTGGGAGCCTGGAATTCCTTCTATAATCTGAAGTGACCTTGACTCAGTTAGGATTAAGGGTGTAGATCACCACTCCCAGGATACTCCCTGTGCTGGGATTAAAGGTTTGAATCACCACTCTGATTTTCCTAGACTGACTGTGATTAGAGCTCTGGAACTTCTGGAGCTTTTCCTAACCCCCACATAGACTGTGGGTAGATTCCTTCTGATATCTCCAAAACTTCTGAAACTTTATTAAATAACCACACATTCTTCTATATGTGCGGCTCTGATCTTTAAAGGCGTAAGCATTCTTCTACATTCCAGATTAGCATGATCAAAGGCCAGAGAAAGTATTAATTGCTTCCTAACTTCTGGATCTGATATTGCTCCATGTACAGCCATGGTAAGCTTCTGTAGAAAGTTGGTATAAAACTTTTTTAAGCCTTGTTTGACCTTAGTATAATGCTCAATTTTTTGACCTGAGTCCAAAATCTTTTCCCAAGCATTTACTGCAGCAGTATGGCATAGCAATAAAGTATGCTCGTCATAAGTAGTTTGAGTCCTCACATCAGGAAACATGCCTTCACCAAGGATTTGGTCCTGAGAAGCAAAGAAACCCCTAATTTTTCTTTGTTGTTCTAAGGTCGTGGCCTCCTCTCTAAACCAGGTTTTCCACTGTAAATTCTGACTTTGGTCCAAGACAGCAGCCATTAGCTGCATCCAATCAAATGGTAAAATATAGATTTTTGCTGACCATGAATTTAGAAGCTGCTTTACATAAGCAGAGTGTATACTGTGCATTGGTATTGCCCTTTTAACATCTTTGATGTCTCTCATATGTACTGGCTCATAACTATACTCTACAAATTCTGAGGATTCCCCAGGTGCTATCTTTGTCTGAATAGTAGCTGGGAACAATAGTGGTGGGGAAGGGGGTAGCCCTGTCATGTTTACCACCTTAGGTAGAGTATCTCCAGTACCATAATATCCCATTGGTGGTTGACCTGAACTGTTCTGAGCATAAGATGCATCACTACCCTTTTCCAGTATTGCAATACGGTCCTCCCATTCTTGTATTTTGGATACTATGGGTTCCCATTCCTGGATTTTGCATACTACTGATTTCCATTTTTGAAGTTTAGATACTATTGATTTTTCTAGAGCTTGAGTGCCCTGATGAAGCAGTCCTTCTAAAGACCTCACTGAGCCAGCAATTTTTTGATCCACATCATTAATATAATTAATGATTTTTTTGTTCTCATCATTAATGTAGTCAACAAGTTTCTTACTTTCATCATTTATGTAGATCATATATTTTTCTTGTACAGCGTTATCCATATCTAAAGAGGAAGTCTTATCTGAAAGTTTGGTGTAACCAATTTCCAGAGTATTCATCTTTTCTGCCATTTTAGTGTTGGACAGTTCCACATCATATACCTTGGACAGCAACTGTTGATTTACATTTTGTACTTGTTTAACCTCATCTGCCACTGTAGTGTTCAATAGTTCCATAATACATAATCTGGACAGTAATTGTTGGTTTCCATTTGTCACCTCTGTCATCATTCTCTTATTTTGAAATACAAAATAGAGAAAAAAGCCAAAAAATAGTAAGACTGGGGTATTGAATCCTTCAAAATATTCATTTAAAAATTTGTTCACCACCATGACAAAATATGTCCTAAAGTTTCCAAAAGAATAATTGTCAGCCATTACCTCAATTCAGGTGTAATTATGCCGTTTAGTCCACAGGTGTCACAGTAGTGTTCAGTGCCCTGCCCACTGTATGGCAGATGCAGAGACTCTCAGCAGCAGGAAGCTACCTACAGTCCCTATGTAGTTTTGAAGGGCCCCAGCAGGCACAATACAATCCTTGGAAAAAGCAAATTCTCACAAATTAAGACAGGATGTTAATCACAAAATAGAACGGTTTTTGTTTCCCTTGTTTGCTTGCGAGAGTAATTTACAGTTGCCCAGGTCACAATCAGCAACCACATGGGCTGGCCGGGGTGGGGGACATGCAAGCACTTTAAACTCAGCTACTCGGGCTAGTGGGTGGAGCCGCCTTACAGGCAGTCAGTGGCAGGCCAAGCAGATGGTGGACCATGTCTGTGTGCTGGACCAGATGGCTGGAAACCACGCCTGGCAAGCTAGAGGAAGCTTAAAGCTCAGGCACTGGAGTGCAGGCTTCCAAAGCTGAACAGTCTATATGTTCCCTGCCCTCTTACAGTTTTCAAAACACAAAGGGCTCCTGCATACCCAAGGGCACAGGGCCAAGGACATTGAGCGCCGGATGTAGGTGGTGTTTTACTTACAAGGCACCAGTCTAAGATTAATATTTATTAGAATATAAATCAACACTCACGATACAGGTAACAGCTTATAGTGGCACCTGAACAGGGTCTGGAGTATCCGAGCGATGAATGAGCGATGGACAGACGATGGATTCCAAACCAGTCTCTCCAGCATCCAGGAACCAGGAAGAGACCTCCCTGTGTCCCAGCAGCCCCTTATCAATGGGGTTGGCAACACCCCCTCCAGGTTGGCCACACCCTCTCCAGGAGCCCCGGACCGTGGAGACCGGGGATAAGCGTCTTTGGACCTTATCAGCTGACACCTATTTCCCACCACAAGAAAGGATCCTAGCCAAAGAAGTATTAGTAAGCCAAGCAGGGGTCCTAACAAGAGAAGGAGGTAGGGGAGGAACCCATTAAGTCCTTGAAGCAAGAGAATTTAATTTATAAAGGAAACTAATTGGATCTTTCCTCATGTGGTATAGGATAAGCCCATTTCTGGAGCCCCTACATTTTATGTTGATGCGAACAACTTAGGAAAGGCTGGCTACAAATCGGAAAACTTAATTAAGGTAGGTCAGAGCCCTTATAATTCTGTTCAGAAGTCAGAACTATATGCAATTATTATGGTGTTGTTGGATTTCACAGAGCCTCTAAACATAATTACTGACTCTCAGTATACAGAAAGAGTTGTTTTACATATTGAAACTGCTGACTTCATTCCTGATGATATAGACTTGACCTTACTGTTCATACAACTACAAGATATCATCCGAGATAAGATACATCCTATGTACATAATACATATCAGGGCACACACGGGTCTCCCAGGCCCTCCAGCACAGGGTAATGATGAAATAGATAGGTTGCTGATAGTAAATGTGCTAGAGGCCACAGAATTTCTTGAGAAACATCTTGTTAACAGCAAAGGACTAAAGAAGAATTTTTCCATCACTTGGCATCAAGCAAAAGAAATACTAAGGAATTGTAACACTTGCTCTTTCTATAACCAACTGTCTTTACCTGCTGGAAGTAATCCTAAGGGTACACAGAGAAATGAGATCTGGCATATGGATGTGCTTCACTTCCCAGAATTCGGAAAGTTGAAATATGTACATCATACTATCGATACTTATTCTGGAATGCAATGGGCGACTGACCTGAGTTCTGAAAATGCTGGTGCTGTACTTACTCACCTTTTGGAAACCATGGCCACAATGAGAATTCCCATTCATATTAAGACTGACAATGCTCCAGCTTATGTTTACCCAAAAATGAAGCTGATTTTTGGATATTATAATATAAAGCATATTACGGGGATACCACAATCCTACAGGACAGGCAGTTGTAGAGAGATCTCACTGCACTTTGAAAGATGCTTTATAAACAGAAGAAAGAAATGAGAAAACCGAGGGAGAGGTTGCAGTGCCTTATTGACTTTGAATTTTCTTAACGCTGATGAAAAGGGAACATCAGCTGCTGAGAGACATTGGGTAATAGAGAAATCTCTTAAGATAAATCAACCCATCTACTTCAAGGATATGTTGACTTCAGAATGGAAGCCAGGACCCAGAAAATATGGCATTTAACATTTGTAATTCGGCCACGAGAGACATGACAACTCCTGGTGTCACTGCTCCTTTCCCAAGATGGTGTTGAGCATCGAGGATATTCCTTTGGAGTTTGTCCTTTTGGCAGAGAATGGCTGGTTGGGTAAGGAACTGTCCTTACCTTGATTGCTGATAGTACACACATGGTGTCCAAGCTGGATGAACACGTTGATGGATGGAGACTGACGAAACCTGCCTGGACAGGATAAGACAGTCCATCTAAAATTGCCCTGCTTGTGAGAAGATCTGTCAGATACCATAGGCCTGTAGCCAATATGATGGATGCTCCAACGGAGCACAAAACCAGAGGTCATTGTCCAGGTAGCTGTGTTGCTGTCCTCTCCCAAATTTTGGAAGCAGCTACTTCCATGTACTTCTGACTTTCAGGTGATACATCTTCCTTCTCTGGTCTTGAAATGGTTGAAGAATAGGTATTTAAGGTTACTACTCTATTATCCCTTAGCAAGGAACATTCAGGCGTTGAATTTTCAAGTTTCCCAGATGAACTTTTTAAAGTAATTTATACACCCTACCATCTACCAATATTCTAGAAATATATGATGTACTTTATATGTGTTAGGTTTTGGTTGTAATTTGTGCCTTATCCTCTCCTAGATACTTCCTCATAATAATTCCTATTGTATATAGTCTTAGTTTAGAACCTTCTTAGTTAGACAAAAGGGGGAGATGTGGTGGGATTCACATGTCAGCTGATAAGATTCGAGGATGCTTATCCAGGGTCCTGGGCTCCTGAAGGGGAAGTGGCCAACCCCATTGATAAGGGATGGCTGGGACCCTGTGCATCCCATTTCCTGGTTCCTGACTGCTGGAGAGACTGGTTTGGCATCCATTGTCCATTGTTTGGATACTCAAGTCCCTGTTTAGGTGCCACTATACGCTGTTACCTGTATCATGAGTGTTGGTGTATATTTTAATAAATATAATCTTAGACTGATACATTTTAAGAGAAACTCTGCCTACACCTGATTTTCTGTCCTCATGCACTCTTGAACATTATAACAAGTGGAATGTATATGATCCTTAAATGATGTACATTCCTTGGGACAGGGTTCTGGTTTATTGCTCACAGCTGGAATAATCTGAGGTTTTTTAAGGCATTGACACTGTTGTTTACTGCCTCCTCTCATGCTTGTATAAAAGGTAAGGTAAGCAGTCTTATCACTGCAATCAATGCTCTGAGTGAAGGTGCCAGTTGTGGGAATGATTTGAATGTTTCCTCCTTGGCATTCACAGGGTGGGCCATAAAGAGTTAACAAAAGCTTTTGCGGATTAGGTGGTTCCAGGCCCAATCAATCACCAGAATAATTGTCAACCCAATCTCAGTGCTGTGAGGATCATTTTCATTTTCTGCAAGACAAGAAAAAGAATCTTCCTCAGGGTTTTCAACCCTGGCTTGTTTTGATTGATCACTTATAATTTCATGTTCTTGGTTCATCTGCTTAACTAATCTTTCAGGTAGCCATCTGGCAGATTTCATTTCTTCAGAATAATTGAAAACTGACCCTCTCCCCAAAATGAGAACTGGGTCTGGTCCATGCCAGGACTTGTCCATGGGATCTTTCCAAAGGAGCATTGCAAAATGATTCTTTGTCTCTGTGCCAAAAACAAACGATTGTCCTTTAGCATCCAAATTTAAAAAATCGAGAATAAACAAGGCATGATGTAAGATATTTTTGGGTGACCTCTTAGTGGGATACCATCCCCCCTTTTAATTTTGTTAATAGTAAGGTTGACAAATGAGTTTTTTTCAACAATGCCCTGTCCTTGAGGATTATAGGGAATTCCAGTAACATGTTGGATGTTAAGACAAGTGCAAAATTGGGCAAAACCTGAACTAGTGTAACCAGGGCCATTGTCTGTTTTTATTTGTTGTGGGCAGTCTAATACTGACATTGCTATTAATAGATGACTTATAACATGTTTAGTTGTTTCCTCAGTTTGCAAAAAAGTGTATATAAAACCATTGCAAGTATCTATAATAACATGAGCATACTTTTGGTTGCCAAATTCAAGAATATGAGTTACATCCATCTGTCATAAAGCATTGGGAATTAATCCTCTTGGGTTTACACCAAGGTGAGGAACAGGAAGGGCAGTCTTTTACAATTTATTTGGCCTGTTCTCTGGTAATCTTATGTAGTAGACACAAGGTCCTAGCATTTAACTCATGTAATTTGTGGCTATTTTGAGCCACAAGAATATTATAAAAAAATTATTTACAGTCAAGACTGTATATGTGTCAGGAAAGTTGGGATGAGTAGCCAAGTCAGCCAATTCATTTCCTTTGGTCAGAGGTCCAGGAAGGCCAGAGAGAACTCTAAGGTGTCCTAAGAAAAAAATGGACAGTTACATTGGTGAATAAGGTGCTGTAGCTGTGTAAATAACTTTCCAGCCTCAGAGGCACACTTTACTAATCCTGCTGTTTCCAAAAGAGGCACAGAATAAGCTATATAAGGCACTATCTGCATAAACATTCAGAGGTCGGCATGGGAAAGCAGAAAAAACTGCAATAACTGCCTGCAACTCAGTTAAGTGAGCAGAGGAGGAAGAAGTCTGAAAGCGAACAGTTGCATCATTATAGACATAAGCAGCCGTTCCTGTTGATGAGCCATCTGTAAAGACCACTAATGCATTTTCTATAGGAGAAAAGGATGTTATCTTTGGAAATACAAAAGCATGCTTGTTTGCAAAGTCAATTTTATCTGGTGGATAATGGTTATCTATAATACCTGAATAAGAAGCAACAGCTATGGGCCAGAATTCAGTGTTTTGCACAAGCCAATTAATCTGTTCTTGAGTATACGGCTGAATAATAATATCAAGTTCCTTACCAAATATTGTTTTCCTAATTTTCTACCCATTATAATGAAGTCTGACACAGCTTTATAGTACGTACCTATAACTTGTTTTGGTGTGGAATGCAAATGTGTCCACATAAGTGGAGCAGTTGGCCAAAAAGCTGCAGTAGGTGAAAAGGCTGTTTTACAAATACTGAATTTTAAAGGTTGATCATAATCCATAAAAGTAATAGTCTGATTACAAATAGCCTCTTCCACCATTTTAATGGCGGGTCTCCCCTCAGGAGTGAGAAATCGAGAGGAAGTAGGTTTTGGATCCCCATGTAACATATCATAAAATGGCTTTAAATCTCCTTTGCTAATCTTCAAATAAGGTACAAGCCAATTGATATCTCCTAACAGTTTCTGAAAATCATTTAAGGTCTTCAGGTCTTATGGTGATCTAATTGAAGTTCTATCTTTTGGGAAAATATATGCATTCCTATCATCTGAAATCCCAAGTAGGTTTAGGGATCAGTTAACTGAACCTTATCTGGAGCTGTCTCCAAACCAGTCTTTGCCAATGCGTCTTGCAAACTTTTATAACATTCTAAAACCTTAGTGCCATCCTGTCCTGCAATTTCATATAGCAATCTATTAAAATTATGGCATTGTAGTGTCATGAATAGATTAATAGATTTTATACACACACACAGGAGAGAGAGAGAGAGAGAGAGAGAGAGAGAGAGAGAGAGAGAGAGAGAGAGAGAGAGAGAGAGAGAGAGAGACTATTTAACTCCTAGACAATCAGTTTTGGAAGCAGAGGTCAAGTCTAACTCATTTTTGTATCTGCCACATTCTCTTATACCTTTTGCAAAAGCTCCAGTGTCTGGGACCCCCTGAAATTCTTTTCCTTTTATAACAAGTGTTAATGTTGGTCTATTTTTGTAATATGTTGAACCCAATAAGTATCAGAGGAGCCAAGACTGGCAGCAAAGGAGGAAGTAAAATGCAAGGTGCTTAAGAAAGGTACTTTCAGTTTTACCTGGCTGCAGAAGCCTCCCTGCAGTGAGACTAAGCTGTAAGATAAAATCACTGTAAGGCTCAGTCAGATCCTTGCCTGGACTTTGTTAAAGATGTCATAACTGAGCCTTTCTGAGGTAGGTGTGACTAAGCACAAAGTCCAGCATTCTGGATCTGTTCCAGGAATCCCTGAGCAAGCCTTGCCTGTGTTTCATTTTTATCAAATGATGGGCTGCCCAGGAGTTTTTTCAAAGACCACGTCCTTGAAGAGGATTTCTCTGCATTCCTCTGAACAATTTCCCTGCAATTTTCCAGAAAGTCTGCTTTCCAGAGCACATAATCATCTCTGCCGAGTGTGGCTCTGGCTAAAAAATACCCATCATTATGTGTCTTTTAAAATGACTCTCAGACCTCTTTTATTACTTCTTCCTCACTATCAAAGGACATAAGATTCTCATTCTCTGCTGATTTACTTTCACTTTTCTTATTTTGCTACTCTGGTTTTTCCTGATTTTGAAGGAACTTCTCTCCATTGTTAATAACATTAGCAACCACAGAATCAAAATGTCTTTGAGATAATATCTCATTAATTAAATCCCAATAAGAAGATCAGTTATAGGGACCTTCTCTGGCCCAAGAGTTTGAAAATAATCTTTAAGGGCATCTCCTACACACTTCCATCTTATCTATCGTGGCCTCAATAGGAAACCATGGACATACATCTTTTATGTAATCAAAAAATTCACACAGTTGTTTAATTGTAACATTTATTCCTTAAATTTTTAAAGCCTGCCTCAGGCCATCAATGAACAATTTCTGTTGACCAATTTCTTGTCCCATTATCACTGTCTTACCGAGATTCAGTAATCACAATAGGCAACTGAGACTCTTCCTTATCTGCTTCTTTTTAGCCGACTCTCTAGACAGTGTTCTTTTGAATCCTCCATACTGGGGTCCCATGTTGAGGCGCCACTTGCCTCGACCCACAGATAAAGTCAACAGAGACCCTGGAGAGGAAGAGTGAGAATGGGGGAGGGGGATGAAGAGATCCAAAGAATGAAGGCAGGTCAAAGGATCTGATTGAGCCTTCATTTATTAAGAGAATGAGTAGAGTATATATAGGGTGAAGGTCCTGGTTATTACTCTTGCTGCTAACTTTGAAAAGAAAGTTGGAGCTGGAGAAGGGGGGAAGGCAGTGAGATTAAGAGAGTGATATTGTGGAGGAGCAAGGACACTCAAAGAAGAAACTTTCCATTTCCAGCATAAGTCGTAAACAAGATCTGCTATGGGCCTCATCCTGTTAATCGTCAGTGAATCATGAGATGTGACCTTGGGTCAGAGTCAGGCAGAACTTTGCTCTCCACAGAACTCAATGCTCTAGATGCTGAGATGGATAAGAACATCATATCTACTCATTATTTTACCAATGTTAACAAAGACTGTAGTGTTTCAGTAGCTCAAAGCCAAATATCTAAAGAGGAAGTATTACTCATCAATTAGTTGCCCCATTTGAAACCGAATAATTTAGCAGGACCATTAATTTTTACAAAGTGAGAAATAAATGTATTATATTGGCCTGAACAATATGTTGATCCACAAATGTAGACATATTATAAGAAGAAGGAAACTCGGCACAGATATTAACTAGACAGAATCCACTGGTTTCCTTTGCTGTGGGAAATCATGTCTCAATCATTTCAGTGAGTTTTGTCCAACATCAAACTTTAGCCCTTTCCTCTTCCAACTACTCTTAGATTGCCTTTCTCTGATGTAGTTTGTATACAGAAACCTTGGTTGATGTCATATGAAAAGGTTCTTGCTGGTCAAATTAGCCAAAGCTGACTTAATCCCTGAGCTCTTACTTGCCATTATTTTAGCTGAAATCATTGTGCCTACAGGTACAGAAGACAATCTACAAGCATACTTTCTAGCTTGCTTTTACCTGAATAGAGGGCCTTAGATGCAGAGCCTGAGGGAACAGAGTTTCATAACTCTCAACGACAGTGGAACAGTTATAAGAAAGTGCTCATTCATTAACCAAGTTAGAAACACATGATCACAGACACTTGAGATAAGTATATACCTGCTGGACACTGAGAGATCCGGATCCATCAAGATCGGAGAGACATGTTTGGGTTAGTACGATGGTTTCTTTTGGTTATTATTATCTGGATCTTGTTTAATTCCAGTCATGTATGTACCAAAGCCTCTCTAACTGTTATTTCAGAATCAGAGAAGATTTTCATCATAAAGGAGATGTGACATTGGTGTATTTCTCCCCGTTCATACGCGCTACACTGTTGCAATGAGGTTTCTTGGTCCTGGGCGGCCAGAGGCCCAGACTCACAGACCCTGTAGCTGCAGACCTCTTAGCCGCCTGCTGCTGCTGCTCAGGACCCCAGAAATGACTCAGATGCTTATATTAACCTCATGCTGTTTGGCCTATGGCTCAGGCACATTGCTAGCTCGCTCTTACATCTTAAATCAACCCATTTCCATTAATCTGTCTGCCATGTGGCCCGGGGCTCACCTGTGTTCCTTACATGTTTCTCCTTGGGTGGCTTGCTCGATCTGCCTGACTCCACCCTGCTTCTCCTACCTATGCTCTGATTTCTCCTCCTACTTCTTCTATGGTACCTGTCATGGCCCAAAACAGCTCCTTTATTTAAAGATTGTTATTCACAGCATACAGAAAGGCATTCCCACATCACTTCCCCCTTTTTATCTAATCAAAAATGAAGGTTTCAATTTTAACATAGCAAAATTACATATAACAAAATAGCCAACAAGCAAGAATTACCGTTGTAATATCTAGTCTATTTTTATTTAGCAAAATTAAAGAAAATACTCTTACCAACCTTATCTTTATGAATCTGAAGTTTCATATCCAATGTACCTTTTAAATGACTAAGAAAAACTATACCTATAACTATCTAATCTTTAACTACATCAAAGACCACAGAAGGATATATTTACCCAAGTAAACCAGAAGTGCAAGCAACTTCTAAAATCTAGAAAGGACAGAGATGACACCTATCTGCCTGGACAGTCACCCAAAGTTCCGTTATAAAGTTGGGGCATCCATCATCAGCCTACAGGCCCAGAGTCTCTTTTTATTTCAGTGAAGCAGGAAATCTGCTCTGCCCATTCTGGTACAGTTCATCAGTTGTGTCTCCTTGTATCCTGAAGAATGCCTGACAGTTTTCTCTGTAAAGCAGGAAACTGAATGACGATCTCGGCTTGTTCTGCCAAAGTTCAGAGGTTATCTTCCTATAGAACCTGCATGTCAAATTTAAACAGCATATTGTCAAGCAGTCAATATAAAAACAGGTTCTTGTCCAGTGGCTAACCATTGCTACAAATAGACTCCATATGGAGTTTCTTCAATGCCCATTTTTCTCTTGAAGTAAATTGGTGCTGCCAGGAGCAGACCTGTCTCACTGTCCAGAAAAGTCTAAGCTCTTAAAACATTTTAAATGCCATATTCTGTAAGTCTTCGAAGTGTTTGAAGATTACCTATCTAATTGAATTATATCTTTGTATACCTAAAAATCTAACTAACTTGCATTTCTTAATTATACATTACAATTTTAAATTAGTTACATAAACGTCATATCTTAAACAAAAGTAGAAAAATATACATAGCATATGAGAATTGACCTTAAATTTGTATCAATAAACCAAAATCTATACCAATGTAAAGCATTTTGAGATTAACAGCTGATTTCCTGATCTAAGTAAATTCAATAATCTAATTTTTAAAAAATCATTCATATACCATATCCCCTTTTTCTTCTTAGACCATTAACCATTTATAATGAAAACAAACATTTAGAAACAATATTTGGGGAATTTTGGCGTAGTTTTCTATGAATACTTCCTGCTGATTAAGGGGTGTTGAAAATCTCATGGTTGTTGAGACTGGATCATAATCTGCAGTCTTGAAGCTGATACGGCCATCTCTTCCCATCAGAGGTTTTTTTCAGGGGGTCTTGGTTGATAAAACCATATTTGCCTAGAAACAATCCACAGGTTCTCATCTTCTGTGGAAACAAAAGCAGAACTCTTCCAAAGTAATAAATCCTCAGACACAAATTTCAAAATCAAAATACCTTTAAAATATATATTCTTGTTTAACTTAGTAGCCTTTGCATTTGCAATCCATTGTCTTTCTACAGTTAGTTCACTAACAGTTAAAAAATTAAAAGGAAACATTTTTATTACTCTATTTCTCTTTTTAAACCTTTCTCTACCTTCTCTCTTTTCTCTGTGAAGCCCATGTACCTTTTACACACATTGTAACCCATTTACAGGATTTTTTTCATCTGAATCTGTTTTATTGTGAATCCTTAATTATCTTTCAACCAGAAGAGCTTTTAAAATATATTCTCTTAAAGAGCTACATAGTTTTTGCAGATAAGGCTGAATCAGTAAGTTCTCTTAAAGAGACCACGTCTCTATTCATGGCCAGCAAACAGAGCAGATCAAAGACAATGCTGCTACTAAGAAACCGTCTTTGTTTACTTCTTGTTCAAAATAAACAGAAATCTAAAATCAATCACATGCTATTGAGTCTTCTGTGAGATTTCAGGAACCCACCTGCAGCTTACACTCCCTGCCACCAGTCCACAGGTGCCATTTTGAATGTGACCTGGAGGCCACGCTTTCTTTGTACAATGACCTGCTTTATATACACAATTTGGAAGCTGCCTTTGCTCAGTTTCTCTTAAACTTTCTCAGGCATTAAGTGGATATTCGATCCTTGTTGGATGCCATCTTTTGCAAGGGGGGGCTTCTTGGTCCCGGGTGGCCAGAGACCCAGACCCACAGATCTGCCGAGCCAGACTCAGCAGCCTGCCACCCATTACTGCTGCTCAGGCCCCCAGAAATGACTCAGACACTTATATTAACTTCATGCTGTTTGGCCCATGCCTCAGGCACATTGCTAGCTAGTTCTTACATCTCAAATCAACCCATTTCTATTAAACTGTCTGCTACGTGGCCCATGGCTCACCTGTGCTCCTTACATGTTGCTCCTTGGGCTGCTTGCTTGATCTGCCTGACTCTATCCTGCTTCTCATACTTATGCTCTGATTTCTCTTCCTACTTCTCCTATGGTGCCTGTCATAGCCCAAAACAGCTCCTTTCTTTAAAGATTGATATTCACAGCATACAGAAAGGCATTCCCACATCAGTTAATAATTCAGATGTTGATGCACCAGAGAAATCTTGTTAAGCCAGTTCTATAAGAACAAAGACATTTAAAACTGGTTTCTTTTTTCCATAATTTTCTTTTGTGGCACTAGATTTCTTCCCTAAAACTGCTATGGGTTTTCTCCACACTGTTTTTATATTACATAGACACTCTAACTTTTGGGTTTACATATGTCTGTGGATGATCAAAAGATGGCTTCACATTAAGTTGTATAATTTTATAAATAAAAATACTACTGGGAATTTTTTTATAATAAAGTAATGGAAAAATTATCAGCTACAACAACAGTATTATACTCATATGGTTAAGACCTTGTAAAAAAATATCCTAAGCAGACTACCTTACTCCTGCTGACAATTTTCTCAAATTCCCAAGTGTATGTTGAACTAAAATCAGGGTGATAACATTGAACACTGGCTCCCTGCACAGTTCTTCACAGCAGTTGGCTTTCTACACATACTCTCATTGAGATGAAGGTCAAGGCTCATCTAACTAACAGTTTCTTGTTTATGTCCTGAATTTTAATTTCACTCTCTGTGATGCCTCTCAGGCTCCATACATGGTTACTCAGTGGCCTATCAGTGTGACCTTCCTAGCCTGAGAAAACCATTATTTCTCATGGCATCGTGGATTGTAAACTTATAAAATGCTATGTGACTTCGGCTATGACACTCATAATGGTCCAGAGTTTTGCTTTTGGAAGGGAGATGTATGTAGAAAGGGATGTGTAAAGAAAATGAGTAGCTGGTTAAAGAGAAAATAGTGAAGCAATAAAGAGCTGTGTGTTGAGAGAGAGATATGTGAGTGTGGAAGAGAGATGTATGCAGAAAGAGCTGTGTAGAGCTAGGTAGATAAGAGAACTGTTACTATGTAGAGAAACTGCATGAAAGAGCTCTGTGAAAGGGGTGTGTGAGAGAGTGCTGTAGAAAGAGCCCTGTCAAGAAAATGTGCAAAAAGGGGTAAAGGGAGAACTATATAAAGAAGTGTAACTGTGTGTAGGAATGTGTAGCTGTATAGAATGGGCATATAGCTGTGTAGAGAATGTAGATAGCTGTGTGTATAGAGTTATGTTTTCAAGATTCAATAATGAAGTTATTCATTGTTCTATGTGTTGTCTTCATACCACTTAGATAAAAAGTCTAGCCCTTGCTCAATTTGTGGATTTTTTTGTGAACCCTGGTGTTTCCTGGTGGTGAGACCCACCCCCTAAAAGCCACAGCAGAAATCCATGCCTACTTCTGGAAGCCAAACCAACTGTGAAGATATAGTGACATCTTAGATATCAGAAGAGAAGCTATTTCTGACACTTTACTAAAACTACATGGTCCCTGAACATTCTAAATGTTTGTTTTCATACATACAATTAAGTTTAGACCTTGGGTCTCTTTAAAGATATGCCATATTAAAACATGCACTTATACATAGCCATCATCAATTCAATGAATCATTGTGGATCCCAGTTTACTGATATTTTACAGGAAATGCACGTCTAAGGTTCAGGTTTCATTAAGGAATATGGGACAGAAAAAAATATTGTATGAGCTTAGGGACCAATAAGCAATGAGCTTGCTGTTAATTATGCCACTTAGGGATGCTATGCATTACCCATAAATGGAATATAGTATGGTCAACATGATCAAATATGAGGAAAATACACGATGTACTAGGACCACAACAACACACTGCTGACATGAATTGTGAACGGGAAAATCTCAAGAGATCTCAATCATACAAGAACCACAGGGAACAAAGTAATGTGGACAGAGGAGGAAAGGCCTCCCATGGGGCGGAGCAACATGATGTATAAGACAAAATGATATTCATAGATAATTTAGAATTACACAGGTGTCACCCATATATTATATAAATTACATTGTCATTTATGCACACATATTAATCATATATAAATTATATATTATCATTTATACACACATATCAGTCATATATAAATTATACATTTTGATTTATATACTCGTATACGTTATTTGTGTATATAGGTTATATATAGTAATTACATATAATTTATATTCCAAACTCTACTTGATACTTTCTTATATATGTAGATGATAGATAGATATAAAATAACAATTAAAGAATTTATGAATTTGAAGAGAGAAGAATGGGTATACAGGAGCATCTACTGGTAGAACAAAAGAAATAATAAAGTATTTTTAGTATAAACATAAAAATAAGAATCTTTTCTATTAATTAGGATTCAACGTTGGTATATATCACCTACATTTTATTCTAATTTTAAAGAGTTATCCTCTAATAAAAACCAAGGAACAAATACATTTATATTTAGATAACAATGAGTGCATAATGCATAGAGATATTTTTCTTACTTTAAGATTGATCTGACTGTATGTCTGAGAATAATTTATTTTGCAATAGAGACACTTTATGTTTAAGAAACATGTTTATAATAATAATGTATTGACTTGACTATGGGATAGATCAGCCTAACATTCTGCTAACATCCTATTGCTTTTCCACAATGAGCTTTTATGAAGAAAGTACATTTCTCCAGATCGAAAGAAACTTACAATAACAAAGCCTACTATTTTAAATAGGAAAGTATCATAAAAAGTCATAATAAATTTTGTTAATAAAAGTCATTCCCTAGAGAAGCCATAATCTACATCTATTCTTTCTTATAAGTTCCCAATATAATCCACAGGCTCAATCTCTTAACTTCATTTTATCTAGTACTATTTAAGAACTTTTCTGAGACTGGAGACATGGCTCAGCAGTTAAGAGCACTAGATGCTCTTCCAAAGGATACAGGTTCAATGTCCAGCACCCACATGGCAGCTCACAACTGTCTGTACTTCCTGTCCGAGAAATCCAACACCCTCACATAGACATGCATGCAGGCAAAAAACTAATACACATAAAATAAAAATAAATTAGCTAATTTGTAAAATTAAAAAGACTTTTCTCATGAGTAAAAAGTTATTAGACACCAAATTGTAAGTTATTTTAAGATATTTTAATATTTAATCATTGGCTACTAATGTAAGGCATATGTTATTACAATGAAGTTCATAGTTGTGAAGAAATAATGTTAGTCTTAAATTAGGTATTTTCTCTTTTTGTTAATTTCTCTTTTCTGAATTTTCTTTTGCCTCCTCTAATGTGCCCACCTGTCCTCCCCTTTATTTACCCTTCCAGTACCGTTATTCTCCTTTAGCATTGACATCACACCATTCTGTCTTCCCTACCTTGAGTAACACCCCCAATGGACATGTACTAACTTTATGACCTCTATGTAATGTCAAATTAAACACATATATAAAAAAATCAAACTTAACACACACCAAATGTAGAAAACACAGTTTTGTGTTTCTTGGTCCAGTTTCCCTCACTAATAATCACTATTGAGGCTCTTCTCACTTAACATGAAAATTTCATAATTTTAGATTTCTTTGTATATAAAAATAGTTCATAGAGTAAATAGGTCACATTTTTATTATCTTTTAATCAGTTGGTGGTCATCTCTGCAGATTCCATTTCCTGGATACTGTAAGTAGAGTCACAGTGAATATGGATGAGCAGGTAACTATAGAGCAGGATTTGGAGGACTCTGGACAAATAAACCAAGATAGCTTTAGCTGGGTCGTATGGTAAGTAGATCTGTTTATAGCATTTAGAGAAACATTCACAGTGAGGAAAACACTGACAAAACAGGTTCAAATTCTCACCAGCAGTGAAGAAGGGTTTGTCTTTCCTCACATCCAGATCAGCATTTGTCCTCACTGGCCATTCTGATTTTGTAATAATATCAAATATCAACGTAGTTTACTGTACATTTCCTTAGACACCTCTCAGTTTAGTTTGGTGCCCCACCTTAATTGTGTGTTTGTCTTCATTAGTTTCTGTTTGTTGTTTGTTTTATATATTAATGTTGTCCTTTACTTATGGCAGATTCTAATGAACTGTCAGAGATATAACTGCAAAGTTTTATTTCACTTTGCATGCTGTTATTTCACTCCAATAATGAAGATGATTTTCTTCTAAAATGTCAGTAATGCAATGCCTTCAGTTATGAATGCAACATTAAAAGATTTAAGTTTGAAGATGACAGTAGATCTCAACGTTTTCCAATGTGAATGTGAATTAGTCACATTTTATTCTATTCTGTTAGCATAAAGACACAAACAAGCTATTACTGTCACTACATTTTTATTCTATAATTAATGAGGCAGAGTTTTCAATACAACAATGGATAAATTGCGTTTGGTCCCATGCCACATCAGGTAATCATGAACTGCAATGATCCCAGCATATTTTGATAATGTACGGAAGACAGACTTAGGGATTTCATCATCCATACTGATCTCCAGAGAACTCAAGAAACAACAGCAAATCCAAACTACAACAAACCTTTGAGAGGAGAGCAAGAAACTTGTAATTGTTGGTAATTCTGGACACCAGGGGAAGAGATGCTCAGAAAAGTTTTCCTTGCCTGATGCAAACTTGTGTACCCACTACACTGAAGGTGAAGTTTTAATTGCAGGTCTTTGGGGTTGAAAGGTAACAAAGTCACAGACTCACATCACCGGCACTGGCTGCCTCTTCCCACTACATGTCAGGAAGCATAAGTCTCTGGCCTTGAGACTGCCATCCTCAGAAGGGAAACAGTGTCTTAAGTGCATCCCATGGAGTCTGTGAGTCAAAAGCCACAAAGCCAAACAAATCTGAAGAATCTAAATAAACAAGATCTCTAATGAGTAACCTTGTACTTGAACTAATTTACATAAAAACCACCTAAACGTGGAGAAAGATATAAAGCCTGGATTCAGGTCACAAGAAAAGAAGCAGGAGGTAAGAGACAAAAAACAGATTCTGACATTCTTACCTTCATGAATCCTCTGCTCACTCTTGTTCTTTATTCCAGCAGATGATAAAACCAGGAATGCAAGGAGCTGAGATCAGCTGCTTTAAAATAAATCTACAGAAAATCTATGATCCTGGGAATCTTCCTATTGATGAGCTGATTGGGCAGATCGCCAAGTGTGCTTCAGAAAGTGGGAAGAAGGTAAGTGAACCATGGAATCCCATGCAGAAATCATACCTGAGTGTAAGAGTGCTGAGTAGAAAAGTCTTAAACTATCTTCTGAGGCGATTGATAGAGAGAGGGATTGCAACTACGATGAAAGTTGTGTGGGTCATGATGAGGTGACTTCCCTCCTAAATCACGATCATGAAATTGTACACACAAAAAATTAAGTTCTGTTGTTTATCCAGTTAAACACTGCCCATCAGATCTTGACCTCAGGTTTCTTACATATATTCTGTTTTGATTCTCCCTGTGATCAGAAATTGTATGCTTGGCTAATTTGCTACTTGAGGATGCATTGATATGGAGGAGCAAAAAACAGTGTGTTTAGCTATTACAATACAGCTGTGAATCTAATGCTTTTCTAAGGAATAATATATTTTATTAGTTGCTATTTGAATAGCACAAAAATGAAACTGGGAATTTATGTCCTTCATTTTTATTTTTGTTTGAGACTGTCTGCACATACATCTGTGCATCATATTGTGTCTGGATTGTTTTGAGGCCAGAACAGGGTATTTGAAACCATAGAACTATAAATACAGACAGCTATAAGGTTTCATTTGTGTTGGAAATTGAATTCGGTTTCTTTGCAAAAGCAGTCAGTTCTCATCACTACTATGCCTCTTTCCAGCTCTGAATATTTCAAAGTAAACATAGCAAAAACTTGATGCTGACTAATGACAGTGTGTACACACCGAACCATATTTGGGTGGTATGCACACCTAATATCCTGGCTCATAGATCACTTGATTAGGTATCAACTAGCACTGAATTGTGTCACCAGATTCATAGTCATACTGTGTGTATTCCACACATGTCTACTTTGGACTATTTTCTCTCTCGAAATTAAGGCATTGGATGTGAATATGGCTGGGATTAATTAGGCTATCGTACTATTTGCTTTTCTAATGTAAAGATAAATTAACCACTGGGCAGATATCCAAAAAGTGGACTGCTTTGGTAGTGATGTGAAAGATTTTTCCTAGGACTGGTTCCTGCATGGTTGTGATTCTTGTTATACATTTAAATACCCAATGTTCCCTAAGCATATGTATTTCCCCATACAAAAGAAAGTTACATGCACATAAAAACACATTCACTACAAACAGGCAATACAGTAATTTCAAAAAAATAAAATGTATAAAAATCAAACCTAAGTATGGAGTTGTTCATTTTAAGAACTGCATTGACTCATTTTACAGGTAGTTGTAGGTCTCAGGAGCCTAACTGTTGATGTTGTGGATTTTAAAGTCTGGGCTTTATCATTCCTCATGCATGAATATAAAAATAGTTCAATCAGATGAGCGTATCTCACTTTTCATCATCTGATCAATGGAAGTATCAGAGGCTTCTACACAGACTGTAAAATATCACACACGGTCCTCAGAGTTACTTATTATACATTATATCCTATTTCTCTCAGCTTATAAGGATGCTTCTGAATTCCCTATGTAAAAAACATGAAGGAAGCATTTTGCATTAGTCTTCCTATGGATTTAGAACACAGTATGTAATGTAATGCATGCAGCCAATGTCTCATCTTCCCGTCACTTGATTCAGAAACCAAGAGATTTGACACCATGGAACCCAGTGAGATGTTTATAGGAGTGATCATTTTATCCCAGACTGTGATTGGAGTTGTTGGAAACTCCTTCTTAGTCTACAATTATCTGTTGCTTTACTTCACTGGGGTCAGGCTAAGGCTCACTGACTGGATCCTCCAGCACTTGATTTCAGCCAACGTCTTAACTCTGCTGTTTAAAGGAGTTCCAGAGACAAGAGTAGCTTTGGAGACAAAATACTTCTTCAATGATTTGGAGTGCAAACTGTTCATGTATCTTCACAGAACAGGAAGGGGTGTGTCCCTCAGCAGCACCCCCTGTTGAGTGTCTCCCAGGCTATTACCATCAGCCCAACAGGCTCCAGGTGGGCACAGCTTAAAATCAAATCTCCCAGCTACATTGCTTCTGGCTTGTACATGATTTGGATCCTGGCTTTCATCGTAAACATTACTTTTCCTCTGTATCTGAAGGGAAGTTTGAACCATAGGAATATGACAAGTATAAAACACTTTGGATACTGTTCCTCTGTTCGTCATGACAAAACATTTGACATTTTCTATGCAACATTAGAAACAAGTGTTGATGCTTTTTTCATTGTACTGATGCTGTGGTCCAGCAGCTCCATGGTTTGCATCCTCTACAGACACAAGCAGAGAATGAAGCACATTCACAGAAGCAACGTTTCCTTCAAGTCTTCCCCTGAAACCAGAGCCACAAAGACCATTCTTCTCTTGGTGAGCACATTTATCAGCTTTTACATCTTTTCTTGCGTCTTACAAATTCAGCTGAGTCTCCTGGATAACCCAAGTTCTTTCATGGTTAGCTTGGCTTCAGTATCTGCTGCATGTTTCCCAACTGTGAGCCCTTTCCTGCTTCTCCACCATTAACTCTGTGAGTCTTCACTCTGATTTGTCTGTGCAGGGAATACAATATTCTAACCACATCAGTAACATCAAAATTGTGTGTTTTGAATAATGTATACACTTTATTTGCTCACGTATATAGACTTAATTATGTCATAAAAGCAGATGGTGGACATTCATGAACTAACATGTACACATGTATAATGTGAGAAAATTATATATTTGAATGTTTTATATTGTTTTGTTACAGCAAGCATATTAATCTATTCCTATAAATTCAGAATTTGTCATAGTTCATAAAGCAATGGTTTTATTTACAATCTAATTTTTTACATTTATTTTGTCTTTTTCTACAGCAGCAGCTGGTTAAAACTCATTGAACAGTTTTGTCTTATCTACTTCTATTGCCAAAACAAAGGTACATCTAAATGAAGCTAGTCAAATAGAGTTTTGTTACCCATATACTATGAACAGAAAATAGTTAGAAACCTTATAAGATTTGACCAAAAAACAGTTTGTATGTGTATAATATAGATACTGAGAAGGGTTTAGCAGGTATAAGGTGTGCTCTTATGGATATGTGTGTCATACATTTTAACATGAATTATGTAAATTCTTAGTTTACTGGAACCCACATTTTTCAAAATTTATTGAAATTTAATTAAAAATTAAATTTCAATTTTAAATTTTATTTGAATAAAATTTCCTACATGCATATGTGTCCATATATAAATATAAATATATATATAATTAAAGGAATTACCATCTCAAATTATGTGACATATAATGCTGGGTAGTTTTATGTCAACAACACAGCTAAAGTTAGTTAGACAAGGAGAATTTCCATGGAAAGAATGTCCCCACCACATTGTCCTGTGGACAGCCTTTCAAATACTTTCTTGACTACTGTTTGTTATGGTGTGGCCCTGCTTATGGTCTGTGGTGCAACCCCTTTGCAGATGGTCTGGTGGTGTCTAAGAAAGCAGGCTGAGCAGGCTTAGCAGGCCAGGGGAATGAAGCCTGTAAGCAGATTCCATCCACAGATTCAGTTTTTACCTTCAGCTTTCTTCATTGATCTCCTGCCCTTCCTTCTCCTGGTGATAGACAGCTGCTTGGAAGTATAAAATAAACAAGAATTCCTTCTTCCCCAGCTTGCTTTTTGTCATAGTGTTTTGTCATAGTTATAAAAACTTAAAGCCTCCATATCTCGATGATCCTTTTCTTAAGATGAAAACTTTTATGAGGATTCTTAACATCTTCCAAGTACAAGAAACATTAAGAATAATCACTATTGTGTACTTTAGAACCTTAGAACACACTTTTTTTTGAGAGAGAGAGAGAGAGAGAGAGAGAGAGAGAGAGAGAGAGAGAGAGAGAGAGAGAGAGAGAGAGAGAGAGAGGAGAGAGAGAGAGAGAGTGTCAGAGTATCTGAAGCTCATGAGGTCAGTTAGACTGGCTGGCCAGTTAAGCCTAAAGATCCCATGTATCTGCCACTGTTATTACGGGTGCAGAAATCTTCATTTATGTTTCTTTAGTTGCTGGAGATGAAATGGATGTACATGTTTCCAGGGTAAGAATTTTAGCACTTGAGCCATCTCTCCAGACATAGAACTAATTTACTTTATTACTGAAAATATGCACAACTTTGCTGTATATTTTTAAATATATAAAATACACATTGGTGTTTTGTTTAGCCTGTGTAAGGATGTAGGGTCTTCTGGAACTTTAATTATAGTCAGTTCTGAGCCACCATGTGGGTTCTGGGAATGAACCTGGATCCTTGACAAGGTCAGTGCTCCTAACTGCTAAACCATCTCTCCATTTCCCAAATGTATAGAACTTGACAAGTATTTCCTCATTTCTCTTTCTCCTCTGTTCTTAGCTTTTCCACTCTTCTACTAGGATTTCATAAATTAAGCTTTCATACATTCTGCACACAAATAAAAACGCCTCACTGCATCTGTTCATTTTAATCCACACAGTGCCTATCAGGTTCATCTTTCCTGTTGCAGATGACAGTACATTTATTCAAAGTTATATGTAATAATCAACAGTGTGTGGATGAAAAATCCAAAAATACTGACAATGTGTCCTACCATGAGACACTGCAATTCCTTTCTTGGAAGACAGAAAAGGAGAAAGGAGAGGTGATATGTGTGTCTGAAGACTGATATCACTTCACTTACAATGCTGCAGCTTAGAAAGAAAATAATATTGCAATAATGTGACTATTGCAAATTGACCATAAAGGAAGGGATTAATGAATGGTAACAATGAACAATAACCTCTAACATGTACATCATGAGATGTTCCCTCCTCAGCCCCAATTCTTTGCCCCTTTCCCTTTTCCACAAGAAAGGAAGAGATGGTCCTTCCAGCATATGAAACACTAGATTGGAGTGACCTGTACACCTACATCCAGTTTCAGACAGGAAGGAAGTAAATGTGACATAAAGCTTTTCCAAAATCACACTGGTCTGTCCCTACTGTTGCCAATTTGCATTTTCTGTGATAATTAATAGGAACAATGGTTTTGCTACTGAGATAAAAATGTGAAGAATTCCAATGAATTATATTTAACATTAAGGAGAAAATGAAAATTGTAGGACTTAGTAGTGACTTTCAGTCTCGTTATTATCGTCACCTTCATAGTGAGCTTTATTGGTCAATGTTTTTCCTCATCACACCCTAAAGTTTTCCTCATTTATCTGCTTTGGCTTTTGCCTTATGCTGAACTTCCAAAATAGCATTCTACAATGTTCCACAATAACATTACCTCACAAAGAATACATATTCTCTGAAACCAATTTAAACATTGTTTCTCTGCTTTAAGGTTCAAATGAATTTAAGATAATATTAGCAATCTCTAGTTTCCCCTAATCACCCTTCTTCTAAGTCCTTCATTCCTTGTTGCTATATGTACATCATAATGTCTATTCCAAAAGACCACATGGCTGCATGCAACTGAAACCCAACATTAATATTGATGTAGCCTCAAACATCCCAAGCCAAACCTCAAATTATGATATCCACCTGATTAAGAACCTGTCCCCATCAGATATGCTCTACTTTTTTTGAGTAGATTCTGAAAAAAGTTTCTTGGGTATCATGGAGTTTGCAGATTTACCAGTTAGCTTGATTTATAAATACCTTGAGAATGGTAGAGTTTCCTTGAAATTTAGAAAGAGATATCTCTGAGAGGAGAGAGTATATGATGAAGTGGATCAGGATTATGAGAGAAGACCCACTGATATAAGTGACTGAAGCTATTGGGAGTTCGCTGACTCTAAAGTGATAACTGAGGAACCTACATGGAAAAGAAATAAAGCTTCTGAATGTAAACAACAGTCAAACACCGTGGGCCATTTGTGGAGCCTCTTACAGTAAAACCAGAGTTTATTCCTGGTACATGACCTGACATCTCATTGTTCATTTTCTGACATAGGAACACGTTATTCAGCCTTGATACTGGAGGGAAGGACTCAGACCAACCTCCGGTGGATATGCCAGACCAAACTGGTTCATTTTGAAATTCCTTGCCCTCCATGGGGAACGGATGGGTGAACTGGGTGTGAGAAAGACTGAGGAAGGACTAGGGGTAAGGGAGTGGGAGCAGTGGTGAGTATGAAAAAAAACACTTTTAAAAAATAAAGATACAAAGAAAGAACTATCTTCCTTTTGCATTTTATTGAAGAGATTCATTTTTATAGAACATATTCTGATCACAGTTTTCCACCCCTCTACTTCTTCCACTTCATCCTATCTCAGTTATGGGCCCTCAAGTAGAATAATGTGCTGATTAGTTGCTAGTGTTGGGTGGTTGTTGCTATTGGTGTTAATATTGTTAAGTTGACAAAGCTAGAGTCATCAGGAAAGAGGACACAATATACGAGATGTTATGTCCAACCTACTAGCTGGTAAGCATGTCTTTGGGCCATTTTCTTAGTTGATTGTTGATGTAGGAAAAGACATCTCACTGTGAGAAGTGGTGTACCTGTGGACATTCTGGGTTATTCAGGAATGCAAGTTGAGCCATCCAGGAAGAACAAGGCAGAAAGCAGAATTCTACTAAATTGTCTGTTTCAGTTTCTGACCCCAGGTTCCTGGCTGTGCCTCCTTCCAAGATATATTGTAAGCTTTAAGCTAAAATACCATTTTCTCCACATGTTCCTTTTGGTGGTGGTATTTGCCTCCACAACAGAACATGAGCTGGAACTAACAGTTTCTATTTAGAATGTTCCATTTGTATTTGTCAGACACATTGTTGGGACATCAGATTATTAGCATTTTTGTGAAGCAAATCATATCTTCTATAGACTTCAAACATCATTTAATGTCATTTTAGCTTAGATGTTAGTGAGTGCTAAAAAAGTGATCTTTTTTTATAATTTCATTTTAAAGTTTTAACCTGAGAGAAAATAAGATGCTGGTTCAGAAGCAGAGGTTGATGGTAAGAGATACTAAAAGGACTAGTGACCGAGCAAGAAAATTCTTCACCAACAAGAAAGCAATCCGTAATGATAAATCCATTCTAAATACATAAACTTTCAAATTATCACACACATGTGTGTTTTGTTCCAGAGAAACCCATTTTGCAATATTAAAGACCTAAGCATGATTTGCATAAAGATTGGGCTGCAGATGCCAAGTCCTCCATTCAAGAGTTAAATGGATGGTATCCATGTCTGAACATAAGGTATCTTGAACCTCCAAGAATCTATTGGAAGCCCTAATTGTCCTGAAGGGTCAAAGTCCCTGAGGAATTCAGACCCACAGATTATGCTTGAGAAGCACTCATTGCTTCTTATTTTTGAGACATTTCTCTTTTATGAAAGAAGTAAATATGAGATATGGAAGTTCTTGTGAAGATAAGAAAGATCTCCCTACAAGGAAAGGTGTCTTTCAGTTATGTAAACAAATGATTGCCTCCAGGCAAGTCCAATTTCACCATGGTTTTGTATAAACTATTCATATTTTATTACGGAACTTTGTGAGCTCTACTCTCTTATTAGATTATTTCTCTACTAATTCTGAAGTATCTATAAATATCCATTGCTCCAGGATTATTTTTTATCTTTCATTTACAGAAGGAATCTTAGTTCTAGACGGCAAGTTAGTAATTAAATTTGAGCCGGTGTCAAATATCCTGCAGCATAAAGAATTTTTCAAGTCTATAATCCCAGCAGACACCACAAGGCGGCAATCACAGGCTCTTTCTCTAAATTCAAGTTTATCTACGATTAAAAAACATGACCCAAACCATGAATAACACGGGTTTCAGTGCATCAAGGCAGAATGTGTTTTTTTTTTCTATTTTTCAGACATTTTATTAAATATGTATATCACCACTTATACATTTAATATAACAAAAGCTATATAAACAGGTATGATTACTATACACAATATATACAAAGCAATTACATTAGTAATGTTCAGTAATGTTCAATATTAAAAAGAATATTTCATTGCTTATACTATATCAGTGAGTCCTGAAGATTATACCTAATTCACGTTCTATCTACCTTATATTACCAACTGATAACTATCTTTTGATGTCTCTTCAGACATATATGCTTTAACCTTTTAGTGAGTTTCTTTTTGAAACCGTAACTAGAAAATGTTGACTATCTCATCTTCAACACCCTGAGAGAACCAAGAAGGACATAAATTTTTGGAGAAATTTTTATCTAAAAAAAAAATGTCTTTTTTTCCATGTATTCCCTTCCTTGCTCTCCCTTCCCTCCTCCCATTCCCTTCCAGTCCACCTTCAGTCTCCCCCACCCCACACCCGATTCCATCCACAGAAAGGGCAAAAATTCCCAAGGTGGGTCCAATCAGCATGGTATATTCACTTCAAGCAAGTTCAATATCCTCATTCCAATATTAAAGCTTCATTACATGTTCCTCTACTGGGAGTTGGCTCCAAGGTGCCAGCCCACTCACAGGAACACAGTCTGATCCCACTCCTTAAGGCTCTACATAATGCTGATGCCAGTCAACAGTTGCCTAGCCTTTTAGGGCCTAGCTCCTTTTCCTGATGGTTCCTCAGTGGCTGTTCTTGATTCAGTGAGCTCCCTAGAGATCCAGATAGCTATCTCTTGGTACTCCTCATAATCTCCATCCCCTTGCTCATACAGACTCTCCTCTTCCCCTCTCTAGCTGGACCAGAAGCTCTGCCCAGTGCTCAGCCATGAATTTCTGGCTCTATCTCCATTTGTTGTTGGATGTAGGTTCCGTGATGACACTTAGGGTGGTTATTCATTTGATTATAGGGAAAGTCCAGTTTAGGCACTCCCTCCACTACTGGTTGGAGACCTACCTAGAGACATCCTGTGAGTTCTTGGAAGTTTCCCTAGAATGCAGCCTCTTACCACCCCACATTGGCTTCCTCTATTGAGAGCTCCATCTCTTTTTTTCTCCCTCTTTGTTGCTCCTCTCATTCAACCATCTCCTTCTCTCATTATTTGTATCCACCTCTTCTTGTTTGCAACCCATTATGATCACAATTTGCAAGGGAGATCTTTATTTTCTCTTCCTTGTGGAATCTTTGAATGTCTCTCTTAAGTTACTTCTAACCCCATACTGTTCATGGGTTGGGGTTTGCAGCTTGGGAATTCTTTGCTTTTCATGTAAAATCCACTTATGAGTGAGTACATCCCATGCTGATCTTTCTAAGCTTGTGACACCCTGCTCAGGCAAATATTCTCCAGGTCCATCCATGGGCCTGCACATATTAGAATGTCATTTTATTACTGGTGAGTAGTACTCCATTGTGTATATGTACCACAATATGTTAATCCATTCTTCAATTGAGGAGCATCTAGGTTGTTATCAGGAACTTGCTATTACAAATAATGCTGCTACAAAAATATAGTTGAGCTAATGCCTTTGGGGTATGAATGTGCATCCTTTGGGTATATGCTCAGTAGTGGTATTGCTGGATTCTTTTAGAGATTGATATCAAATTTTCTGAGGAAATGCTATACCGTATTCCAGAGTGGCTGTACAAGTTTATACTCCCACAACAATGGAGGAGTGTTCCCATTGATTCAAATCTTCTCCAGCATAGGCTGTCATCTGTGTTTTTTATCTTAGCCAGTCTGACAGGTGTAAGGTAGCATCTCAAAGTTGTTTAGATTTTCATTTCTCTGATGGCTAAAGATGTTGAGCAAATTTTTAAGAGCCTGTCAGCCATTTGTAATTCTTCTGTTGAGAATTCCCTTTCTATTTCTAAACCCCCTTTTAAAATTGGGTTATTTAGGTTTTGGGCTCTGGTGTCTTGAGTTCCCTACGTATTTTGGAGATCAGCCCTCTGTCAGATGTAGGGTTGGTGAAGAGCTTTTCTCGTTCAATAGGTTGTCATTATACACTCTGGCAATAGTTGTCCCATCATTTAAAAACAGTCTGTTCATTTCAGTTATTCATTTGTTGCTGCATAGGTTTTATTGGTTTGTGATGATTTTGGGAACTTAAATTCAGGGTCTTTTATACAGTGGAAATTGCCCCCTGTCTCATGTATAGCCAAAATAGATTTTCTCCCATTCTGGGCCCTGTTTGTTTGCTATGCTTGTGGTTTCTTTTGCAATGAAGGGGCTATTTGACTTCTTTTTGGTTTTGTGGGCTGGTTTGCAGCCCCTGTTTTGTCTCTAGCAGATTTTGCATTGGGGGCTTGAAATTAAGATCTTTGGGTTGATTTTGCACAGGCTAACAGAAATAGATCATTTTCCTTCTTCTGGATGGACAGTTTTGCTAGCACCATTTATTAAATAGGCAAAAGATCCTTGTTCAGCACTCAGCATCACTGCTCAACAAGGACCTTACCTGAAAAGAAGTCTGGGGGATCAGCAGATAGAAGAGGGTCAGGGATGGCTTTTCGAGGCACAGGTTGGCTCTTCACTGAAATGTTGGGGGATGTTTGTGGCCTCTCAAAATGTCATTAATTAAATTCAGTAGGAGAAGGTTGTTACGGGGATATTTTCAGGCCCCCAAATCCTATAATAATAGAGACAGTATCCTAATTTTTTTCAGCAGTTCTCATTTATTGTTCCTTTGGGGGGAAACCAAGGACATGTATCTCTTATATAAACATTTTTTTCAAATCTTTTTTCTTAACCCGTATTCCTAGCCTCATGGAAGAGATGCCAGAAATTGAATCCAGGACCTTTTTGAGGCCATAAATGTACAAATGTTGTGATGATATTGCCTGTCCCATGCCTCCTCACCTCTTATCTTTTAAAAGCATCTCTTCTCCTGTGCGTCATCTGTCTCTCAGGCAGATGGTCCTGAGGTGATCATGAACTCCACTTGGCTCCCAAGTTTTCCTAGAAGACAACATTCTCAACCCATAGCAGGCAGTGGGGTGCTCAACGTTGGGACTCAGTATGTCCTGACCCACAGGACTTCAACTGGGCCTTGGTCACCTATAGGGAAGGAATGATTAAGGATAGGAGATGTGAAGAAGGACCACAGGACAGGAATTGCTGTGAGTGGTCAATTTTTATTATTTCCAGGCCATTTATATGTGCTTTTCAGGGCTTCAGGTGCAAGGAGAAGGGAGGGTCAGTGAGTGGATGAAACTTGGCTTAGTGTCAGGGAATTGTGAGTAATTATGAGACAAAGTCAGTGTGTTCCCTTGAGGATTTTCCAAGGATTGCCTTAATCTAAAGTATGCTGTCCTAATCTAAAGAATGACAAGGAGAGAATTCTTTAATTGACTCTTGGCTCCTGACAGCTAGAAAATAAAGCTTGTATCACATACTGCCTCCCTATACAGCTTTACAGCAGCCTCTACTCTATAAAACATTTAGCATGTTCATCAAGACTTTTCTCAACCTTATATCATAATGCTATTTATTGGGATGACATACAGGCCTCAGTCCAACAATGGCTAGTTATAAACGAAATGGTAAAATCTGGACGCTACCCAGTCCCAGGAGCCTGGGTGTCTCAGCTGGTTTGTTTGGATCTAGAAGGAATGAATGGGCTAAAGCAGTAATTAATGATAGCTGGCAAATAACACTCTTAATTCTTTGCCCTGGTATAGTATACCAACAGAAGGTGTGGTCCAGAGTAAATGTGTGCCCCCTAGCCTTAAGATGTGGATTGAATGTGTGAGTGAGCCAGCATCAAGATCAGTGAAATAGGCATGTTATCTTCCTGGCTCAAGATCTATATCTTAAGTGTACTCTCCCAATCTGGGTAGAAGTTCATTCCAGACATAGTTAGGCTGACAAGTCAGAATAGCCATCCTACCATATCACCTAGCCCAGGCACCTGTGTTCCCTTGGGACATTTATTTCTTTGTTTCCTACATTTGCAATAAGCACATTGTTCCATTTATAAAGTTTTTATTAATTTGTGACACTATGTTCAGGGAAAATAATACCAGGTCTGTCATGTGCACAATTTCTTTATCTTAACAAGAATACTTCATTTTTCTCATTTTTGAATATCTTATGGGCTATTTCTGATTCTCTCTTCCCCTTCAGATTCATATGTCTTTTGGATATTTACATGTATATCTGAAGCCAACTGATAAACAAAATCTAAGTTAATTTCTTTGAAGGTCATCAGGTCCTGCAGATCTACAGCAGGATATAGTTGGTTTGTCTCTACAAGCTACTCAAGAAATGCTGATTGCAATTGGTCTGTGCCCTCTGTTTTAAATCAATTCTTTTAGACATATCAGTATATTTATGAGCAGCCTGCCTAAGACCGTCAAGCAGAGCCTGGTGGTATTGACCGAATGACCTCCTACCTTCTTCTGTCACATAGGCACGAGCTGTTCTTTTTCTGCCTAGAACATTGTCAAATGCCATTAATTTAAAATCATTTTCAGGAGTGCTTAATCCAGTCGGTGCCTTAGCTGTTTCTGCTAGGATTAACTTTCTTTCCATTTTAGTGAAAAGTGTTTGAAAGATTTATTGATCGTCAGACCAGAGGAGGAAATAGAATCAGTCATAGAAACCAGAAAAGTAAGGTATGGGCTGAAAGGAAGATTTTTTTTTTTACCCACATGAAAAGACCCTCTGTATTAAAGGAAACATAGAGTTGTCATTCTTTAGAAACCTGGCAAGATAGAAGGAGAGTTTATTTAGTTGTGTCTGCTAAGGAACATAAATAGATCCTCAGGCTGGCAGGGAGAGGTGACATAATGTGTTCACCCATAAGGATATCCCTAAAAGGTGAAAGAAGTGGAATTATAAAAAAAGATTCTACTGCAAATCCAGGGCAAAGTTGATAGATGTTAAGTAGATTGTCCTGTGGGAATGTGGAAGAAAGGAGGAAGAAGTGGAATCTCTCAGGAAATACTGGGGGTGGCAGACAATAAAAGATGTACAGCAGAGAGAAAAGATTCTCTAGAGATTCATGTATGGCCTGATGTCTGCTGAACATTTTGTCCTTGGTTAGGAGATTCTGGGAGTCTTTTTGCTACGAACAGTTCCTGTCCCATCAAGATTTATATAAACCTTCATTCATGGAAGTGAATTTGTTCCTGTTTCTGACCAGGTTTGAATATGCAATATACGGTGTGGGTATCCAGGAAATTCATGGATGTTGTTGGCTGTGGCTTTGGACACCTGAGAGTAAAATATGCACTGCTTGGGACCATGCTTTCCTGAATGGAAGGCATACAGGGCACAGAGCAACCAGGGGTGGTTCTTGACTATAGGGTAACAATGTTATGACTGAAATTTAAGAGAGCACAGTGTGTCAACATTTCATAAAACACAGCTCAAATTTGTTTCAGACTTTTAAACCTCTAACCAATATTTACCTGTCTATTCAGCTGAACCAAGCATAGAACATAGAAGATTAATAATGAAGAAATGGAAAGGACACACAAAAAATAGAAGACAATAGTAACCAAGAAAAAGGTTCTAAAATAAAGAAAGAAATAAAAAAATACTAAAACACAACCAAAACAAGAAAACACCAGCTTGTCAAAATGACAACTAATTTAACCTTAGATAGGAGTCTTGGTACTTTGTCAGATACTCTTCTGTCCCCACCAAAACTCACACTGAATATTTTAAAAGGAGATGATCTTATGAATTACTGGTGGAGGCATCCTGATTGATTTTTTTCTTTGCCCCTTACCTCAAGAGTCTGTGAAACCAAGAGTTATTCATGGTCCTTGGGACTTTGTCAAGGCATATACCCTAACAGATTATGGCCTTTAAGTCTTTTCAAAGAATCACAAAAATAGAAGATTTGAGTGAGGATTAGTCTCTCTGGGGCCTCTGAGACTGTTAATATCACCAAGTAAGAAGGAAAACCACCATTGAAATTAAAGTCCACTCTGCAAGCTTTATGTACTCTACATAGTACTGACTTTCCAGAGTGAGGTTTGAGACTACAGTGTGCTTAGTATGCTGTTTCTCTGGAAAATGTGTAAACTGGGGATTTTGTAACATGAGTATTTGGAAATCAAACTTTATAGATGAGGGTAGCAGATTATATTATTTGACAGATAATCTTGTCACAACATCTCACACTTTCTTGACCCTGCACCTTATCTCATGAGAATTGAGTCTAGCTTTATTCTAGTTATATAACAGCTCAAGTTGCTGGGAAGAAATATTTTAACTTTTAAGTAGAGTATGTGTAGCCCAACTTGAATTTGGTAGTAAATAAAGAAACATATTGTAACCTCATAACATAATGTATTTTCACTTTAAAACTGAATTAAGCTGGCTTATGAGACCTGCAGGCAGAAAGAAAGTGAAACTCAGGCATACCATTGATTGTGCATATGTTACAGGTGCAAGGATCATTTTCTGTGGAAAATAATACTGAAAAGTCTCAGTATTCTGATCATGATTATAGATGTGCCACCAGAGCCTCAAAGGCTATGCTCTCTTTAGTGGACACAGCAAGATTCAAAGATTTGAAATAGGGAACTATTTAATGTTTATTACACTTTTGATTAAATACATAGTTTTATAGAAAGCAAAGGGCAGCAGGATGAGGTGCCTAGTATACTGGTGGACCAACCTGCTTTAGATGAAACCACAGCAGAGATGCTTAGGGTATGAGGTCATGTAAAACATCGATGATTGGATTACAGAATGTCATGAATACGGGACATTCACTGTCAATCTATTTGTAAAGCTCTTGCTTAAACCTTAATGTTTACTGTGCCCCTCTTGTTTTTGTTAACAATGGAACATTTAATATAGACCACTATCAGCATTGACTTTAGGATGAGTGAACTGAATGGGAGTGGAGTGGATGTGACACACTGAGCTGGCCCACCTTAAGACTACTTGTCCTTTGGGTGACTTTAGTCCTGAGAGAAAAAAGGAAAGTAACTTAGGTAACAATTTAATGAACAGGTACTAAAAAATACTTTAGGATGAAAATGACCCACTCGACTAAGATTCACAAATATTTTTATTTCTAAATATAAATGAATCAATGCATGAAGTGTCCAGAAGGTCATTATGCAAACACAGAGAAGAAGCATCGCCTCCAGGAAGCTGTGTGTTTTCTGAACCATAAAGACCCCTTGGGGATGGCTCTCACAACCATAGCCCTGTGCTTTTCTGTACTCACAACTTTGATTCTTGGACTCTTTGTGAAGCACAGAGACACTCCAATTGTCAAGGCTAATAATAGAACCCTCAGTTATACCTTGCTCATCACACTCACTGTCTGTTTCATCTGTTCCTTTCTCTTCATTGGCCATCCAAACACAACCACCTGTATCCTGAAGCAGATCACATTTGGAGGTGCTTTCACTGTGGCTCCTGCCACTGTGTTGGCCAAAGCGATCACTGTGGTTATTACCTTCAAGGTCACCTTTTTGAGTAGATTGGTGAGGTGGTTAATAATATCAAAGGCCCCAAACTTGATCATCCCCATATGTACTCTGGTCCACCTTATCCTCTGTGGATTTTGGCTAGGAACCTCTCCTCCCTTCCTTGACCAAGATGCTCATGCTTAACATGGACATATAATTGTGTGCAACAAGGAGTCAGGTTTTGCCTTCCATTGTGTCCTGGGATACCTCAGCTCCTTGGCTCTTGACAGATATATTATGGCTTTCTTGTCTCGGAATCTGCCTGACACATTCAATGAGGCCAAGTTTCTGTCATTCAGCATGCTGGTATTCTTCTGTGTCTGGGTCACATTTCTCTGTGTCTACCACAGCACCAAGGGGAAGGTCATGGTGGATATGGAAGTCTTCTCCATCTTGGCTTCTATTGCAACCCTCCTGGCTTTCATTTTTGCTCCCAAGTAATACATTATCTTGATAAGCCAGATAAGAACTTGTGGGAATGCATTGGTGAGTGCTGTATCTTTAAATAAAGGAGCTGGTTTGGGCCATGGCAGGTACTGTAAAATAGGTGGGAGGAGAATCAGAGCTTAGGTAGAGAAGCAGGGTGGAGTCGGCAGACCGCGCGGAAGCCGCCCAAGAGACGACATGTAAAGAACACTGGTGAGCTATGGGCTGGGCCCACGTGGCCCGCGGATTAATAGAAATGAGTTGATTTAAAATGTAAGAGCTAGCTAGCAATGTGCCTGAGCCATAGGCCAAACAGCATGAACTTAATATAAGCCTCTGAGTTATTTTTGGGGACCTGGGCGGCTGGGCAGCTGAGGGGTCTGGCACAGCAGGTCTGTGGGTCGGACGGCGGACAGATAAGCGGCGCCAGGCAGGTCTGTGGATCCGAGACCTCTGGGGCATGGGACCCGCAAACTAAATACAACAGATGGCGCATCCAACGTGGGCCGATTATCCACTTAGAGCCTGACAAAGATTAAAAAGAGTTCTAGATCGCAGAAATTGAGCCAGGGCAGCTTCCAAATTGTGTGTGTGGAGCGGGTCTTTGTACAAACAAAGCATGGTCCGGGTCACACTCAAAATGGCGCCAGCGGCGTGCTGGCGACAGGCAGTGTGAGCTACAATCAGGCGGGTTCCTGAAAACTAACAAAAGACTCAGTAATGTGATTGATTTTAGATTTCTGCTTATTTGGAACAAAAGAGAAACAGATTTTCTTCGTGGCAGCACCTTCTTGGGTGTGCTCTGTTTACGGTCCGCTTAAGAAAACTTAGTGATTCAGCCTAATTTGCAAAAACTGTGCTTCTTTTTGGAGAATGTATTTTAAAAGCTCTTAAGGTTAGAAGATGATTAAGGATTCACAATAAAACAGATTCAGATAAAAAGAAAACCTGTAAACGGGTTACAATGTTTGTAAAAGGTACATAGGCCTCAGAGAGAAAATAAAGAGGTTAGAAAAAGTTTTTAAAGCGAGAAATAGAGTGATAAAAATATAATAAGCCACGTAAAGATGGAAAATAGACACAAAATCTGGATTTTGGTTGTTATTGTGTTTTCTTTTAATTTTTTAACTGTTAATGAGCTAACTGCAAAAAGACAATGGATTGCAAAGGCTACTAAGTTAAACAAGAATGTATATTTTAAAGGTATTTTGATTTTGAAATTTGTGTCTAAGGATTTATTGCTTTGGAAGAGTTCTGTTTCTGTTTCCACAGATGAGAACCTGTGGATTGCTTCCAGGCAAATATGGTTTCATCAACCAAGACCCCCTGAAAAAACCTCTGATGAGAAGAGATGGCCAGATCAGCTTCACAGCTGCAGATTATGACCCAGTCTCAACAACCGTGAGATTTTCAACGCCCCTTAATCAGCAGGAAGTAGTAATGAATAACTTCGCCCAAATTCCCCAAATATTATTTCTAGATGTTTGTTTTCATTATAAATGGTTAATAGTCATAGTCAATCTCTTTCTAAGAAAAAACGGGGGATATGGTATGTGAATGCTTTTTTAAAAAAATTAGATTATTAAATTTACAGGTAATCAGCTGTTAATCTCAAACTGCTTTACATTGGTATAGATTTTGGTTTATTGATACAAATTTAAAGTCAATTTTATTATGCCGTATGTGTTTTTCTATTCTTGTTTAAGATATGATGTTCATGTAACTGTTTTAAAATTGTAGTGTATAATTAAGAAATAAAGGTTAATAGTCACTTTTGATAATCAAACTTATAGTTAGGTTAGTTAAGATTTTTAGGTATACAAAGATATATTTCAATTAAATAAATAATCTTCAAATACTTCTAAGACCTACAGAATATGGCATTTAAAATATTTTAAGAGCTTAGACTTTTCTGGACAGTGAGACAGGTCTATACCTGGCAGCACTAATTTACTTCAACAAGAAAATGGGCATTGAAGAAACTCCATATAGAGTCTCATCTATTTGTGGTAATGGTAAGCCACTGGAGAAGAAACTGTTTTTATATTGACTGCTTGACAGTATGCTGTTTAAACTGGACATGCAGGTTCCATACGAAGATGACCTCTGGACTTTGACAGAGCAAGCCAAGATCATCATTCGGGTTCCTGCTTTACAGAGAAAACTGTCAGACATTCTTCAAGACTCAAGGAAAAACAACGTATAAATTTGAATGATAATGTCCAAATTGTATAGCAAGTGTGTGTTACAAAATAATTGGTTTTATTTGGCGGATTATTAGTTTTTCATTCAATTGTATTAAAGCCTCTTTATATTGGAGCCAATGAAGATTTTCATGCCTCAAATAAAGATTGTATTTTCATATGAGCAGGAACTCACTTGTATGAGGAATTGTGTAAAAACTTATGCAAAAAACATGATATTTGGAACTCAGGAATTTGTCTCCATCTGACTCTACATCTGGCATTAAAGTTGGCTGAGCCCACACTGGGCTTATGAAGAGAATTTATATTCTTCTCTAACATTGACTATCAATATTCATATTATTGATTTAAATAGCTTGAGAGATTCATGTATTCACTCCCCATTTGTAACAACTAATGTTGTCTGAAATTTGGAAAGTGTATCTTGGTAAAATTTTATATTATCTTTTAGTCATTGTGGTAAAATATAAATATTTGAGTTTTATTTTATATTCAATTTTCAATATAACATGCTTGTTCAAGAATAACAATTCTTTTCTTAAGACTTCCAGACCCTTTAATAAACTATCTTGCTTTATTTGTGTTTGTAAGGTATATTGAAGAATATTCAATTTTCTAGTATATTCTTTTATGGACATAACATTATATAAGTCATTGAATAACTTGTGGCATGCTGATTCAGAATATAGATCTAGTAAGTAGTTTTGTTTTACCCGATGTCAAGTGTCAGTCAGTCAGAACAAGTATCTAGGCCTAACTACATAAAACAGTGTGATAATTTAAGTCACATTTCTAACAGTTGTAGGTAGAGGTGACTACTCACAATTCTCTTTAAATATAGATCTTTATACATATTCTATCAGAATGATTTCTTCAATTAAATGCTTTCTCTTTATTTGATACATATTTATTTAAAATTATAGTTTGGTTACAACCTGCTATTTTATTATTAATGCTTCTCCAGAATTTATTATTATTTCATAAACACACATACAATATGTTAAGTAAAAAATATCCAAGTCCATATCTTTTAATAAACGCACACCTATAAAACAGGCCTTTACTACTATGACTTTTTTCTATGTGTGGAGATTTCTTTGCTCTTATGCCTATAACTAGTCTGGGATCTTAAAACTGTCTTGTAAGCTGTAACTAAAGATAATTCCTGGCTATAAAGTTCAAAGATTTCATGGTCCTGTGCATAAATACAGAAGATGACAGTTAATAATTCTGATGTTGATGCACCAGAGAAATAACACTGTGTCTGAGAAATCTTGTTAAGCAAGTTCTATGAGACCAAAGATATTTAAAATTAGATTCTGCTTTATGTAATTGTTTTCATGTGGCACTAGATTTCTTCCCTAAAAACTGCTATGGGTTTTCTCCACACTGTTTTAGTATTATGTAGATAGTCTACATTTTGGGTCTACATATGTCTGTGGATGATCAAAAGATGGCTTCACATCAAGTTGTATAATTTTGATGAATAAAAATACTACTGGGAATATTTTTATACACTAAATAACAGAAAAATTCTCAGCTACAGAAACAGCTTTTACTGATATAGTTAAGACCTTGTAAAACACAAATCCAAAGCAGACTACTTTACTCCTGTGGACAATTTTCTCAGACAAATTCCCAAGTGTATGTTGAACTAAAATCAGGCTGATAAAATTGAACCCTGGCTCCCTGCCCAGTTCTTCACAGAACTTGGCTTTCTACACATACTCCCATTGTGATGAAACTCAAGGCTCATCTAACTATTTCATGTTTATATCCTGACTTTCAATTTCACTGTCTGTGATTTCTCTCAGGTTCCATACATGGTTACTCAGTGGCCTATCAGTGTGACCTTCCTAGCCTGAGAAAACCATTATTTGTCATGGCATTGTGGATTGTTAACTTATAAAATGCTATGTGAATTTGACTATGAAACTCATAATGGTCCAGAGTTTTGCTGTTGGAAGGGAGATGCATGCAGAAAGGGATGTATGAAGATGAGTAGCTGGCTAAAGAGAAAGCAGTGAAGAGATAAAGAGCTGTGTGTTAAGAGAGAGATATGTGAGTGTGGAAGAGAGATGTATGCAGAAAGAGCTGTGTAGAGCTAGGTAGATAAGAGAACTGTTACTATGTAGAGGAACTGCATGAAAGAGCTGTGCGAAAGGGGTGTGTGAGAGACTGCTGTAGAAAGAGCCCTGTCAAGAAAATGTGCAATAAGGGGTAAAGGGAGAACTGTATAAAGAAGTGTAACTGTGTGTAGGAATGTGAAGCTGTATAGAAGGGGAATAGATCAGTGCGGAGAATGAAGATAGCTGTGTGTATATAGAGTTTTGTTTTCAAGATTCAATAATGAAGTTATTCATTATTCTATGTGTTTGTTGTCTTCATATCCCTCAGATAAAAAGTCTAGCCCTTGCTCAATTTGTGGATTTTTTTAATGAACCCTGGTGTTTCCTGGTGGTGAGACCTACCCCTGAAAAGTCACAGCAGAAATCCTTGCCTACTTCTGGAAGCCAAACCAACTGTGAAGATATAGTGACGTCTTGGATATCAGAAGAGAAGCTATTTCTGTCACTTTCCTAAAACTACGTGGTCCCTGAACATTCTAAATGTTTGTTTTCATACATACAATTAAGTTTAGACCTTGGGTCTCTTTAAAGATATGCCATATTAAAACATGCACTTATACATACATAATCATCATCAATTCAATCAAGAATTGTGGATCCCAGGTTCTACTGATAGTTTTACATCAAATACCCTTCTAAGGTTCAGGTTTCACTAAGGAAGATGGGACAGAAAAAAATATTGTATGAGCGTAGGAACCAATAAGCAATGAGCTTGCTGTTAATTATGTCACTTAGGGATGTTATGCATTACCCATAAATGGAATATAGTATGATCAACATGATCAAATATGATCAAATATGAGAAAAATACACGGTGTACTAGGACCACAACAACACGCTGCTGATATGAATTGTGAATGGGAAAAGGTCAAGAGATCTGAATCATACAAGAACCACAGGGAACAAAGTAATGTGGACAGAGGAAGAATGGTCTCTCATGGGGCATAGCAACCTAATGTATAATACAAAATGATATCCATAGATAATTTAGAATTACACAAGTATCACCCATATATTATATAAATTATATTGTCTTCTATACACACATATTAATCATATATAAATTATATATTACCATTTAATGACTTGTATAAGTTATTTGTGTATATATTATGTATTATATAGTAATTACATATAACATATTCCAAAATCTACTAAATACATTCTTATATATGTAGATGATAGATAGATATAAAATAACAATGAAAGAATTTATGAATTTGAAGAGAGAAAGAATGTGTATACAGGAGCATCTAGTGGTAAAACAAAAGAAGAAATGAAGTAATTTTATTATAAACATAAAAATAAGAATTCTTTATATTCATTAGTATTCAGTTTTTGTATATGTCTCCTATGTTGTCTTCCATCTTTAAAGAGTTATCCTCTAATAAAAACCAAGGAAAAAATACACTTATATGTGAATCACAATGAGTGCATAATGCATAAAGGTATTTTTCTTGCTTTAAGGTTGATCTGACTGTAAATCTGAGAATAATTTCTTTTGCAATAGAGACACTTTATGTTAAAGAAACATGTTTATAATAATAATATATTGACTTAACTATGGGATAGTTCAGCCTAACATTCTACTGACATCCTATTGCTTTTCCACAATGAGCTTTTATGAAGAAAGTACATTTCTCCAGATCAAACGACACTTACAATAACAAAGCCTATTATTTTAAATAGGAAAGTATCATAAAAATTTCTAATAATTATTGTTAATAAATGTCATCGTCTAGGGAATCCATAATCTACATCTATTCCTTCTTATGAGTTCCCAATAAAATCCAAAGGCTCAATCTCTCTTAACTTCATTTTATCTAGTACTATTTAAGAACTTTTCTGAGACTGGAGACATGGCTCAGCAGTTAAGAGCACTAGATGCTCTTCCACAGGATAAAGGTAATCATGAACTGCCATAATGCAAGAATATTTTGATAATGTATGGAAGACAGACTTTGGGATTTCATCATCCATACTGATCTCCAGAGAACTCAAGTGATAACAGCAAATCCAAACTGCAACAAATCTTTGAGAGGAGAGCAAGAAACTTGTAATTGTTGGTAATTCTGGACACCTGGGGAAGAGGTGCTCAGAAAACTTTTCCTTGCCTGATGCAATCTTGTGTACCCAGTACACTGAAGGTGAAGTTTTAATTGCAGGTCTGAGGGTATAAAAGGTAACAAAATCAAAGAATCACATCTTGGGCACTGGCTGCCTCTTCCCACTACATGTCAGGAAGCATAAGTCCCTGGCAGGGAGATTGCCATCCTCAGAAGGGAAACAGCATCTTAAGTGCATCCCATGGAGTCTGTGAGTCAAAAGCCACAAAGCCAAACAAATCTGAAGAATCTAGAAAAGCAAGACCCCTAACAATACTGTGGGAATTGGACTCAGTTACAAAACAAAGGCACCTAGCAAGTGGAGAAAGATATAAAGCATGGACTCAGGACACAGGAAAAGAAGCAGGAGGTAAGAGACAAAAACACAGATTCTGACATTTTTACCTTCATGAATCCTCTGCTCATTCTTGTTCTTTATTCCAGCAGATGATAAAACCAGGAATGCAAGGAGCTGAGATCAGCTGCTTTAAAATCAAACTACAGAAAAGCTATGATCCTGGAAATCTTCCTATTGATGAGCTGATTGGGCAGATCTCCCAGTGTGGTTCAGAAAGTGGGAGGAAGGTAAGCGAACCATAGAATCCCATGCAGAAAGCATACCTGAGTGTAAGAGTGCTGAGTAGAAAAGTCTTAAACTGTCTTGTAAAGCGATTGATAGAGAGTGGGTCATGATAAGGTGAGTTAACTCCAAAATCACGCTCAGGAAACTGTACACACAAGAAAAAATAGGCACTGTTGTTTATCCAATTACACACTTTCGGTCAGCTGTCGACCTTCAGGTTTCTTACATATATTTTTTTGATTCTCCCTTTGATCAGAAATTGTATGCTTGGCTAATTTGCTACTTGAGGATTCAATGATATGGAGGAGCAAACTGACAGTGTGTTTATCTATTACAATGCAGTTGTGAATCTCAGGCTTTTCTAGGGAAGAATATATTTTCTTTGTTGGTGTTTGAATAGCATAAATATGAAAGTGGAAATTTATGTCTTTAATTTTTATTTTTGTTTGGCACAGGTAGCACATACATCTGTGCATCACATTGTAACTGGATTGTTCTGAGGCCAGAGCAGGGTATTTGAATCCATAGAACTATAAATACAGGCAGCTGTAAACTCTCATTTGTGTTGGAAATTGAACTCAGTTTCTTTGGAAGAGCAGTCAGTGCTCTTCACTACTATGCCTCGGTCCAGCTCTGAATATTTCAAAGTTAACAAAGCACAAAGTTGATGCTGCCTAATGATAGTGTGTTCACACAACACCGTATTTGGGTGGTATGCACACCTCATATCCTGGCTCATAGATCACTTGATTAGGTATCAACTAGCACTGAAGTGTGCCATCAGATTAATAGGCACACTGTGTGTGTTCCACACATGTCTACTTTGGACTATTTTCTTTCTAGAAATTAAGTCAAGGCATGTGAATATGGCTGGGTTTAATTAGGCTATCATATTATTTGCTTTTCTAATGTAAATATACATTAATCACTAGGCAGATATCTAAAAAGTGGACTGCTTTAGTACTGATATGAATGATTTTTCCTAGGACTGGTTCCTGCATGGTTATAATTCCTGTTATTTATTAAAATAACTAACATTCCCTAAGTATATGTATTTCCCCATACAAAGGAAAGTTACAAGCACATAAAAACCATTGATTACAAGGCAACGCAGGAATTAGAAAAAGGTAAAAATGTATAAAAATCAAACCTAAGTATTGAGTTGTAGATTTTAAGAACTGCAGTGTATCATATTTACAGGTAGTTGTAGGACACAGGAGCCTAACTGATGACTTTGGGGATGTGAAAATCTGATTTTTTTCTCATTTCTCAAGCATGAATATAAAATAATTCAATCAGATGAGCATATCTCACAATCATCATCTCATTAACTGGAGTTGTCAGAGACTTTTACACAGACTGGAAACATCGCACATTGTCCTCAGAGTTGCTTATACTATATTATATGAAATTTCTCTCATCTTGTCATTATGTTTTGAATTCTCTATTTAAAAAAAAATCTAAGGAAGCATTTTGCATTAGTCTTCCTATGGATACAGAATGCAGTATGTAGTGTAATGCCTGCAACCAGTGCTTAATCTTTCCATGTCTTGACTCAGAAACCATAAGATTTGACACCATGGTATCCAGTGAGATGGTTATAGCAGTGATCATTTTATTCCAGACTGTGATTGGATTTGTTGGCAACTCCTTCTTAGTCTACAATTATCTGTTGCTTTACTTCACTGGGGTCAGGCTAAGGCTCACTGACTGGATCCTGCAGCACTTGATTTTAGCAAACATCTTAACTCTGCTGTGTATAGGAATACCAGAGGCAACAACAGCTTTGGGAACAAAATACTCTCTGAATGATATGGAGTGTAAATTCGCCATGTATCTTCACAGAGTAGGAAGGGGTGTGTCCCTCAGCAGCACCTGCTTATTGGGTGTTTGCCAGGCAATTACCATCAGCCCAACAAGCTCCATGTGGGCACAGCTTAAAGTCAAATCTCCCAGATACATTGCTTCTGGCTTGTACATGAGTTGGATCCTGGCTTTCATGGTAAACATTACTTTTCCTCTGTTTCTGAATGCAAGACGGAACCATAGGAACATGACTAGTTTAAAACACTTTGGATACTGTTCCTCTGTTCGTCATGACAAATCATTTGACATATTTTGTGCGGTATATGAAACAAGTGTTGATTCTTTTTTCATTTTACTGATGCTGTGGTCCAGCAGCTCCATGGTTTGCATCCTCTACAGACACAAGCAGAGAATGAAGCACATTCACAGAAGCAACTTCTCCTTCAAGTCTTCTCCTGAAACCAGAGCCACAAAGACCATTCTTCTCTTGGTGAGCACATTTATCAGCTTTTACATCTTTTCTTGCATCTTACAAATTTACATGTGTCTCCTGGATAACCCAAGCTCTTTCATGGTTAGCTTGTCTTCAGTATCTGCTGCATGTTTCCCAACTGTGAGTCCTTTCCTGCTTCTCCACCGTTAACTCTGTGAGACTTCACTCTCATTTGTCTGTGCAGGGAATACAATATTCTAACCACATCAGTAATATCAAAATTGTGTGTTTATGAATAATGTATACACTTTATTCAGTCATGTATATAGACTTAATTATGTAATAAGAGTAGATGGTGGGCATTCATGAACTAACATGTACACATGTATATTGTGAGCAAATTACATATTTGAATGTTTTATAATGTTTTGTTACTGGAAGCTATTAATCTATTCCTATAAATTCAGAATTTGTCATAGTTCATAAAGCAATGGTTTATTTACAATCTAATTTTTTACATTTATTTTGTCTTTTTCTACAGCAGCAGCTGGTTAAAACTCATTGAACAGTTTTGTCTTATCTACTTCTATTGCCAAAACAAAGATACCTCTAAATGAAGATAGCTAAGTAGAGTTTTGTTACCTGTGTGCTATGAACAGAAAATAGTTAGAACCTTATAGGATTTCACCCAAAAGCATTCTGCAGGTGTATGTAATAATAGAGCTACTGAGGAAGCTTTTAACAGGCCCAAGGTGTGCTCTTATGCATATTTGTATCATACTTTTTAACATGACTTCTGTAAATCTTTTGTTTTCCGGAACCCCCATTTTCCCAAATGTATTGAAGTTTAATTAAAAATTAAATTTCAATTTTAAATTTTATTTGAATAAAATTTCCTATATGTATATGTGTGTGGGGCTATTTTCAAACATATTAAAAACAGTCAGATATGAGAGGAGAGATCCACTTCTTTATTAAAAACATTTGGAGATATCAGAGGGATCTACCCACAGTCAGTTTAGGAGGATAAGACAGTGGTTACTCACAAGTTTAATCCCAGCACTGGGAATATCCTGGGAGTGCTGACCTACCCACTTAATCCAATCTGAGTTCAAGGTCATTTTATTTTACAGAAGGAGTTCCAGGATCCCAGGTAGGCCTTAACTGAGCAGAGAAAGTGTTTAAGGTAGGCATAGAAAGACAGAACAGAGAAAAGAAGGGATGGCTCACACTATTAGTCCCAGGACTTGGTGAAGAGGAGGCAAGAGAATCTCTGTGATTTCAAAGCCAGCCTGGTCTTTAAAGCAAGTTCCCAAACAGCCAGGACTGTTACAAAGAAAATTCTGTCTCAAAAAAAAGAAAAAACCCAAAAAACAAAAACTGGAAGAGGTGGATATATCCTCTGATATCTCATATTGTTTTCAATATGTTTGAAAATACCCCCACATATACGTATATATAAATATATATAATTAAAAGGAATTACCAGCATCAAATTATGTGACATTGAATGCTTTGTAGTTTTATGTCAACAACACAGCTAAAGTTAGTTAGACAAGGAGATCTTCCATTGAAGGAATGTCCCCACCACATTGTCCTGTGGACAGCCTTTCAAATATTTTCTTGACTACTGTTTGTTATGCTGTGGCCCTGCTTATGGTCTATGGTGCAACTCCTTGGCAGATGGCCTGGCGGAATCTAAGAAAACAGGCAGAGCAGGCTGAGCAGGTGAAGAGAATGAAGCCTGTAAGCAGATTCCATCAACAGATTCAGTTTTTACGTTAGGCTTTCTTCATTGATCCCCTGCCCTTCCTTCTCCTGGTGATAGACAATTGCTTGGAAGTGTAAAATAAACAAGAATTCCTTCTTCCCCAGCTTGCATTTTGTCATAGTGTTTTGTCTTAGTTATAAATACTCAAACACTCCATATTTCTACAACCAATTTCTTGAGATGAGAACCTTTATGAGGTTTCTTAACATAATCCACATAAAGAAACATTAAGAATAATCACTATTGTGTACTTTAGAACCTTAGAACTTGCACGTCATTTTGAGAGAGTGGGGGCAGAGCAAGACAGATAATCTGAAGCTTATAACGTCAGTCAGACTGGCTGGCCAGATAAGCCTAAAGATCCCGTGTATCTGCCACTGTTATTACAGGTGCAGGACGCTTCATTTATGTTTCTTTAGTTGCTGGAGATGTAATAGGTGTACACGTTTCCAGGGTAAGAAGTTTAGCATTTGGGCCATCTCTCCAGACATAGAACTAATTCACTATATTACTGAAAATATGCACATCTTTTTTATATTTTTAAATACATAAAATACACATTGGTGTTTTGTTTGGCCTATGGAAGGATATTGGGTCTTCTGGAACTGTAATTATAGACAGTTTTGAGACACCATCTGAGTTCTGGGAATTGAACCTGGGTCCTTGACAAGGTCAGTGTTCTTAACTTCTAAACCATCTCTCCATTTCCCAAATGTATAGAACTTGACAAGTATTTCCTCATTTCTCTTTCTCCTCTGTTCTTAGGTTTTCCACTCTTCTACTAGGATTTCATAAATGAAGCTTTCATACATTCTATTCATGAGTAAAAATACCTCACTGCATCTGTTCATCTTAATTCCCATGGTGCCTATCAGGTTCATCTTTCCTGTTGCAGATGACAGTACATTTATTCGAAGTTATATATAATAATAAACAGTGTGTGAATAAACATTACAAAAATACAGACAATTGTGTCCTACCATGAGACACTGCAATTCCTTTCTTAGAAGACAGAAAAGGAGAAAGGAGAGGTGGTATGTGTGTCTGAAGACTGATATTACTTCACTTACAATGCTACGGCTTAGAAAGAAAATAATATTTCAATAATGTGACCATTGCAAATTGACCATAAAGGAAGGGATTAATGATTTGGTAACAATTAACAATAACCTCTAACATGTACATCGTGAGATGTTCCCTCCTCAGCCCCAATTCTTTACCCCTTTCCCTTTTCCCACAAGACAGGAAGAAGTGGTCCTTCTAGCATATAAAACATTAGATTGGAGTGACCTGTACACCTACATCTAGGTTAAGTCTAGGAAGGAATTAAATGTGCCATAAACTCTTTCCTAAAGCCACAGTGCTCTATCCCAACTGTGGCCAATATGCATTTTCAGTGATAATTAGTAGGAACAATGTTTTTTTTCTATTTAGATAAAAAAATGTGAAGAATTTCAATTCATTATATTAACCATAAAAGAGAAAAATGAAAATTGTAGGAGGGAATAGTGACTTTCGATCTTGCCATTAGCATCACCTTAATTGTGAGATTTATTGGTCAACATTCTTCCTTATCACACCTGAAAGTTTTGCTTGTTTATCTGCATTTTTGCCTTTGCCTTATGTTCAACTTTTAAAAGGCGTTCCACAATGATCCACAATAACATTGTCTCACACAGAGTACCTGTTCTCTGAAACCAAATTAAATATATTTCCTCTGTATTCAGTTTGAAAAAAATATAATGAAATATTAACGACCTTTAGTTACACTCAAACACCCTTTTTCAAAGCCCTTCATTCCCAGTTGCTATATGCACATCATAATATCTATTCTAAAGACTACTCGGCTGCATACAACTGAATACCCAACATTAACTTTGATGTAGCCTCAAACGTCCAAAGCCAAACCCCAAATTATGACATCCACCTAATTAAGAACCTGTCCCCATCAGATAGGCTCTACTTTATTTGAGTAGATTCTGAAAACAGTTTCTTTGTTATTGTGGAGTTTGCATATTTCCCACTTAGCTTGCTTTACAAATACCTTGAGAATGGTAAAGTTAGTCTTGAAATTTAAAAAGAGGTACCTTTGATGGAAGAGAGTGTATGAGGAAATGGATCAAGACAATGAGAGAAGACCCACAGATATAGCTGACCGAAGCTATTGGGAGTTAGATGATTCTGAAGTGATAACTGAGGAGCCTACATGAAAAGAAAGTAAAGATTGTGAATATAGATGACAGCCAAACCTCATGGGCAGTTTGTGAAGCCTATTGCACTAAAACTAAAGTTTATTCCGGGTACATGACCTGAAATCTCATAGCTCATTCCCAACATAGGAACACGTTATTCAGCCTTGATATTGGAGGGAAGTACTCAGACAAACCTCAACTGGATGTACCAGGCCAAAGTGACTTTTTTGAATTCTTTGCCATCCAAGGAATGGATGGTGAACTGGGTGTGATGGAGGCTGAGGAAGACTATGGGTAGGGGAGGGAGGATGAGCAGTGGTGAGTATAAAAAAAAACACTTTTATAAAAACAAAGATAAAATGATAGAACTATCTTCATTCTGCTTTTTATTAAGGAGAGTCATTTTTATAGAATATATTCTGATCACAGTTTTCCATCCCTGTACTTCTTCCAGCTCATCCTATCTCGGTTATGGGCATGCAATGAGAATAGCACGCTGAATAGTTGTTGGTGTTGGATGGTTGTTGCTATTGGTGAGAATATTGTTAACTTGACACAAGCTAGAATCATCAGGAAAGAGGACACATTATACGAGATATTATGTCCACCCTACTAGCTGGTAAGCATGTCTTTTGGCCATTTTCTTAGTTGATTATTGATATAGGAAAAGACATCTCACTGTGAGAAATGGTGTCCCTGTGGACATTTTGGGTTATGCAAGAATTCAAGTTGAGCCATCCAGGAAGAACAAGGCAGAAAGCAGAATTCTGCTAAATTCTCTGTTTCAATTCCTAACCCCAGGTTCTTGGCTGTACCTCCTTCCTCGATAGATTGTAAGCTTTAAGCTAAAATACACCTCTCTACACATGTTCCTTTTGGTGATGGTGTTTGCCTCCTCAACAGAACATGAGCTGGAATAAACAATTTCCATTTGGAATGTTCCATTTGTATTTGTCAGACACATCATTGGGACATCAGATTATTAGCATTTTGGTAAAGCAAATCATATGTGCTAGAGGCTTCAAACGTTATTTAATGTCATTTTATCTTAGATGTTATTGGGTGCTAATGATCTTTTGTGTAATTTTATTTCAAAGATTTAACCTGAGAGAAAATAAGATTCTAGTTCAGACACAGAAGTTGATGGTAAGAGTTATTAAAAGGGCTATTGATAGAGCAAGAAAATTCTTTACCAACAAGAGAGCAATCCATCAATATAAAGCCCTACAAAAGTACATAAACTTTCAAATTATTCAGCACATGTGTGTTTTGTTCCAGAGATAATTATTTCACAATAATAAGCCCTAAGCATGATTTACATAAAGATTGGGCTGCACATGCCAAGTCCTCTTCTCCAGAGTTAAAAGGATGGTATCCATGTCTGAACATTAGGTATCTTGAACCTCCAAGAAACTATTGGTAGCCATAATTGTCCTGGAGTGTCAATATCCCTGAGGAATTCAGCCCCAAAGTTGACGCTTGAGAAGCAGTCATTGCTTCTTATTTTTAAGACTTTTCTATCTTACAAAAGAAGGACATATGAGATCATAAAGTCCTTGAAAAGATGAGAAAGGTATCCCTAGAAGGAAAGGGTCATTTGATGTGGGAATGTCTTTCTGTATGCTGTGAATATCAATCTTTAAATAAAGGAGCTGTTTTAGCCCATGACAGGCCTCATAGAAAAAGTAGGTATGGAATTGTAATAGGTAGGATAGGAAGGGCAGAGTCAGGGACAGACTGAGCCAGCCTCCCAACAAGAAACATATGAGGAACATAGGTGAGCCACAGGCCATGTGGAAGAAAGATTAATGATAATGGGTTGAGTTAAGATGTAAGAGCAAGCTAGCAATGTGCCTAAGCCATAGGCCTAACAGCATGAAGCTAATATAAGCATCTGAGTCATTTCTGGGGTCTGAGCAGCAAAGGGCAGCTCAGGGGTCTGGAGCTGCAGGTCTTTGGGTCTGGACCTCTGGCTGCCCAGGGCCAAGAAACCTCATTGTTACAGATGACACCCAATGTGGCACCCAAAAATTTTAAAAAAATATTCCATTATTTATGCTATTTCGGTGTGTGCAAAAGATTGTACCTAATTATTATATTACCAACAAAAACTATCTTTTGGTGTCCTGAAACATATACTTTAATCACTTAGTGAGTTTCTTTTGAAACCCTAACTAGAAAACTTTAACTATCTCATCTTCAACACCCTGAGAGACCTGAGAAGGACATATTTTATTTTCTTTGAGAACTGTTTATCTAATATGTGTGTGTGTTTGTGTATGTGTGTGTATTTCCCTGTTTTCCCTTCATTCCCACCTCCCATTCCCTCCTTGTCCACCTTCAGTCTCCTCGCTTCACACCTGATCCCATCTGCAAAACGTGCAAGTAGTCCCAAGGTGGGTCCAATCAGCATGACACATCCACTTCAAGCAAGTCCAATATTCTCATCCCAATATTAAGACTACATTAGGTGCTCCTCTGCAGGTAATGGGCTCCAAGGTGCCAGCCCCCTCACAGGAACACAGTCTGATCCCACCCCACAAGGTTCCTCTCAGGTTCCTTACATTGTTACTGAGTGGCCAGTCAGTGTGACCTTCCTAGCCTGAGAAAACCATGATTTTCACGGTGGTGTGGATTGTTAACTTATGAAAAGCTATGTGACTCGTACTATGAAATTCATAATGTTCAAGAGTTTTGCTGTTGGAAGAGATGTGTGTGCAGAAAGGGATGTGTGAAGATGACTAGCTAGTTAAAGAGAAAGCAATGAAGAGATAAAGAGCTGTGTGTTGAGAGAGAGAGATATGTGTATGTGGAAGAGATTTTTATGCAGTAAGAACTGTGTAGAGCTAGGGAGATAAAAGAACTGTTACTATGTAGAGGAACTGTATGAAAGAGCTGTGTGAAAGGGGTGTGTGAGAGAGTGCTGTAGAAAGAGCTCTGTCCAAAAATGTGCAAAAAGGGGTAAATAGAGAACTGTATAAAGAAGTGTAACTGTGTGTAGGAATGTGTAGCTGTATAGAAGGGAATAGATCAGTGTGGAGTATGAAGGTAGCTTGTGTGTATAGAGTTATGTTTTCAAGAAGCAATAATGAAGTTATTCATTAGAATGTATGTTATTTTCAAACCCTTCGGATAAAAAGTCTAGCCCTTGGTGCATTTGTGCATTTTTTGTTAACCCTGGTGCTTCCTGGTGGTGAGACCCACCCTTTAAAGTCACATCAGAAATCTGTGCCTACTTCTGGAAACCAAAACAACTGTGAAGAGCTAATGAAGTCTTGGATATCAGAGGAGAAGCTATTGTCACTTTCCTAAAACTATATGGTCCCTAAACATTCAAAATGTTTGTTTACATACATACAATTAAGTTTAGACTTTGTGTCTCTTTAAAGATATGCCATATTAAAACATGCACTTATATATAGCCATCATCAATTCAATGAAGCATTGTGGATCCCATGTTCTTCTTATACTTTTACAGAAAATACCCTTCTAAGATTAAGGTTTCACTGAGGAATATGGGACAGCAAAAAGAAATTGTATGAGCGTAGGGACCAATGAGCTTGCTATTAATTATGTCACTTAAAGATGTTATGCAGTACTCAGAAATGGAATATAGTATGATCAACCTGATCAAATATGAGGAAAATTCAAGCTGTACTAGGACCACAGCAACAGGTTTCTGATGTGATTTGTGAATGGGAAAATCTCAAGAGATCTCAATCACAGGGAACAAAGTAATGCAGACAAAGGAAGAAAGGTCTCCCATGGGGCAGAGCAACATAATGTATAAGACAAAATGATATTCATAGACAACTTAAAATTACACACGTATCACCTATATATTATATAAATTATATAATATCATTTAAATTGCATGCATACATTGTGCAAATATGTTCTATAATATGTATACTAAAAACATATATATTTATATTTCTTAATCTACTCAATACATTTATATATTTATTGATAGATGATAGAAAGATATATATACAATAACAAAGAATTTATGAATTTAAAGAGAGAAAGAATGAGTATACAGTAGCATCTAGTGGTAGACAAAAGGAAAAATAAAGTTATTTTATTATAATCTTAAAAATAAAAATCTTTTCTATTCATTAGGATTCAATGTTGGTGTATGTCACCAATGTTTTCTTCTATCTTTAAAGAGTTATTATGTCATGAAACCCAAGGAATAAATACATTTATATTTGAATCACAATGAGTGCATAATGCATAGAGATATTTTTTTAAAGATTGATCTGATTGTAAATCAGAGAATAAATTCTTTTGCAGTATAGACACTTTATGTTTAAGAAACATGTTTATAATAATAATATAGTGACTTTATTATGGGAACCATAAGCCTAACATTCTACTAACATCCTATTGTTTTTCCACAATGAGCTTTTATGAAGAAAGTACATTGCTCCAGTTCAAAAGTAACTTACAATAACAAAGCCTACTATTTTAAATAGGAAATTATCATGATAAGTTATAATAATTTTTCTTAATAAAAGTCATTCCCTGGGGAAGCCATAATCTACATCTATTCTTTCTTATAAGTTCCCCATAAAATCCACAGGCTCAATCTCTTAACTTCATTTTATCTAGTACTATTTAAGAACTTTTCTGAGTCTGGAGATATGGCTTATCAGTTAAGAGCACTAGATGCTCTTCCAAAGGATCCAGGTTCAATGTCCAGCACCCACATGGCAGCTCACAACTGTCTGTACATCCTTTTCCAGGAAATACAACACCCTCACATAGACATGCATGCAGGCAAAACAGAAATATACATAAAATAAAAATAAATAAGATATTTTTAAAAATTAAAAATACTTTTCTTTTCAGGAGTAAAAAGTTCTTAGACACCAAATAGCAATTTATTTAAAGATATTTTAATATTTAATCATATTACACAATCATACAAGGGAAGTCATATGATATTACGATGAAGTTCATAGTTGTGAAGAAATAATATTAGTCTTCAGGTACCTTTCTTTCCCTTTTTGTTAATTTCTCTTTTCTGAATTGTCTTTTGACTCCTCTAATGTGCCCACCTGTCCTCCTCCTTATTTACCCTTCCAGCTCCATTATTCTCCTTTAGCACTGACATCACACCATTCTGTCTGACCTACCTTGAGTAACACCCCCAATGGCCGTGAACTATCTTCATGAGCTCTATGTAATGTCAAATTAAACACACATATAGAAGAATCAAACTTAACACATAGCAAATGGAAAAAACACAGTTTTGTGTTTCTTGGTCCAGTTTCCCTCAGTAATATTCACTATTAAAGCTCTTCTCACTTAACATGAAAATTTCATAATTTTAAATTTCTTTATATATAAAAAGTTCATAAAGTAAATAGGTCACATTTTTAATATTTTCTGATCAGTTGGTGGTCATCTCTGCAGATTCCATTTCCTGGATACTATAAGTGGGGTCACAATGTATATGGATGAGCAGATTACTATAGAGTAGGATTTGGAGGACTCTGAACAAATAAACCAAGAGAGCTTTAGCTGGGTTGTATGGTAAGTAGATCTATTTACAGCATTTAGAGAAACATTCACAGTGAGGAGAACACTGACTAAACAGGGTCAAATTCTCACCAGCAGTGAAGAAGGGTTTGTCTTTCCTCACATCCAGATCAGCATTTGTCCTCACTGGCCATTCTGATTCTGTAATAATATCAAATATCAGTGTAGTTTACTGTACATTTCCTTAGAAACCTCTCAGTTTAGTTTGGGGCCCCACCTTAATTGTGTTTGTCTTCATTAGTGTGTGTTTGTTTGTTTTATATATTAATGTTGTTCTTCGCTTATGCCAGATTATAATGAACTGTCAGAGATATAACTGCAAAGTTTTATTTCACTTTGCATGCTGTTATTTCACTCCAATGATGAAGAAGATGCCGTCAGTTATGAATGCAACCCTAAAAGAATTAACTTTTAAGATGACACTTGATCTCAACAGTTTCCAATATGGATGTGAAGTAGTCACATTGTGCTCTATACTCTTAGCATAAAGACACAAACAAGCTATTACTGTCACTACATTTTTATTCTATAATTAATGAGGCAGAGATCTCTATTCAATCATGAATAAACTGGGTATGGTCCCATGCCACGTCATGTAATCATGAACTGGAATGATACCAGCATATTTTGATAATGTATGGAAGACAAACTTAGGGATTTCATCATCCCTACTGATCTCCAGAGAACTCAACAGATAACAGCAAGTCCAAACTACAACAAATCATTGAGAGGAGAGCAAGAAACATGTAATTGTTGGTAATTCTGGACACATGGGGAAGGAATGCTCAGAAAAGTTTTCCTTGCCTGATGCAAACTTGTGTGCCTACTACACTGAAGGTGAAGTTTTAATTGCAGGTCTGAAGGGATGAAAGGTAACAAAATCACAGATTCATATCTCAGGCACTTGCTGCCTCCCTCAAGTCCATGTCAGGAGTCCCTGGCAGTGAGATTGCCATCCTCAGAATTGAAACAGCATCTGGGGAGCATTCAATCGAGTTTGTGAGTCAAAAGATACAAAATAAAATTAATCTGAAGAATCTAGATAAGCCAGACCTCTAGACAAGTAAACTTAGAATTGAACTCAGTTACATAACAAAGGCACCTAGCAAGTGGAGAAAGATATAAAGCATGGACTCAGGACACAAGAAAACAAGCAGGAGGTAAGAGACAAAAAACACAGATTCTGACATTCTTACCTTCATGAATCCTCTGCTCATTCTTGTTCTTTATTCCAGCAGATGATAAAACCAGGAACGCAAGGTGCTGGAAAAATTTGCTCTAAAGTCAATCTACAGAAAAGCTATGATCCTGAGAATCTTCCTATTGATACTCTGATTGGACAGATCGCCCAGTGTGCTTCAGAAAGTGGGAGGAAGGTAAGTGAACCATGGAATCCCATGCAGAAAGCATACCTGACTGTAAGAGTGCTTGACTAGAAAAGTCTTAAACTGTCTCATGAGGCGATTGATAGAGAGAGGGATTGAAACTACCATGAAGATGTGTGGGTCATGATGAGGCAACTTCCCTCCTAAATCATGCTTAGGAAACTGTGCACACAAAAAATCAATTTCTGTTTTATATCCAGTTAAACACTGCCCATCAGATGTTGACCTCAAGTTTCTTACATATATTCTGTTTTGATTCTCCCTGGGATCAGAAATTGTATGGTTGGCTAATTTGCTACTAGGTGATGCATTGATATGGAGGTTCAAACTGACAGTGTGTTTAGCTATTACAATACAGCTGTGAATCTAATGCTTTTCTAAGGAATAATATATTTTAGATGTTGGTTTTTGAATAGAACAAATATAAAAGTGGGGATTTATGTCCTTCATTTTTATTTTTCTTTGAGACTGTCTACACATACATCTGTGCATCACATTGTGTCTGGATTGTTCAGAGGCCGGAACAAGGTATTTGAATCACTGTAACTATACATACAGGCAGCTTTAAACTATCGTTTGTGTTGGAAATTGAACTGAGTGAGGTTCTTTGGAAGAGCAGTCAGTGCTCTTCACTACCATACCTCTGTCCAGCTATGAATTTTTCAAGGATAACAAAGCACAGACTTGATGCTGACAAATGGTAGTGTGTACACACAGCACCATAATTGGGTGGTTTCCACACCTAACTCCCCAGCTCATAGATCACTTGATTAGGTAGCAACTAGCACTGAAGTGTGTCATCAAATTCATAGTCATATTGTGTATGCACACCTGTCTACTTTGTACTATTTTCTTTCTCAAATTTGAGACAAGGCATGTGAATATGGCTGGGTTTAGTGAGGCTATCATATTATTTGCTCTTCTAATGTAAAGATAAATTAACCACTAGGCAGATATCCAAAAAGTGGGCTGCTCTGGTACTGATGTGAAAGATTTTTCCTAGGACTGGTTTCTAGATGGTTGTAATTCCTGTTATACATTAAAATATCCAGTATTCCCTAAGCATAGGTATTTCTTCATGAAAAAGACAGTTACATGCACATAAAAATGTTCACTACTAACAGGCAACACAGTAATTTCAAAAAGATAAAACAGTATAAAAATCAAACCTAAGTATGGAGATGTTCATTTTAAGAACTGCATTGAATCATTTTTACAGGTAGTTGTAGGTCTCAAGAACCTAACTGTTGACCTTGTGGATATGAAAGTCTGCGCTTTATCATTCCTCAAGCATGAATATAAAAATAATTCAATCAGATGATCTTATCTCACTTTTCATCATCTGATTAACTGGAGCTGTAGGAGGCTTCTACACAGACTGTGAAATGTCACACACTGTCCTCAAAGTTATTTATTATACATTATATGCTATTTCTCTCATCTTATAAGGATGCTTCTTAATTCCCTGTTTTTTTTTTAAAAAAGGAAGCACTTTGCATTAGTCTTCCTATGGATATAGAATGCAGTATATAATGTAATGCATACAGCCAATGCTTCATCTTCCCATCACATGATTCAGAAAACACAAGATTTAACACCATGGTATCCAGTGAGATGGTGATAGGAGTGATCATTTTATCACAGACTGTGATTGGAGTTGTTGGAAACTCCTTCTTATTCTACAATTATCTGTTGCTTTACTTCACTGGGGTCAAGCTAAGGCTCACTGACTGGATCCTCCAGCACTTGATTTCAGCCAACATCTTAACCCTGCTGTGTATAGGAATACCAGAGGCAACAACAGCTTTGGGATCAAAATACTCTCTGAGTGATATGGAGTTCAAACTGTCCATGTATCTTCACAGAGTCGGAAGGGGTGTGTCCCTCAGTAGCACCTGCAGCAGCACCTGCTTATTGAGTGTCTCCCAGGCTATTACCATCAGCCCAACAGGCTCCAGGTGGGCACAGCTTAAAGTCAAATCTCCAAGCTACATTACTTCTGGCTTGCTCATGAGTTGGATCCTGGCTTCCATGGTAAACATTACTTTTCCTATGTATCTGAAGGCAAGGTTGAGCCATAGGAATACGACAGGTATAAGACACTTTGGATATTGTTCCGCTGTTAGTCATGACAAATCATTTGGTATTTTTACTGCAATGTATAAAACAAGTGTTGATGCTTTTTTTATGTTACTGATGCTGTGGTCCAGCAGCTTCATGTTTTGCATCCTCTACAGACACAAGCAGAGAATGAAGCACATTCACAGAAGCAACTTCTCCTTCCAGTCTTCCCCTGAAACCAGAGCCACAAAGACCATTCTTCTCTTGGTGAGCACCTTTGTCTGCTTTTACATCTTTTCTTGCATCTTACAAATTCATATGAGTATCCTGGATAACCCAAGCGCTTTCATGGTTAGCTTGTCTTCAGTATCTGCTGCATGTTTCCCAACTGTGAGTCCTTTCCTTCTACTCCATCATTACCTCTGTGAGTCTTCACTCTGATTTGTTTGTTCAGGGTATGTAATATTCTAACCAAAGCAGTAACATCAAAATTGTGTGGTTTGAATAATGTCAATACTTTATTCAATCATGTATATAGACTTAATTATGTCATAAAAGCAGATGGTGGGCATTCTTGAACTAACATGTACACATACAAATTGTGAACAAATTATATATTTGAATGTTTTATATTGTTTTGTTACAGAAAGCATATTAATCAATTCCTATAAGTTCAGAATTTGTCATAGTTAATAAAACAATAGTTTTATTTACAATGGATTTTTTTACATTTATTTTGTCTTTTTCTACTGCAGCAGCAGGTTAAAACTCATTGAACACTTTTGTCTTAACCACTTCTCTTGCCAAAACAAAGACATATATAAATCAAGACAGCCAAATCGAGTTTTGTAACTCCTATGCTATGAACAGAAAATAGTTAGAAACCTTATAGGATTTGACCAAATAACAATTTGCATGTATATGTAATAATAGAGCTACAGATAAAGGTTTAGCAGGCTTAAGATGTGCTCTTAGGGATATTTGTATCATATTTTTTAGTTTGACTTGTGTAAATTCTTTGTCTTCTGGAATCCACATTTTTCAGAATTTTGAAATTTAATTTATATTTCAATAAATTTTCCTGTATGTATACCTGTGGGTTGATATTTTCAAACATATTAAAAACAGTAGGAGATATGAGAAGACAGATCCACCTCTTTATTAAAAACATTTGGAGATATCATAGGGATCTACCCACAGTCAGTTGAGGAGGATCAGAGAGTGGTAGCTCACATCTTTAATCCCAGGACAGGGAATATCCTCAGAGTGATGACCTATGCCCTTAATCCAATCTGAGTTCAAGGTCATTTTATTTTACAGAAGGAGTTCCATTCTCACAGGCAGGCCTTAACTGAGCAGAGAAAGTATTTAAGGCTGGCATAGAAAAATGGAGCAGGGAAAAGAAGCCATGGCTCACACTGTTAGTCCCAGGACTTGGTGAAGAGGAGGCAAGAGAATCTCTGTGAGTTCAAACAAATCCAGGTCTCCAAAGCAAGTTCCAGGATAGCCAGGACTGTCACACAAAAAATTCTGTCTCAAAAAAACTGGAAGAGATGGATCTATCCTCTGATATCTCTTTTTTCCAATATGTTTGAAAATATTCCCACACATGTGTATATATAAATATATATAATTAAAGGAATTACCATCACCAAATTTTGTGACATATAATGCTGGATAGTTTTATGTCAACAACACAGCTAAAGTTAGTTGGAAAAGGAGAACTTCCATGGAAAGAATGTCCCCACCACATTGTCCTTTGGACAGCATTTCAAAAATTTTCTTGATTAATGTTTGTTGTGCTAGGGCCCTGCTTATGGTCTATGGTGGAACCCCTTGGCAGATGGTCTGGCGGTGTCTAAGAACACAGACTGAGCAGGCCAGGGGACTGAAGCCTGTAAGCAGATTCCATCCATGGATTCAGTTTTTACCTTCAGCTTTCTTCATTGATCTCCTGCCCTTCCTTCTCCTGCTGATAAACTGTTGCTTGGAAGAATAAAAGAAACAAGAATTCCTTCTTCCCTATCTTGCTTTTAGTCATATTATAAAACTCAAAAACTCCATATCTCTACAACCAATTTCTTGAGATGAGAACCTTTATGACGTTTCCTAACATCTTCCAAGTACAAGAAACATTAAGAACAATCACCATTGTGTACTTTAGAACCTTAGAACTTACATGTCTTTTGGAGAGAGAGAAAGAGAGTGAGAGAGTGAGTGAGAGAGAGAGAGAGAGAGAGAGAGAGAGAGAGAGAGAGAGAGAGAGAGAGAGAGAGAAAGAATCTGAAGCGCACGAGGTCACTTAGACTGGCTGGCCAGTTAAGCCGAAAGATCCCGTGTATCTGCCACTGTTATTACAGGTGCAGAAAGCTTCATTTATGTTTCTTTAGTTGCTGGAGATGAAATGGATGTACATGTTTCCAGGGTAAGAATTTTAGCACGTTAGCCATCTCTCCAGACATAGAACTAATTTATTTTATTACTAAACATATGCACATCATTTTTGTATATTTTCAAATATATAAAATAGACATTGATGTTTTGTTTGGCCTGTGTAAGGATGTTGCATCTCTTGGAACTGTAATTGTAGTCAGTTCTGAGCCAATATGTGAGTTCCGGAAATTGAACCTGGATCCTTGACAAGGTCAGTACTCCTAACTGCTAAATCATCTCTCCATTTCCCAAATGTATAGAATTTGACAAGTATTTCCTCATTTCTCTTACTCCTCTGTTCTTAGGTTTTCCATTCTTCTACTAGGATTTCATAAAATAAGCTTTCATACATTCTGCACATGAGTAAAAAATGCCTCACTACATCTGTTCATCTTAATTCATACGGCGCCTATCAGGTTCATCTTTCCTGTTGCAGATGACACTACATTTATTCAAAGTTATATATAATAATCAACTTTGTATATATAAAAATTTAGAAAACTTCTGACAATTGTGTCCTACCATGAGACACTGCATTTCCTTTCTTGGAAGATAGAAAAGGAGAAAGGAGAGGTGTTATGTGTGTCTGAAGACTGATATCACTTTACTTACAATGCTACAGCTTAGAAAGAAAATAACATTGCAATAATGTGACCATTGCAAATTGACAATAAAGGAAAGGATTAATGATTCATAACAATGAATAATAACCTCTAACATGTACATCGTGAGGTGTTTCCTCCTCACCTCCAATTCTTTGTCCCTTTACCTTTCCCATAAGACAGGAAGAGATGGTTTTTCCAGCATATGAAACACTAGATTGGAGTGACCTGTACACCTATGTCGAGTTTCAGACAGGATGAAAGTAAATGTGCATTAAGCACTTTCCCAAAGCCACACTGGACTATCCCAACTGTGGTCAATATACATTTTCAGTGATAATTAATAGGAACAATGTTTTTTCTACTCAGATTAAAAATGTGAAGAATTTCAGTTAATTACATTGACCATGAAGGAGAGAAATGAAAATTGTAGGAGTTAATAGTGACTTTGGATCTCGTCATTATCATCACCTTCATTGTGACATTTATTGGAGAACATTCTTCCTTATCACACCTGAAAGTTTCCCTCATTAACCTGCATTTTGGCCTTTCCCTTATGTTCAAGTAAAGATTCTGAATGTAGATGACAGTCAAACGCCGTGGGCCATTTGTGTAGCCTCTTACAGGAAAACTAGAGCTTATATCTGGTACATGACAAGCCAAGTCCTCCATTCAATAATTAAATCGATGTTATCCATGTCTGAACAAAAGGTTTCTTGAAACTCCAAGAATCTATTAATAGCCTTAATTGTCCTGAAGGGTCACTATCCCTGAGGGATTTAGTCCCACAGTTGATGTTTTAGAAACACTCATTGCTTCTTATTTTTAAGACTTTTCTATCTTATAAAAGAAGTACATATGAGATATGGAAGTCTTTGTGAAGATAAGAAAGATATCCCTACAAGGAGAGGGGTCATTGAGTTTTGTACACAAATGATTGCCTCCAGTAAAGTCCACTTTTCAGCATGTTTCTGTATAAACTATTTAGGGGTATTGTATTGTTTCATGGTAAATAATTGTCCCACCCACTGGTTTTAATAAAAATCACTGATGGGCCAAAGGCAGGCAGGAAGTATGGGTGGGGCTACCAGACTAAAATCTCTGATAACAGGAAGCAGCAGCAGAATGCCAGAGAGAAGCCGCAGGAAGCATAGGACAACCATGCTGCAGTGAGAAAAGGTACTGAGCCCCATGGCAGACCAGGATGAGTCATGGGTTAGAAAAAGGGTACAGAGTTAGCAAGTGATATTCCTGGTCCTTTGGCCAATCAGCCTAAAACTATTGAAAGCATTTGTGTGTCTCTGTGGGTCTGTGGGTCTTCGGGTATGTGGCTCTGTGGGTCTGCAGGTCTGTGGGTCTGTAGGCCTAGACCTGGAGGTTAGGCCCGAAAGTCCAGGCCAGAAACCTCATACTACAAAACTATACATATTTTATTATGGAATCTTAAGGGCCCAACTATCTTATTAGGTTATCTCTCTAGTAATGCTCAAGCATCTATACATATCCATTGCTCCAGGATTGTTTTATATCATTGATTTTCAGAATCTGAGTTCTAGATGGCAAGTTAGTAATTAAATTTGAACCAGTGTCAATTATCCTGCAGCAAAAATAAATTTTCAAGTCCGTAATCCCAACAGACACCACAAACTGGAAATCACAGGCTGTTCCGTTAAACTGCAAGTTTAATCTATGATTAAAAAACATGTCCTAAAACATGGATAACATGAGTTTCAATGCATCAAGAGAGAATGTGATTTTTATTATATTTATTTCTCAGACTATTGTTATTAAATATGTATATCACTACTTATATACTTTGTGTTAAAAATTAAAAAGGTTGTAACTAATATAACAAAAGCAATATTCAATAGGTACAATAACTATATACAATATATACAAAGCAGTCACTTCAGAAATGTTCAATGCAGGAACAATTGAAAAAAGTCAAAAAATATTCTATTATTCATACGATTTCAGTGAGTCCGGAAGATTGTATCTAATTCACTTTCTATCTACCTTATATTACCAACTGAACACTATCCCTTGATGTCTCTTTGGACTTATATACTTTAAACTCTTAGTGAGTTTCTTTTTTTGAAACCATAACTAGAAAGCTTTAACTATCTCATCTTCAACACTCTGAGAGACCCAAGAAGGACATTTTCTTTTCTTGGAGAATTTTTTATCTAAAAAATGTCTCATTTTTTCCTGTATTCCCTTGCTCACCCTTCCTTCCCTCCTCCCATTCCCTCACAATCCACCTTCAGTCTTCCCAACCTCATACCGGATCTCATCCCCCAAAAGGGCAAGAAGTGCCAAGGTGGGTCCAATCAGCATGGTAATTCACTTCAAGCAAATACAATATCCTCATCCCAATATTAAAACTACATTAGGTGCTCCTCTGCAAGGAATGGGCTCCAAGGTGCCAGCCCACTCATAAGAACAGTCTGATCCCACCCCTCAAGAATCCACATACTGCCCATTCCAGTCAACAGTTGCCTGCCCTTTTAGGGACAAGCTCCTTTTCCTAATGGTTCCTCAGTGCCTGTTATTATTTCGGTGAGCTCCCCAGACATCTAGCTAGCTATCTTTAGGTACTCCTCATAATCTCCATCCCCTTGCTCATACAGACTCTCCTCTCCCACTCTCCAGCTGGACCAGGAGCTCTGCCTAGTGCTCTGCCATGAATCTCTGGCTCTACGTCCATTCAAAGGTGGAGGTAGGTTCAGTGATGATGCTTAGGATGGTTATTCATTTGATTATAGGGGAAGTCCTGTTTAGGCACCCCCTCCACTATTGTTTGGAGACCTAGCCACAGACATTCTGTGAGTTCTTGGAGGTTTCCCTACCACCCAGTCTCTTTCCAAACGTATATTGGCTTCCTCTATCAAAATTCCCATCTCTTTTTCTCTCCCTCTTTGTTGCTCCTCTCACTCAACCATCTTCTTCTCTCATGATTTGTATCCACCTCTTCTTGGTTTAAACCCATTATGATCCCAATTTGATAAGTACATCTTTATTTTCTCTTCCTAGGCTAATCCCTGGATGTCTCTCTTAAGTTCCTTCTAACCCCATACTGTTCAGGGGTTGGCGTTTGCAGCTTGGGAATTCTTTGCTTTTTATCTAAAATCCACTTATAAGAGATTCCATCCCATGCCTATCTTTCTGATTTTGTGACAACCTGCTCAGACGAGTATTCTCCAAATCCACCCATATGCCTGCAAATTTTAGGATGTCTTTTTTTTTAACTGCTGAGTAGTACTCCATTGTGTAGATGTATCAAAGTTTGTTAATCCATTTTTCAATTGAAGAGCATCTAGGTTGTTTCCAGGATCTTCCTATTACCAATAATGCTGCTATAAACATCGTTGAGCTAATGCCTTTGGTGTACAAATGTGCATCCTTTGGGTATATCCCCATAGTGTTATTCTTGGATCCTTGATTTCCAGTTTTCTGAGGAAACGCCATACTGTAATCCAGAGTGGCTGTCCAAGTTTACACTCCCACAATGGAGAAGTGTTCCCCTTGATCCAAGTCATCTACAGCATAGGGTCATGTCTGTATTTTTTTTATCTTAGCCAGTCTGACAGGTATAAGGTGACATCTCAAAGTTGTTTTGATTTTCATTTCTCTGATGGCTAAAGATGTTGAGCAATTTTTTAAGTGACTGTCAGCCATTTGTAATTCTTCTGTTGAGAATTCCGTTTTTGTCTCTGAACCCCCTTTTTAAAATTGGGTTATTTAGGGTTTGTGCTCTGGTGTCTTGAGTTCTCTATGTATTTTGGAGATCAGCCCTCTTTCAGATGTAGGGTTGGTGAAGAACTCTTCCTGTTCTGTAGTTTGTCATTATACACTCATTGGTGATTGTTGCCCCAATATAAGAGCACAAAACTTCTATTCGTGTCATGATATAGATTAGACCACCATCTTTCCTGGTGGACTGTTGCACAAATGGTAAACTACAAACAGCAAATCACGTTCCTGGGGGAGTAAAACAACTCATTCATTTTTTCACTGAACTCTGTCCCTAATTCTGTGGCACAATTGAACATGGGCTCTTAGAAATTAGTTTACTTCTTGAGAACTGTTGTGACAGCATGCACAAGAGCTGCAGGACCTCAATCCAGAAAAAACTCCTGCATGAAAAGGGGAGGACATGAAATCCCAGCCTAACTGAGGACTTATTGGCAATTGATAATTTCTGGTAGAGGAAGAGTCTGTTTATTTTAAAAGCACTTTCCCTGGTAGGTCAACCACACTCCAGGATAATAGTGCACATCAGATAAATGTTCCTTCTAACAGGGTCTCATTATTTGTGGGCTTCTATTCTTACCATTTATAGATTACAACTGATAATTGTCCTGGGTTTACAGAATAGAATTGTAGGTTGTCACTATGAAGTTTTCTATTAGTTAATCAGAAAGTCCTGCAATTGGCTAAGTTAAATAGATAGATAAATAGAATAAAGAGTAATATTGGGAGCACATGTGGTGAGAGGTTAAGAATGAGGTGAATGTACTGAAGAGGGGTTAAGCTCTCCCTTAAGACTTGTCCAAAAGGACTACAATGTGTTTTAGGTGGCTCAGATTAAAAATGCAAGAGCAAAGGATAAGAGCACATAGAAGCTGTTCAATGATTGAGCCTCTTAATTAAAAAATCAAACCAGAATGACTAAATCCTGTTTTTAAATCTTAGGCTTCTCATGCCTTGCGTTAGTGTTGCTGGAGTTTTTACAGAGCATTGCAGCTCTCTTAATCTGCACTGTTAGCACTCAGGCTTTGACCTTCCTTTTGTTGCTGCTACCTCTTGTGTCCACTACCTTCTGTATGAAGTATATAAATCTTGTCTGAGAGCTTTCTCAAGGGTCAAAGCCTAAGCAAAGTTGGTTGCAGAAAAACTGGAAAGAGGAAGAGTTCTGTCACTGAGAATTACTTTGGCATTTATCTCTTTTGTATATTTTAAACTAAGTTGTTTTGGTGTGTGGAAATTAACTTGCTACAGGAATAAAACAATAAAGAAAGGTTTTTACAACTACAGTCGGTTGAACAGAAGTAACTAAAAATCATCATTTAGTGGACCTGTTTCCTCCTTGAATCCATGTGAACTGCATACTCAACACAACAGGTTAGAAATAATAATATTTTCCCTAGTAATCATAAATATGTGCTTTCTTTTCTGCTATACACATCAGACCCTTAAATAAAAGTGATCACTGACACTGTAGCTTGCTGTCTCTACCATGTGTGCTGTACTTTACCAAAGTACATAGAAATAAGTATTGTATAAATGTTATGGTATAAATATGGAATGTCTTCACACAGTCATGTTTTTGAACTCTAGGTCCCATGCAGGTGGCATTTTGGGGAGGTTATGACACCTTCAGAAGGTGAAGTTTTCAGAATGGCCAGAAGTTGTTGTCATGTTGACATCTACTTTGGTCAACATTTTGTATTTTTGAGATAGAGTCTCCCATTGAGCTGTACCATTCTGGCTACAGTGTCTGACCAGAGATCTGGGATCTACCAGTCTCCTCCCCCGGCACTGGACTTGTAAACAGGTACCACACTACTCATCTTTCCATGGGTGATAGAGATCTGAACTCAGGTTCTCATGTTTGTCCAAAGACACCCTGATCCACCATGCTAATTCCTGAAATGCCAATCTGTTCCCAGAAACTTCTAGTAAAACAGTTCCATCTGTACCATGAGTAACACAATGAGTTCATATAAGAAAAAAAAAATGCAGAATGACTGGGCTAAACCTCCTAGAAACAAAGGAGTAGGTGCCTTGACTGGCTTTTTTTCTGTGATCAGATTGGTGACTACCATAATTGTCATCATAGAACCTTCATTCAGTAACTGAGAGAAGCACAGAGACACTCCAATTGTCAAGGCTAATAATAGAACCCTCAGTTATACCTTGCTCATCACACTCACTGTCTGTTTCATCTGTTTCTTTCTCTTCATTGGCCGTCCAAACACAACCACCTCTATCCTGCAGCAGATCACATTTGGAAGTTCTTTCACTGTGGCTCTTGCCACTGCATTGGTCAAAGCGATCACTGTGGTGATTGCCTGAAGGTCACCTTTCTGAGTATATTGGTGAGGTGGTTAATAATATCAAAGGCCCCAAACTTGATCATCCACATCTATGCTCTAATTTACCTTGTCCTCTGTGAAATCTGGCTAGGAACCTCTCCTCCCTTCCTTGACCAAGATGTTCATGCTGAACATGGACATATAATTATTTTGTGCAACAAGGGGTCAGATTTTGCCTTCCATTATGTCCTGGGATACCTCTGGTTCTTGGCACTTGGGAGTTATACTATAGCTTTCTTGTCTTGGAATCTGCCTGACACATTCAATGACGCCCAGTTCTTGTCATTCAGAATGCTGGTATTTTACTGTGTCTGGGCCACATTCCTCCCTGCCTACCGCAGCACTAAGGGGAAGGTCATGGTGGCTATGGAAGTCTTCTTCAGCTTGGCTTCTAGTGCAGCCCTCCTCACTTTCATTTTTGCTCCAAAGTGCTACATCATTTTGATAAGGCCTGATAAGAACTCACTTCATTGTGTCAGGAACAGGCCATATTCTAGAAAGAATAACTCTCTCAAAACATAGTTCAAAGACACAGAGTTCTTTGTTGACATATAAATTTGAGTGATAATGTCCAAATTGTGTAGCAAAGGTGTTTTACACTATAGTGGTATGGGTTTCTTTGGGGGGGGGGATTATTATTTTTTCATCCAATTGTATTAAAGCCTCTCTATATTGGAGTCAATGAAGATTTTCAGGACTGAAATAAAGGTTGTATTTTCATATTAGCAGGAACTCACTTGTACGCAGTATTGTTTGTAAACTTTTGCAAAGATCATGACATTTGGAACTCAGGAATTTGTGTACATCTGACTCTGCTTCTGGGATTAAAGTTGTCTGAGCCCACACTGGGATTATGAAAAGAATTTATATTTTTCTCTAACATTGACTGTCAATATTCATATTGTTGATTTAAATAGCTTGAAAGATTCATGTATCCACTCCTTATTTGAACAATTAATGTAGTTTTAAATTTGGAAAGTGTATCTTGGTAAAATTTCATCTTATCTTTTAGTCACTTTGGTAAAATATGTAAATTTGAGTTTTATTTGATATTCAGTTTTCAATATAACAAGTTTGTTTGAGTGACAACTCTTTTCTTAATGCTTCCAGACCCTTTAATAAATTATTATTCTTTGTGTTTGTATGGTGTATTGATGAATATTAGATATTCTAGTATATCTTTTATAAACAATATTATATCAGTCATTAAATAATATGTAGCATGCTGATTCAGAATATTGATCTAGTATATAGTTTTATTTTATACAATGTCAAGTGTCAGTAAGTCAGAACAAGTATCTATGGCTAACAACATAAAATAGTGTGATAATTTATGTCACATTTCCAACAGTTATAGTTATAGGTGAATACTCACAATTCTCTTTAACTATAGATCTTTATACATATTCTATCAGAATGATTTCTCCAATTAAATGCTTTTCTTTAATTGGTACATATTTATTTAAAAATTATAATTTGGTTACAACCTGCAATTTTATTATTAATGCTTCTCCAGAACTTATTAATATTTCATAAACACACATACAATATATTAAGAAAAAAATCCGTATACACATCTTTTAATAAAAGCACAACTGTAAAACAGACTTTTACTACTGTGAATTTTGTTTTACCTGTGGAGACTTCTTTGCTCATATATCTATAACAAGGCTTAGATCTTAAAAGTAGTGTTGTAAGTTGTAACTAAACATCCATCCTGACTATAAAGATGAACTATGTCATGGTCCTGTGCATAAATGCAGAAGATGGCAATTAATAATTCAGATATTGATGCATCATAGAAATAACACTGTGTCTGAGAAATCTTGTTGTCCAAGTTCTATGATATCAAAGACATTCAAAACTGGTTTCTTCTTTATGTAATTTTTTCATGTGTGACTGGATTTCTTTCGTAAAAACAGCTATCAGTTTTCTCCACACTGTTTTTGTATTATGTAGACAGTCTAACTTTCGGGTCTACATATGTCTGTGGATGATCAAAAGATGGCTTCACCTCAAGTTGTATAACTTTGATGAATAAAAATACTACTGGGAATATTTTTATACACTAAATAACAGAAAAATTCTCAGCTACAAAACAGCTTTTTACTCATATAGTTAAGACCTTGTAAAAAAAACAAATCCAATGCAGACTACCATACTCCTGCGGACAATTTTCTCAGACAAATTCCCAAGTGTATGTTGAACTAAAATTAGGCTGATAACATTGAACCCTGGATCCCTGCACAGTTCTTCACAGAAGTTGGCTTTCTAAACATACTCCCAATGAGATGAAGCTGAAGACTTATCTAACGGTTTCATGTTTATGTCCTGAATTTCAATTTAATTCTCTGTGATGTCTCTCAGGTTCCATACATGGTTACTCAGTGGCCTATCAGTGTGACCTTCCTAGCCTGAGAAAACCATTATTTGTCATGGCATTGTGGATTGTTAACTTATATAATGCTATGTGACTTTGACTATGAAACTCATAACGGTCCAGAGTTTTGCTGTTGGAAGGGAGATGTGTGCAGAAAGGGATATGTAAAGAAGATGAGTAGCTGGTTAAAGAGACAGCAGTGAAGAGATAAAGAGCTGTGTGTTGAGAGAGAGAGATATGTGTGTTTGGAAGAGAGATGTATGCAGAAAGAGCTGTGTAGAGCTAGGTAGATAAGAGAACTGTTACTATGTAGAGGAACTGTATGAAACAGCTGTGTGAAAGGGGTGTGTGAGAGTGTACTGTAGAAAGAGCCATGTCAAAAAAGGTGCAAAAGGCAGTAAAGGGAGAACTGTATAAAGCAGTGTAACTGTGTGTAGGAATGTGTAGTTGTATATAATGGGCATATAGCTGTGTAGAGAATGTAGGTAGCTGTGTGTGTATAGAGTTATGTTTTCAAGTTTAAATAATGAAGTTATCATTAGAATATGTGTTGTCTTCATATCCCTCAAATAAAAAGTCTAGCCCTTGCTCAATTTGTGGATTTTTTTGTGAACCCTGGTGTTTCCTGGTGGCGAGACCTACCCCCTAAAAGTCACAGCAGAAATCTATGCCTACTTCTGGAAGCCAAGCCAACTGTGAAGAGGTAGTGAAGTCTTGGATATTAGAAGAGAAGCTATTTCTGTCACTTTCCTAAAACTACATGGTCCCTGAACATTCTAAATGTTTGTTTTAATATATACAATTAAGTTTAGACCTTGCATCTCTTTAAAGATATGCCATATTAAAACATGCACTTATACATAGCCATCATCAATTCAATGAAGCATTGTGGATCCCAGGTTCTACTGATAATTTAACAGGAAATACACTTCTAAGGTTCAGGTTTCACTAAGGAAGATGGGACAGCAAAAAATATTGTATGAGCCTAGGGACCAATGAGCAATGAGCTTGCTGTTAATTATCTCACTTAGGGATGTTATGCAGTACCCAAAAAATGGAATATAGTATGATCAACATGATCAAATATGAGAAAAATACACGATGTACTAGGACCACAACAACATGCTGCTGATATGAATTGTGAATGGGAAAAGCTCAAGAGATCTTAATCATACAAGAACCACAGGGAACAAAGTAATGTGGACAGAAGAAAAAAGGTCTCTCATAAGGCATAGCAAACTAATGTATAAGACAAAATGATATTCATAGATAATTTAGAATAACACAGTTGTCACCCATATATTATATAAATTATATTGTCATTTATACAAACATATTAATCATATATAAATTATATATTATCATTTAATGTTTTGTATAAGTATTTTGTGTATATATGTTATATATTATATATGGTAATCACATATAATTTATATTCCAAAATCAACTCAATACATTCTTATATATGTAGATGATAGATAGATATAAAATAACAATTAAAGAATTTATGAATTGAAGAGAGAAAGAATGGGTATACAGGAGCATTTAGTGGTAGAACAAAAGAAAAAAATAAAGTAATTTTATTATAATCATAAAATTAAGAATCCTTTTTATTCATTAGTATTAGGTTTTGTATATGTCTCCTATATTTTCTTCCATCTTTAAAGAGTTATCCTTTAATAAAATCCAAGGAATAAATACATTTATATTTGAATCACAATGAGGGCATAATGCATAGAGATATTTTTCTTGTTTAAGATTGATCTGACTGTAAACATGAGAATAATTTCTTTTGCAGTAGAGACACTTTATGTTGAAAAAACATGTCTATAATAAGAATATAGTGACTTGACTATGGGATAGATCAGCCTAACATTCTACTAACATCCTATTGCTTTTCCACAATGAGCTTTTATGAAGAAAGTACATTTCTCCAGATCAAAAGAAACTTACAATAACAAAGCCTACTATTTTAAATAGGAAAGTATCATAAAAATTATAATAATTATTGTTAATAAATATCATCATATAGGGAATCGATAATCTACATCTACTCCTTCTTATACATTCTCAATAAAATCCAAAGGCTCAATCTCTCTTAACTTCATTTTATCTAGTACTATTTAAGAACTTTTCTAAGACTGGAGACATGGCTCAGCAGTTAAGAGCACTAGATGCTCTTCCAAAGGATTCAGGTTCAATGTCCAGCACCCACATGGCAGTTCACAAGTATATGTACCTCCTGTTCCAGGAAATCCAACACTCTCAACATGGACATGCATGCAGGCAAAACACTTATATACATAAAATAAAAATAAATAAGTTATTTTTCAAAATAAAAAGACTTTTCCTCTCAGGACTATAAAGTGATGAGACACCCAATAATAATTTATTTTAAGGTATTTTAATATTTAATCATTGGATACTAAGGAAGAGTCATAAGTTATTATAATGAAGTTCATATTTGTGATGTAATAATATTAGTCTTCTGGTAGGTTTTCTTCTTTCTTTGTTAATTTAACTTTTCTGAATTGTCTTTTGACTCCTCTAATGTGCCCACCTGTCCTCTTCCTTATTTACCCTTCCAGTTCCATCATTCTCCTTTAGCATTGACATCACACCATTCTTTCTTCCCTACCTTGACTAACATCCCCAATGACCATGTACTAACTTCATGACCTCTATGTAATGTCAAATTAAACACACATATATAAAAATCAAACTTAACACACACCAAATGGAAAAAACACAGTTTTGTGTTTCTTGGTCCAGTTTCTCTCACTAATAATCACTGTTAAAGCTCTTCTTAGTTAACATAAAAATTTCATAATTTTAGATTTATTTGTATATAAAAAGAGTTCATAGAGTAAATAGGTCACATTTTTACTATCTTTTGATGAGTTTGTGGTCATCTCTGCAAATTCTATTTCCTGGATACTGTAAGTAGAGTCACAGTGAATATGGATGAGCAGATAACTATAGAGTAGGATTTGGAGGACTCTGGACAAATAAACCAAGATAGCTTTAGCTGGGTCGTATGGTAAGTAGATCTATTTATAGCATTTAGAGAAACATTCACAGTGAGGAAAACACTGACTAAACAGGGTCAAATTCTCTCCAGCAGTGAAGAAGGGTTTGTCTTTCCTCACATCCAGATCAGCATTTGTCCTCACTGGCCATTCTGATTTGGTAATATCAAATATCAACGTAGTTTACTGTACATTTCCTTAGACACCTCTCAGTTTAGTTTGCTGTCCCACCTTAATTGTGTTTGTCCTCATTATTTTTTGTTTGTTGTTTGTTTCATATATTAATGCTGTTCTTCCCTTTTGCCAGATTCTAATGAACTGTCAGAGATATAAATGGTAATGTTTTATTTCACCTTCAATGCTGTTATTTCACTCCAAAAATGAAGATTTTCTTCTAAAATGTCAATAGTGCAAAGCCTTCAGTTATGAATGCAACACTAAAAGATTTAAGTTTAAAGATGACACATGATCTCAGCGTTTTCCAATGTGAATGTGAATTAGTCACATTGTATTCTATACTGTTACCATAAAGACACAAACAAGCTATTACTGTCACTACATTTTTATTCTATAACTAATGAGGCACAGTTCTCAATACATTATTATCCATATGGATAATTTTGGTTTGATTCCATGCCACATCAGGTAATCATGAACTGCAATAATGCAAGAATATTTTGATAATATGTGGAAGACAGATTTTGGGATTTCATCATCCATACTGATCTCCAGAGAACTCAAGAGATAACAGCAAATCCAAACTGCAACAAATCATTGAGAGGAGAGCAAGAAACTTGTAATTGGTGGTAATTCCTGACACCTAGGGAAGAGATACTCAGAAAAGTTTTCCTTGCCTGATGCAAACTTGTGTGCCCACTACACTGAAGGTGAAGTTTTAATTGCAGTTCTCAGGGGATGAAAGGTAACAAAGTTACAGACTCACATCTCAGGCACTGGCAGCCTCCCTTCAGTACATGTCAGGATCCATAGTCCCTGACAGTGAGATTGCCATCCTCAGAAGGGAAACAGCATCTGAAGTGCATTCCATGGAGTCTGTGAGTCAAAAGCATCAAAACCAAACAAATCTGAAGAATGAAGGTAAGCAAGACCTTTGGACAAGTACCTCTGGAATTGAACTCAGTTACATAACTAAGGCACCTAGCAAGTGGAGAAAGATATAAAGCATGGACTCAGGACACAGGAAAAGAAGCAGGAGGTAAGAGACAAAAAACACAGATTCTGACATTCTTACCTTCATGAATCCTCTGCTCATTCTTGTTCTTTATTCCAGCAGATGATAAAACCAGGAATGCAAGGAGCTGAGATCAGCTGCTTTAAAATCAATCTACAGAAAATCTATGATCCTGGGAATCTTCCTATTGATGAGCTGATTGGACAGATGGCCCAGGTGTGCTTCAGAAAGTGGGAGGAAGGTAAGTGAACCATGACATCCCATGAAGAAAGCATACCTGAGTGTAAGAGTGCTTAAGTAGAAAAGTCTGAAACTGTTTCCTGAGGCGATTGATAGAGAGAGGGATTACAACTACGATGAAAGTTGTGTGGGTCATGATGAGGCAACTTCCCCCCTAAATCATGCTCAGGAAACTGTACACACAAAAAATTAAGCTCTGTTGTTTATCCAATTAAACACTGCCCATCAGATGTTGACCACAGATTTCTCACATATATTCTGTTTTCCTTCTCCCTGGGATCAGAAATTGTATGCTCGGCTAATTTGCTACTTGACAGTGCATTGATTTGGAGGTGCAAACTGACAGTGTGTTTATCTATTACAATACAGCTATGAATCTAAGGCTTTTCTAAAGAATAATATATTTTATTAGTTGGTATTTAAATAGCATAAATAGGAAAGTGGAAATTTATGTCCTTCATTTTTATTTTGCTTGGCACAGTATGTACATACATCTGTGCATCACATTGTGACTGGATTGTTCTGAGGCCTAACAGGGTATTTGAATCCATAGACCTATAACTACCTATAGCTGTGACCTATCATTTGTGTTGGAAATTGAACTCAGGTTCTTTGGAAGTGGAAGCAGTGCTCTTCACTAATATGCCGCTAACCAGTTCTGAATATTTCATAGCTAACAAAGCACAAAATTGATGCTGACAAATGGTCCTGTGAACACACTGCATCATATTTGGGTGGTATGCACACTTAATTTCCTGGCTCATAGATCACTTGATTAAGTATCAACTAGCATTGAAGTATGTCATCAGATTCATAGTAATACTGTGTGTTCCACATATGTCTACTTATGACTCTTTTCTTTCTGGAAATTAGGGCAAGGCCTGTGAATATGACTGGGTTGAGTTGGGCTATCATACTATTTGCTTTTCTAATGTAAAGATAAATTAACCACTAGGCAGATATCCAAAAAGTGGGCTGATTTGGTGCTGATGTGAATGATTTTTCCTAGGACTGGTTCCTGCATTGTTATATTCCTGTTATACATTGAAATAACCAATGTTCCCTAAACCTAATTGTTGACATTGTGGATGTAAGTCTGTGCTTTATCATTCCTCAAGCATGAATATAAAAATAATTCAATCATATTAGCTTATCTCACTTTTCATCATCTGATTAATTGGACTTTCAGAGGCTTCTACACAGACAGTGAAATGTCATGTGCTGTCCTCAAAGTTACTTATTATATATTATATCCTATTTATCTCAGCCTATGAGGATGCTTCTAAATTCCCTATTTAAAAAACATCAAGGAAGCCTTTTACATTAGTCTTCCTATGGATATAGAATGCAGTATGTAGTGTAATGCCTGCAGCCAGTGCTTAAACTTCCCATGACTTGATTCAGAAACCATAAGATTTGACACCATGGTATCCAGTGAGATGGTGATAGGAGTGATCATTTTATTCCAGACTGTGATTGGATTTGTTGGCAACTCCTTCTTAGTCTACAATTATCTGTTGCTTTACCTCACTGGGATCAGGCTAAAACTCACTGACAGAATTCTACAGCACTTGATTTCAGCCAACATCTTAACTCTTCTGTGTATAGGAATACCAGAGGCAACAACAGCTTTGGGAACAAAATACTCTCTGAATGATATGGAGTGTAAATTTGCCATGTATCTTCACAGAGTAGGAAGGGGTGTGTCCCTCAGCAGCACCTGCTTATTGAGTGTCTCCCAGGCTATTACCATCAGCCCAACAAGCTCCAGGTGGGCACAGCTTAAAGTCAAATCTCCAAGCTACATTGCTTCTGGCTTGTTCATGAGTTGGAATCTGGCTTTCATAGTAAACATTAGTTTTCCTTTGTATGTGAATGCAAGACGAAACCATAGGAACATGACTAGTTTAAAACACTTTGGATACTGTTCCTCTGTTCGTCATGAGAAATCATTTGACATATTTTGTGCGGTATATGAAACAAGTGTTGATTCTTTTTTCATTTTACTGATGCTGTGGTCCAGCAGCTCCATGGTTTGCATCCTCTACAGACACAAGCAGAGAATGAAGCACATTCACAGAAGAAACTTTTCCTTAAAGTCTTCTCCTGAAACCAGAGCCACAAAGACTATTCTTCTCTTGGTGATCACCTTTGTCTGCTTTTACATCTTTTCTTGCGTCCTACAAATGCACATGAGTCTCCTGGAAAACCCAAGCGCTTTCATGGTTAGCTTGTCTTCAGTATCTGCTGCATGTTTCCCAACTGTGAGCCCTTACCTGCTTCTCCACCGTTAACTCTGTGAGTCTTCACTCTGATTTGATTGTTCAGGGATTGCAATATTCTAACCATAACAGTAACATCAAAATTGTGTGTTTTGAATAATGTATACACTTTATTTGCTCATGTATATAGACTTAATTATGTCATAAAAGCAGATGGTGGGCATTCATGAACTAACATGTATACATACAAATTGTGAGAAAATTATATATTTGAATGTTTTATATTGTTTTGTTACAAGAAGCATATTAATCTATTCCTATAAATTCAGAATTTGTCATAGTTCATAACGTAATGGTTTTATTTACAATCTAATTTTTTACATTTATTTTGTCTTTTTCTACAGCAGCAGTCGGTTAAAACTCATTGAACAGTTTTGTCTTATCTACTTCTATTGCCAAAACAAAGACACCTCTAAATGAAAATAGCCAAATAGAGTTTTGTTACCTGTGTGCTATGAACAGAAAATAGTTAGAACCTTATAGGATTTCACCCAAAAGCATTCTGCTTGTGTATGTAATAATAGAGCTACTGAGGAAGCTTTTAACAGTCCTAAGGAGTGCTCTTATGGATATTTGTATCATACTTTTTAACATGACTTCTGTAAATCCTTTGTTTTCTGGAACCTCCATTTTTCAAAATTTATTAAAGTTTAATTAAAAATTAAATTTCAATTTTAAATTTTATTTGAATAAAATTTCCTATATGCATATGTGAGGGGGGCTATTTTCAAACATATTAAAAACAGTCAGAGATGTGAGAGGAGAGATCCACTTCTTTATTAAAAACATTTGGAGATATCAGAGGGATCTACCCACAGTCAGTTTAGGAGGAAAAACTACAGTTTCAGTTAAACTAGAGTTTACTTCTGGTACATGACCTGACATCTCAGAGCTCATTTCCGACATAGGAACACACTATTCAGCCTTGATACTGCAGGGAAGGATTTAGACCAATCCACTTGATAGGAATGACCAAACTGGCTCAATTGAAATGACTTGCCCTTAATAATGAATGGATGGTGAACTGGGTGTGAGGTGTGAGGGAGGCTGAGGAAGGACTAGGGGTAGGAGAGAGAGGAGGAGCAGTGTTGAGTATAAAAAAAATACTTTTAAAAATAAAGATAAAATGATAGAACTATCTTCCTTCTGCCTTTTATTGAAGAGAGTCATTTCTATAGAATATATTCTGATCACAGTTTTCCACCCCTCTACTTCTTCCACTTCAACCTATCTCAGTTATGGGCCTGCAATGAGAATAGCATGCTGAATAGTTGCTGGTGTTGGGTAGTTGTTGATATTGGTGTGAATATTGTTAACTTGAGACAAGCTAGAATCATCAGGAAAGAGGAAACATTATATGAGATATTATGTCCATCCTACTAGCTGGTAAGCATGTCTTTGGGCCATTTTCTTAGTTGATTGTTGATGTAGGAAAAGACATCTCACTGTGAGAAGTGGTGTCCCTGTGGACATTCTGGGTTATACAAGAATGCAAGTTGAACCATCCTGGAAGAACAAAGCAGAAAGCTGTATTCGGCTAAATTGTCTGTTTCAGTTCCTGACCCCAGGTTCCTGGCTGTGCCTCCTTCCAAGATAGACTGCAAGCTTTAAGCTAAAATACCCTTCTCTCCACATGTTCCTTTTGGTGATGGTGTTTGCCTCCACAACAGAACATGAGCTGGAATAAACAATTCCAATTTGGAATGTTCCATTTGTATTTGTCAGACATTTGTTGGGACATTAGATTATTAGCATTTTGGTGAAGCAAATCATATCTACTACAGGCTTTAAACATCATTTAATGTCATTTTAGCTTAGAAGTTAGTGGGTGCTAGTGATATTTTCTGTAATTTTATTTCAAAGTTTTCACCTGAGAGAAAATAAGATGCTGGTTCAGACACATATCTTGATGGTAAGAGTTACTAAAAGGGCTAGTGACAGATTAAGAAAATTCTTCACTAACATGAGAGCAATCCATAATGATAAAGCCCTACCAAGTACATAAACTTTCAAATTATTCAACACATGTGTGTTTTGTTCCAGAGAAACCCATTTTGCAATATTAAAGACCTAAGCATGATTTGCATAAAGATTGGGCTGCAGAAGCCAAGTCCTCCATTCAACAGTTAAATGGATGGTATCCATGTCTGAACATTAGGTATCTTGAAACTCCAAGAATCTATTGGCAGCTAAAATTGTCCCTAAGGGTGAATATCCCTGAGGAATTCTGCCCTACAGTTTATCCTTGAGAAGCAGTCATTGCTTCTTATTTTTAAGACTTTTCTATCTTACAGAAGAAGGACATATGAGATCATAAAGTCCTTGTGAAGAACAGAAAGATATCCCTAGGAGGAAAGTGGCCATTTGATGTGGAAATGTCTTTCTGTATGCTGTGATTATCAATCTTTTAATAAAGGAGCTTTTTTGCCTATGACAGGCCTCATAGAAAAAGTAGCTGTGGAATCAGATTAGGTAGGAAAGGAAGGGCGAAGTCAGGGACAGACTGAGCTAGTCTCCCATGAAGAAACATGTGAGGAACATAGTTGAGCCATGGACAATGTGGCAGACAGATTAATGAGAATGGGTTGAGTTAAGATGTAAGAGCAAGCTAGAAATGTTCGTAAGCCACAGGTCAAACAGCATGGGTTTAATATAAGCATCTGAATCATTTCTGGGGTCTGTGCAGTAACGGGTGGCTAAGGGGTCTGTGGCTGCAAGTCTCTGGGTCCGCCCAGTGCCAAGAAACTTCATTGTTACAGATGAGACCCCAAAATTTTAAATATATTCCATTATTTATACTATTTCATGGTGTCCAAAAGATTGTACCTAATTATTATATTACCAACTGACAACTATGTTTTGATATCTCTCAAACTTATATAATTTAACCACTTAATGAGTTTCTTTAGAAACCCTAACTAGAAAACTTTAACTATCTCGTCTTCAATACCCTGAGAGACCTGAGAAGGACATATTTTATTTTCTTGGAGAACTTTTCATCTAATATATGTGTGTGTGTATGTGTGTGTGTTTGTGAGTGTGTGTCCTTTTTCCATGTATTCCTATGTTCGCCTTTCCTTCCTGCCTCCCATTTCCTTCCAGTCCACCTTCAGTCTACCCCATCTAACACCAGATCATCGGTAAAAAGTGCAGGAAGTCCCAAGGTGGGTCCGATCAGCATGGCACATCCACTTCAAGCAAGTCCAATATTCTCATCCCAATATTAAAACTACATTAAGTGCTCCTCTGCAGGGAATGGGCTCCAAGGTGCCAGCCCACTCACAAGAACACAGTCTGATCCCACTGCTTAAGACTCCACATACTGCCCATGCCAATCAACAGTTCTGTACCCTTTTAGGGACTAGCTCCTTTTCCTGATGGTTCCTCAGTGGCTGTTCTTGATTGAGCTCCCTAGAGATCCAGTTCTATGGTACTCCTCATAATCTCCATCTTCTTGCTCATACAGGCTCTCCTCTCCTATTCTCCAGCTCTATCTGAAACTCTGCTCAGTGCTCAGCCATGAATATCTGGTTCTACCTCCATTCATTGTTGGATGTAGGTTTGGTGATGACACTTAGTGCTTATTCATTTGATTATAGGGGAAGTCCTGTTTAGACCTCCCCTCCACTATTGGTTGGGAACCTAGACAGGGACATCCTGTGAGTTCTTGGAGGTTTCCATAGCACCAAATCTCTTTCTAACCCCACATGGCTTCCTCTTTTCAGATATTCATCTCTTTTTTTTCTCCCTCTTTGATGCTCCTCTCACTCAATATCTCCTTCTCTCATGATTTGTATCCACCTCTTCTTGGTGCCAACCTATTATGATCCCAGTTTGCTAAGGAGATCTTTATTTTCTCTTCCTAGGAGAATCCCTGAATGCATCTTTTAAGTTCCTTCTAAAACCCATACTGTTCAGGGGGTGGGGTTTGCAACTTGAATTTTCTTTGCTTTGTATCTAAAATTCACTTATGAGTGAGTACATCCCATGCCTATCTTTCTGACTTGGAACACCCTGCTTAGGCAGGTATTCTCCAAATCCATACATTTGCCTGCAAATTTTAGGATGTCATTTTTTTTTTACTCCTGAGTACACACCATTGTGTAGATGTACCACAGTTTGTTAATCAATTCTTCAGTTGAGGAGTATCTAGGTTGTTTCCAGGTTCTTGCTATTACAAATAATCCTGTTATGAACATAGTTGAGTTAATGCCTTTGGTGTACAAATGTTCATCCTTTGGGTATGATGCTCAATAGTGTTATTGCTGGATCCTTGGGGAGACTGATACCCAGTTTTATGAGAAACCACCATACTGTATTCCAGAGTGGATGTACAGGTTTACACTCCCACCAACAATGGAAGATTGTTCCCCTTGTTCCTTATCCTCTCCAGCACTGGCTGTTGTCTGTGTTTTTTTCTTTTATCTTAGGCATTCTGACAGGTGTAAGGTGACACCTCAAAGATGTTTAGATTTTCTTTTCTCTGATGGCTGAAGATATTGAGTAACTTTTTAAGTGCCTGTCAGCCACTTGTAATTCTTCTGTTGAGTATTCTCTTTTTGTCTCTGAACCCCTCTTTGAAATTGGGTAATTTAGGTTCTGTACTCTAGTTTCTTGAAATCTCTATATATTTTCGACATAAGTGCTCTGTCAGCTGTAGGGTTGGTGAAGACCTTTTCTTGTTGTGTAGGTTGTCATCAAACACTCTTTGGAGATTGTTGTCTCTTCATTTGAAAACAGTCTCTTCATTTCAGTTATTCATTTGTTCCTTCATATATGCTGTTGGTGTGTGATTATTTGTTTTCTACAGTGGATATTGTCCCCTGTCTGAATTACAGCTAAAATAGTTATTCTCCCATTCTGGGCCCTGTTTTCTTGCTATGCTTGTTGTTTCCTTTGCTATGAAGAAGCTATTTGACTTCTTTTTGGTTTTGGGACCTGATTCACAACCCCTGTTCTTGTCTCTAGCAGATTTCACATTTGGGGTTTTAAATTAAGGTCTTTGGGTTGATTTTGCACAGGCTAAGAGAAATGGATCTTGTTTCTTTCTTCTGGATAAATAGTTGTTCTAGCACCATTTATTAAATAGGCAAAAGATCCTTGTTCAGCACTCAGTATCACTGCTCAAAAAGGACCTTACCTGAAAAGAAGTCTAGGGAATCAGCAGAAAGATGGTTCAGGGATGGCTTTTCCAAGATCAGGTTGGCTCTTGCTGAAATGCTGTTTTTGAGACTTGGGAACTTTCTCTGGCCTTGAAGTAAACTTACAGGCAAAATGCTTGAAACATTTGAAACTGAGTGAAGTGAATTGATGTGTTTATTAACTATTAACTAACTAACCATTATTCTACCGTGCTCATTATTTAGAGCTGAAAGATAATTCAGCAGTTAAAGGGTTGGCTGCTCTTCCTGATGACCTAGGTTTGATCCCCACATTGACATGGAGGTCAACAATGATCTATAACTCCAGTTTTAGTTCTTCTCATGTCATCTTTCTAGTCTCTGGGGGCTCTGAATGCACATTGTACACAGACATATATGTAGCCAAGACATTTACATGCATAAAAAACAAATTGCTTTTAATTTTTTAGTATTAATTATTTTATCTCAAACAGAAAGCTATAACAATTATATTATTAATGAGGGATAAATTAGTTTTTAATTACAATTGAGAAGTTGGAGGGTACTAAAGCTATTTACACAGATGTCACTTAAGAAAGGTAGTGTGCAGATGTTGCTAATGAAACTGGTATTTTAGATACTTTTTAAAATCTTCCACAATATAAGAGCACAAATGTTCTATTTATGTCATGATATAGATTAAACCTCCATTGCTCTACAGTCTTTCCTGCTGGGCCATTTCACAAACGGTAAACTACCAACATCAAATCATGTTACTGGGGGATTAAAACAAGTCCTTCCTACTCATTCATGTCTTCACTGAAATCTGTCCCCAATTCTGTGGCAAGATTGACAATGGTCTCTTAGAAATTTGTTTATTTCTTGGTAAATGTTGTGACATCATGCACTAGAGCTGCAGGACCTCAAGCCAGACAAAATTCCTGCATGAAGAGGGGAGGATATAAAATCCTAGCCTAATTGAGGGCTTATTGGCAATTGATATTTGCTGGTAGAGGAAGAGACTGTTTCTTTTATACATATTGTCTTTGGTAGGTCCACCACACTCCAGGATAATAGTGCACATCAGATTAATGTTCCTTCTAAAAGGATCTCATTATTTGTGGGTTTCTATTCTTATCACTTAAAGGTTACAATTGATAACTGTCCTAGGTTTATAGGATAGACTTGTAGGTTTTCACTATGAAGTTTTCTAATGGTTAATCAGAAATTCCTGCAATTGGCTAAGATAAATAGATAGATAAATAGAATAAACTTTGATATTGGGAGCACATGTGGTGAGGTGCTTACAGTGGTGAGAGGTTAGGAATGAGGTGAATGTACTGAAGAGGGGTTAAGCTCCTCCTTTAGCATCTTCTGAGAAAGGACAACAATGTGTCTTAGGTGGCTCAGATTAGAAATGCAGTAGCAAAGGATAAGAGCACATAGAAGCTGTTCAGTGATTGAGGTTCTCAATTAAATAGTAAAACAAGAATGAGCAAATCCTCTATTTAAATCTTAGCTTTCTCATGCCCTGGGTGAGTATTGCTGGAGTTCCTGCAGAGCTTTTCAGCTAGCTTGAATCTGCAGTGTTAGCACCCAGGCTTTGACCTGCCTTTAGTGACTGCTACGTCTGAGCCCACTACCTTCTGTATGAAGTATATAAATCTTGTCTGAAAGCTTCTTCAAGGGTTAAAGCCTATGCAAAGGTGGTTGCAGAAGAATTGGTGAGATGAAAGAGTTCTGTCACTGAGAATTACTTTGCCATTTATCTCTTTTGTGGAGCTTAAACTAAGTGGTTTTTGTTTGTGGAAATTAACTTGCTACAGGAATAAAACAATAAAGAAAGGCTTTGCACAACTGCAGTCGCTTGACCAGAAGTAACTAAAAATCATCCTTTACTCATCCTGTTTCTTCCATGGATCCATGTGAACTGCATGCTCAACACAACAGGTTAGAAACAATAATATTTATCCTAGTAATTATAAATATGAACATTCTTTCTGCTTTGCACATCAGACCCTTAAATAAACGTGATCACTGACATTGTAGCTTGCTGTCTCTTACATGTGTGCTGTACTTTACCAAAGTACATAGAAATAAATATTGTATAATTGTTATGGTATAAATATGGAATGTCCCCACATAGTCATGTGTTTGAACTCTAAGTCCCATTCAGGTGGCATTTTTTGGAGGTTATGGTGCCTTCAGAAGGTGAAGTTTTCAGAATAGCCAGAAGTTGTTGTCATGTTGACATCTGCTTTGGTCATTTTTTTTTTTTTATTTTTACGATAGAGTCCTCCACTGAACTGTACCATTCTGGCTACAGTGGCTGACCATGGAGCTGGGATCTAACAGTATCCTCCCCCTAGCACTGAACTTTTAAACAGGTACAACCCTGCCTATCTTTCCATGGGTTATGGGGAACTACAATAAGGTTCTCATCTTTATCCAAATACTTCCACCACCCAGATCCACCATGCTAACTCCTCAAATGCCATCTCTTGGCAGAAACTTCTAGTAAAACTGTTCCACCTGTATCATGAGAAACACAATTAGTTCATATAAGAAAAAAAAGCAGAATGACACCAGCTAAAACTTATAGAAATAGAAGATAAGTTACCTCGACTAGATTTTTCCTGTAATCAGATTGGTGACTACCACAATTGTCATCATAGAGAGAACCTTAATTCAGTAACTGATAGAAGCAGAAGCAGAGATTCACATCCAAGTACTTGGCCAAGCCCCAAGAATCCTGTGTAAGAGAGGCAAGGGAGATTATATGAGAAATGGAGGTCATGGTCATCATAGTGAACCCACAGATACAGCTGACCTGAGCTCCTGGATAATCAAAGACTCTGGACCAACAGCTAGGGAGGATGCATGGGACCAACCTAGCCTTGTGCTTGAGTGTGACAGATGTGTAGCTTGGTCTTCTTGGTGGCTCCTAACTGGAAGATCTGGACCTGACTTTGGCTTCTGGAAACCTATTTGTGAAGCTTTGTTCCCTGGCCCAGACATGATGCAGAGTTAGAAACTTGGCCTTCCCTCAAATTGATGTGCCATGCTTTGTTGACTCCCTTAGGAGACCTGCCCCTTTCTGATTAGAAACTGGAGAGGAGTGACTGGGGGTAGGTAGATGAGAGGTGGCTGAAGGGAATGGAAGGAGAGAAGGAAAATTGTGGTGAGAGAGGGGAAATTATTATAAAAATAATGATTATTTTAAAAATATCTGTTACAGCTCTGAGGGAAACTGTCTTTATTGTCCAAAGCACTTTTCTACACAGACACTCCCAGAAGGAAACCTGATAAGATCACTTCCCACAAACTCACATATACTTCACAGACCTATCAGAGGGCTCTTCATGTTTGAAAGAATATTTGCTAATTATTTTATGCATTATCTATACATCAATCTTGTTAATATGACACTAAGACTTTAATTTTTCATGACATTGTCCTGCCTGGGATCATTAGACTGAAAGAGGGGACCCTCGAGAGGTACGACAGACATTGTCATCTAGATTTTCACATTCAGCCATCTGGAGAAATTCCAACTAACATTAGTGTCTCCCTTAATAATCTTTCTCATTGAGTTACATATTGGCCTTTGTATAAACCTAAAGTTTGTGAAGAAAGACAAACTACATGCATCTGACAGACCATTTGAATTTTGTCCAGAGTCTTGTTACATAGTGTTCACAGTTCATCAACACCTAAGGACTAATGGTCAGAAAACATGTAGAAATTAGGGCAGAGGTTATTGTCAGCCACGTACTGGAAATATTAAAGGCAGAAATATAAGCATAAAATGTGGATGAGAGTGTATAAAAAGACACAAAAGTGCACACTAGGGCCAGGATACTTGGGGTAGCTCTGGCCTCAGGAGAGGGATTGGAGGAGAGTTTTGTTTTGTGGATGTGATGCATCTGTTTCCTGTGCCTATGTAGAATGTAAACGATGGTGCTGCTAGACTAGAGCATGAGGCCTGAACATGAGACTTCAGGTAGCAGTATCAGCAATATATACAATGAATTTGTGATTCCATCCTGAAGCTCTGCAGAACAGTACCCAGAACTGTCCTGACCTTCGAGATGTCAGTGGGGTCCTGGTCACCTGTAGGGAGAGAATGGGAGGGACAGGAGATGTGTAGAAGGACCCTCAGTCTAAGACTCAGATCTAGTGGTCAATCTGTATTATTTCCAGGATGTTTTTATATGCTTTTGCAGGAATGCAGGTACAAGGAGAAGGGAGGGTTAATGAGGGAGCAAAACTCAGCTTACTGTTAGGCAATTATGACCAATTACGTGCCAAGGTTAGTGAGTTCCCTTGTGGCTTTTCCAAGGATGGTCTTGATCTAAAGAATGCTGTTCCACTCTGAAGAATGAAGAAGTCAAAGACAAGGTGCTTAAGGAAGGTTCTTTCAGTTTCACCTGGTCCCAGAAGCCTCTCTGCAGTGAGACTAAGTTGTGACATAAATTCACTGTAAGGCTCATCAGGTCCTTGTCTGAATTTTTTTTAAAGATGTCCTTACTGAGCCTTTCTGAGGTAGGTGTGATCGAGCATGGAGTCCAACATTCTGGATCAGAGCCAGGAGTCTGGGAGCAAAGTGCACCTGCATTCTGTTCTTATCATCAGCGTGCTGCCCAGGAGTTTTCTCAAGAACCACGTATTTGAAGAAGGTTTCTCTGCATTCCTCTGAGAAATTTTCCTGAAACTCTCTATAAATTCTGCTTTCCACAGCACATAATCATCCCTGCTGAGCATGGCTATGGTCAAGAAATACCAATCATGAGGAATTGGCCAAGGCTTACTTTGATTTTCTAACTGTGGAGAGCAAAGCTTTGCCTAACTCTGACCAAGGTCACATCTCATGATTCACTGGCATTTACAGGAACAGGCTGATAGCAGGTCTTGTTTACACCTTGCTTATTGTTTATGACTTTTGCTGGAAATGGAAATGTGCCCTTACTCCTCTACACTACCATGCTCATTATCTCAACTGCCTTCCCCCTTCTCCAGCTGCAACTTACTTTTTTTTCCAAGGTTAGCAGCAAGTGTGAGAACCAACCCCTTCACCCTATATACACTCAGTTCATTCTCTTAATAAATGGGGGCTTGAACAGATCTACTGTCCTGCCCTCATTCTTTGCATCTTTCTTGTCTCTTCTGCCATTCTCACTCCCACCCTCCAGGGTCTCTGTTGACTTTACCCTTGGGCCAGGTCATCTCACAAGACAATGCATGGTATAAGAGGCTGTGGGACTGTTTTGGCAGGGCAGATTTAAGCTTCTCAAGAAATCTAAGATTTAATCTCCTGTAAAACTGTCCTCCTGTTCCAGGATCATCCCCCACCTCTTACTCTCTTTCCTATTCATCCACCCCTCCCCCCCCCCCATCATCCCCTGCTTATGTTTTATGACTCCTAGATGATGTGGGCTGGGAGCTTCAGACTGTCTGATTCCTGATTACTGGGAAGGCAAGCCTGGTTGGGACAGAGATTTTAGTTTAATTTTCTGTGCACTTAGGAGGGCTCCTGTAGCAATGAGGTTTTTAGTTTCGGGTTGCTAGAGGTCTAGACTCATAGACTTGTCATCTTAATTCTTTAGCCACCCATACTTGATTAGGCTTTAAAAATGATTTAGACATTTATCTTAAGTTTATGTTGTTTGGTCTATGGCTTAGGCATAGTTTTAGTATTTTTTATACTTTATGTTAATTTATTTGTATTAATTTGTCTTGTTATGTGGTCTGTGGCTTATTTATGGTTTTTGTATGTATTTTGAGGGTGGGACATTTGGCTTTGTTTGCCTTTGAATTTGCTTTTTTTCCCTAAGTTTCCACATCTGGCTCCTCTTTATTAGAAGCTGGAGGTCAGCTCCCGAGGGCTGGACTGTCAGAGTTATGAGCTGTTTCCTTCTCTTCCAGATCTGCCTCCTTGGCTGGGTGGAATTAATTGTTCAACATCTCCAAAGCAGAGGGAGGGATAGATCTGAGACTGCTTAGAGTTTTTTTTGACTTGTCATGTTTGCCAGACAGAGTTTTTATAGAAGTCTGACTATCTGGCATATTGATAATCACAAAGGGGCTGGGAAGTTTGCTTCACAGCTTGTTCTCCATGAATTATGACCTCAAGCACATCTGGGGCATCTTTGTGAGCTCTCAAAATATCATTAATTAAATTCAGTAGGAGAAGGTTGTTATGGATACATTTTCAGGCCAAAAATACTATAATAATCATTGAGACAGTCTCCTATTCTTTTCCAGTGGTTATCATCTATTGTTGCTTTGGGGGGAAACTAAGGACATGTATCTCTTATATAAACATGTTTTTTTTATATCTTTTTTCTTAACCTGTATTCCTTGTATCTTGGAAGAGATGCCAGAGATTGAAACCAGGACCTTTTTGAGGCTGTAAATGTACAGATGTTGTGACGATATTGCCTGTCCCATGGATACTCACCTCTTACCTTTTATTATCATCTCTTCTCCTGTGCAACAATCTGTCTCTCAGATAGGTGGTGCTGAGGTGATCATGAACTCCACTAGGCTTCCAAGTTTTCCTAGAAGACAATGTTCTCAACCCATAGCAGGCAGTGAAGTCCTCAAGGTTAGTTCTCTGTATGTCCTGCCCAACAGGACTTCAACTGGGCCGTGGTCACCAGTAAGGAAGGGATGTTTAATGATAGAAGACACAAAGAAGGACCAGAGGAGGGGAATTGCTGTTTGAGTGGTCAATTTTTAATATTTCTAGGCTGCTTATATATGCTTTTGTAGGGCTTCGGATGCAAGAATAAGGGAGGGTCAGTGAGGAGTTAAACTTGGCTTTCTGATATGCAATTATGAGATATGGTCAATGTGTTAGGCAACTATGAGCAATTGTGACCCAAAGTCAGTGAGTTCCCTTGTAGCTTTTCCAAGGACTGTCTTAATCTAAAGCATGCTGTCCTAATCTAAAGAATGATGAAGGAAGGAATTTTTTAGTTGACTCTTGGCGAATGAAAAGGCTCCTGACAGCTAGAAAATAAAGTTTGTGTCACATACTGACTCCCCATACAGCTTTACAGCAGCCTCTACTCTATAAAACATTTAGCATGTTCATCAAGACTTTTCTCAACCTTATATCCCAATGCTATTTATTGGGATGACATACAGGCCTCAGTCCAACAATGGCTAGTTATAAATGGAATGTTAAAACCTAGAAACCGCCCAGTCCCAGAAGCCTGGATATCTCAGCTGGTTTGCTTGGATCTGGAAGGAATGGATAGGCTGAAAGCAGTAACTAGTGCTATCTGGCAAATAACACTTATCTGGCAAATAAATCTTCATTCTTTGACTGGTTAGTACACCAATGGAAGGTATGGTCCAAAGTGAAGTTGTGCCTCCTAGCCTCAAGGTCTGGATTAAATGTGTGTGTGTGATCCAGCATCAAGATCAGTGAAAAAGGCATGTTTTCTTCCTGGCTCAAGATCGGTATCAGAGGTGTCCTCTCCCTATCTGGGTAGAAGTTCATTCCAGACATAGTTAGGATGATAAGTCAGAATAGCCATCCTACCATATCACCTAGCAAGGGCACCTGTGTTCCCTTGGGACATTCATTTTTTTGTTTCCTACATTTTCAATGAGCACATTGTTGCATTTATAAAGTTTTTTTTTTAATTTGTGAGACTTTGTTCAGGGAAAACAATGCCAGCTCAGTTGTGTGCACAATTTCTTTATCTTAACAAGAATACTTCATTTTCCTAAATTTTGAATACCTTATGAGCTATTTCTGATTCTCTCTTCACCTCCATTTGCCTTTTGGATGTTCATGTGTATATGTGGGGTCAACAGATAAAGAAAATCTAATTTAATTTCTTTAATATAATTTAATTTCTTTGAAGGTCTTCAGGTCCTTTAGGTCTACAGGAGGATACAGTTGGTTTGTCTCTATGAGCTACTCAAGAAATGCTTATGGCAATTTGTCTGTATCCTCTGTTTTAAATCAATTCTTTTAGACATATCAGTATATTTGTGAGCAGCCTGCCTAAGACTGTCAAGCAGAGCCTGGTGACATTCACCAAGTGACCTCCTACCTTCTGTCACATAGGGACAAGGTGTTCTTTTTCTGCCTAGAACATTGTCAAAAGCTGTTATTTTTAAGATCATTTTCAGGAGTGCTTAATCCAGTCAGTGACTTAGCTGTTTCTCTAGGATTAACCCTCGTTCTCCCTTACTGAAAAGTGTTTGAAGGATTTGTTGATAGTCAGAGCAGATGAGGAAAAATTAAAGGAAACAGAATCAATCACAGAAATCAGAAATATATGGTATGGGCTAAAGGGGGGATTTTTTTTTTACCCACATATAAAGACCCTTTGTATTAAAGGAAACATAGAGTTGTCATTCTTTAGAAGCCTGACAAGATAGAAGGAGAGTTTATTTAGTTGTGTCTGCTAAGGAACAGAAATAGATCCTCAGGCTGGCAGGGAGAGGTGACTTAATGTGGTCACCCATAAGGATATCCCTAAAAGGTGAAAGAAGTGGAATTATAAAAAAATGATTCTACTGAGAAAGCCAGGGCAAAGTTGTTAGATGTTAAGTAGATTGTCCTGTGGGAATGTGAAAGAAAGGAGGAAGAAGTGGAATCTTTCAGGAAATACTGGGGTGGCAGACAGTAAAGATGTACAGCAGAGAGAAAAGATTCCACAGAGATTCATGTATGGCCTGATTTCTGATGAGCATTTTGTCCTTGGTTAGGAGACTCTGGGAGTCTTTTTGCTATGAACAGTTCCTGGCCCATCCAGGAGCACATAAACCTTCATTCATGGAAATAGATTTGTTTGTGTTTCTGACCAGGTTTGAATATACAATATATGGTCTGGGAAGCCAGGAAATTCATGGATGTTGTTGGCTGTGGCTAAGGAAACCTGAGAGTAAAATATGCACTACTGGATGCAATTCTTTCCTGAATGGAAGGCATACAGTGCACAAAACAACCATAGGTGGTTCTTGACTATAGGGCAACAGTGTTATGACTGAAATTTAAGATAGCACAGTGTGTCAACATTTGATAAAACACAGCTCAAAGTTGTTTAAGACTTTTGGGCCTCTTACCAATATTTACCTGTCTATTCAGCTGAACCAAGCACAGAACATAGATTTATAATGAAGAAATGCAGAAGACACACAAAAAATAGAACAAGACACTCGTAACCAAGAAACAGATTCTAAAATAAAGTAAAAAATGAAAAATACCAAAACATAACCAAAACAAAAGACACCCGCTGGTCAAAATGACAAATAATTTAACCTTAGATAGGAGTCTTGGTACTTTGTCAGATACTCTTCTGTCCCCACCAAAACTCACACTGAATATTTTAAAAGGAGATGATCTTATGAATTACTGGTGGAGGCATCCTGATTGATTTTTTCTTTCCCCTTTACCTCAAGAGTCTGTGAAACCAAGAGATTACTCATGGTTCTTGGGACTTTGTCAAGGCATGTACCCTAACAGATTATGGCTTTTCAGTCTTTTCAGAGAATCGCAGAAATAGAAGATTTGAGTGAGGTTTAGTCTCTACGGGGCCTGCAAGACTGTTAATCTCACCAAGTAAGAAGGAAAACCACCATTGTAATGAAAGCCCATAATGCAAGCTTTATTTACTCTACATAGGACTGACTTTCCAGAGTGAGGTTTGAGAGTACAGTGTGCTCAGTACTCTGTTTCTCTGGAAAATGTGTAAACTGGGGATTTTGTAACATGAGTATTTGGAAATCAAACTTTATAGATGAGGGTAGCAGACTATATTATTTGACAGATAATCTTGTCACAACATCTCACACTTTCCTGAAAATGCACCTTATCTCATGAGAATTGAGTCTAGCTTTATTCTAGTTATATAACAGCTCAAGTTGCTGGGAAGAAATATTTTAACTTTTAAGTAGAGTATGTGTAGCCCAACTTGAATTTTGTAGTACCTAAAGACACATATTGTGACCTCATAACATACATAATGTATTTTTACTTTAAAATTGAATTAGGCTGGCTTATGAGACCTACAGGCAGAAAGAAAGTGAAACTCAGGTATACCATTGATTGTGCATATGTTGCAGGTGCAAAGATCATTTTCTGTGGAAAATACTACTGGAAAGTCTCAGTATTCTGATTATGATTATTGATGTGCCACCAGAACTTCAAAGGCTATGCTCTCTTTAGTGGACACAGCAAGATTCAAAGATTTGAATTAGGGAACTATTTACTGTTTCATCCCCATATGTACTCAATTCACCTTGTCCTCTGTGGAATCTGGCTAGGAACCACTCCTCCCTTCCTTGACCAAGATGCTCATGCTGAACATGGACATATAATAATTTAATGCAATAAGGGGTCAGCTTTTGCCTTCCATTGTGTCCTGGGATACCTCTGCTTCTTGGTACTTGTGAGTTATACTATGGCTTTCTTATATCAGAATCTGTCTGACACATTCAATGAAGCCAAGTTCTTGAGATTCAGCATGCTGGTATTTTTCTGAATCTGGGTCACATTCCTCCCTGTCTACCACAGCACCTAGGGGAAGGTCAAGGTGACTATGGAAGTCTTCTCCATCTTGGCTTCTAGTGCAGACCTTCTCACTTTCATTTTTGCTTCAAAGTGCTACATTATCTTGATAAGGCCAGATAAGAACTCACTTCATCAGGTCAGGAACAGACCACATTCTAGAAAGAATAAGTCTCTCAAAACCTAGTTCAAAGCTCAACAGAATTATTTGTTGACATATATATTTGAGTGATAATGTCCAAATTGTGTATCAACTGTGTGTTATACAATAATAGTATGGGTTTCTTTTGGGGGATTATCATTTTTTCATCCAGTTGTATTAACACCTCTCTATATTGGAGCCAATGAAGATTTTCATGACTGAAATGAAGGTAGTATTTTTATGTGAGCAGGAACTCACTTGTATCTGGAATTGTATAAAAACTTTTGCAAAGAACATGATATTTAAAACTCAGGAATTTTTCTATATCTGACTCTGCTTCTGGAATTAAAAATGGCCTACCCCACACTTGGCTTATGAAGAGAATGTATATTCTTCTCTAACATAGACTGTCAATATTCATATTATTGATTTAAATAGCTTGAGAAATTCATGTATCTGCTCCCCATTTGTAACAATTAATGTTGTTTGAAATTTGGAAAGTGTATCATGGTATAATTTCATTTTATCTTTTAGTCATTGTGGTAAAATATGTAAACTTGAGTTGTAGTTTATATTCAATTTTCATTACAACAAACTTGTTCAAAATAATTCTTTTCTTAAGACTCTTGGACCCTTTAATAAATTATCATATTTTATTTGTGTTTGTATGGTATATTGAAGACTATTAGATTTTCTAGTATATTTTTATATACATGACATTATTTCAGTCATTGAATAATATGTGGCATGCTGAGTCATAATGTAGATGTAGTAAGTAGTTTTAATTTACCCGATGTCAAGTGTCAGTCAGTCAGAACAAGTATCTAGGCCTAAATACATAAAACAATGTGATAATTTAAGTCACATTTCCAACAGTTATAGGTATAGGTGGCTACTCACAATTCTCTTTAAATATAGATCTTTATACATATTCTATCAGAATGATTTCTTCAATTAAATACTTTCTCTTTATTTGATACATATTTATTGAAAATTATAATTTGGTTACAGCCTGCAATTTTATTATTAATGCTTCTCCAGAATTTATTATTATTTCATAAACACACATACAATATGTTAAGTAAAAAAAAAATCCATGTCCACATCTTTTAAAAAACGCACACCTATAAAACAGGCCTTTACTACCGTGACTTTTTTCTATCTGTGGAGACTTCTTTGCTCTTATGCCTATAACTAGTCTGGGATCTTAAAATTGTCTTGTAAGCTGTAACTAAAGATAATTCCTGGCTATAAAGTTCAAAGATTTCATGGTCCTGTGCATAAATACAGAAGATGACAGTTAATAATTCTGATGTTGATGCACCAGAGAAATAACACTGTGTCTGAGAAATCTTGTTAAGCAAGTTCTATGAGACCAAAGATATTTAAAATTAGATTCTGCTTTATGTAATTGTTTTCATGTGGCACTAGATTTTTTCCCTAAAAACTGCTATGGATTTTCTCCACATTGTTTTAATATTATGTAGATAGTCTACATTTTGGGTCTACATATGTCTGTGGATGATCAAAAGATGGCTTCACATCAAGTTGTATAACTTTGATGAATAAAAATACTACTGGGAATATTTTTATACACTAAATAACAGAAAAATTCTCAGCTACAAAAACATCTTTTTACTCATATAGTTAAGACCTTATAAAAAAAACAAATCCAAAGCAGACTACCATACTCATGCAGACAATTTTCTCAGACAAATTCCCAAGTGTATGTTGAACTAAAATCAGGCTGATAAAATTGAACCCTGGCTCCCTGCCCAGTTCTTCACAGAAGTTGGCTTTCCAAAATACTCCCAATGAAATGAAGCTCAAGACTCATCTAACGGTTTAATGTTTATGTCCCGAATTTCAATTTCACTCTCTGTGATGTCTCTCAGGTTCCATACATGGTAACTCAGTGGCCTATCAGTGTGACCTTCCTAGCCTGAGAAAACCATTATTTGTCATGGCATTGTGGATTGTTAACTTATATAATGCTATGTGACTTTGACTATGAAACTCATAATGGTCCAGAGTTTTGCTGTTGGAAGGGAGATGTGTGCAGAAAGGGATATGTAAAGAAGATGAGTAGCTGGTTAAAGAGACATCAGTGAAGAAATAAGGAGCTGTGTGTTGAGAGAGAGAGAGAGAGATATGTGTGTTTGGAAGGGAGATGTATGCAGAAAGAGCTGTGTAGAGCTAGGTAGATTGTTAGACCCTCTGGTGAGACCCTCTGTCTTCTCCCTCCCCTCCTCATAAATAACCAATACTAGCAAGGCAGGTTAAGTCAGGGAAAAGGCTGGAGTTAAGAATAGCACCAAATTCAGGTCCAAAAATACTTATGGTCTGGGGCTGGATGGCAAACATTCCTCACATGAGGGCACACTGTCAGTACATGACCAGTTCAAGCTAATAAAAGCCTTAATGCTAAAGCAGCAATAACGCCATTTTGCAAGGCTTGCAAACTATAGAAGTGCAGGGTGGCAGTAAAAATAGTTTTGGGTGGGCCCCAGACCATGACCAAGAAAAACAAGCTAAGGCCTTGAGATAACCAACATACTGGGTGACCTCGACCAAGGCCAGCAAATCCAGGAAAACAGCTTACGAGACAAAATATTTTGGGAAAAATAACCGGTGGTCTTGGCTTGTGGTTTGGCCCCGGCTGTGGGCCAAGACCAACATCAGCCACCTGGACTCTGACTGCCCCTCTGAGGTGGTCTCATTGAATTAACCAATCAGAACCCTGTAACCATGCATCTGCTTTTGTACACACGCTTCTGCTTCCCATACACTATAAAAAGGCCCTGAACAAAGGCCTGGGTGCTCAAGTCATCCCGAGTGACTTGGCCCACAGGATCCTGTGCTTCCTCAATAAACCTTGTGCTGATTGCATCTGAATTGTGGATTCGGCTCGGTCTTTGGGTCCTGGGGTCTCTTCCTGAGGGAAGATCCGTTCTGGGGGTCCTGTACCCCCAGGGGTCTTTCAAGATAAGAGAACTGTTACTATGTAGAGGAACTGTATGAAACAGCTGTGTGAAAGGGGTGTGTGAGAGTGTACTGTAGAAAGAGCCCTGTGTAGAAAATGTGCAAAAGGGGGTAAAGGGAGAACTGTATAAAGCAGTGTAACTGTGTGTAGGAATGTGTAGTTGTATAGAATGGGCGTATAGCTGTGTAGAGAATGTAGGTAGCTGTGTGTGTATAGAGTTATGTTTTCAAGATTCAATAATGAAGTTATTCATTAGAATATGTGTTGTCTTAATACCCCACAGATAAAAAGTCTAGCCCTTGCTCAATTTGTGGATTTTTTTGTGAACCCTGGTGTTTCCTGGTGGCAAGACCCACCCCCTAAAAGTCACAGAAGAAATCTATGCCTAATTCTGGAAGGCAAACCAACTATGAAGAGATAGTGAAGTCTTGGATATTAGAAGAGAAGCTATTTCTGTCACTTTACTAAAACTACATGGTCCCTCAACATTCTAAATGTTTGTTTTCATATATATAATTAAATTTAGACCTTGGGTCTCTTTAAAGATATGCCATATTAAAACATGCACTTATACATAGTCATCATCAATTCAATGAAGCATCATGGATCCCAGTTCTGATAATTTAACAGGAAATACACGTCTAAGGTTCAGGTTTCACTAAGGAAGATGGGACAGCAAAAATATTGTATGAGCCTAGGGACCAATGAGCAATGAGCTTGCTGTTAATTATGTCACTTAGGGATGTTATGCAGTACCCATAAATGGAATAAAGTATGATCAACATGATCAAATATGAGGAAAATACACAATGTACTAGGACCACAACAACACACTGCTGACATGAATTGTGAATGGGAAAATCTCAAGAGATCTCAATCATTCAAGAACCACAGGGAACAAAGTAATGTGGACAGAGGAGGAAATGTCTCCCATAGGACAGAGCAAACTAATGTATAAGACAAAATGATATCCATAGATAATTTACAATTACACAGGTGTCACCCATATATTATATAAATTACATTGTCTTGTATACACACATATTAATCATATATAAATTATATATTATCATTTAATATCTTGTATAAGTTCTTTGTGTATATGTTATATATTATGTATAGTAATTACATATAATTTATATTCCAAAATATACTCAATACATTCTTACATATGTAGATGATAGATAGATAGATATAATATAACAATTAAAGGATTTATGAATTGAAGAGAGAAAGAATGGGTATACAGGAGAAAATAGTAGTAGAACAAAAGAAAAAATAAGGTGATTTTATTATAAACATAAAAATAAGAATCCTTCCTATTCATTAGTATTCAGTTTTTGTATATGTCTCCTATATTTTCTTCCATCTTTAAAGAGTTATCCTCTAATAAAAACCAAGGAATAAATACATTTATATTTGAATCACAATGAGTGCATGATGCATAGAGATATTTTTCTTGCTTTAAGATGGATCTGACTTTAAATCTGAGAATAATTTCTTTTGCAATAGAGACACTTTATGTTTAAAAAACATGTCTATAATGACTTGACTATGGGATAGATTGGCCTAACATTCTACTAACATCCTATTGCTTTTCCACAATGAGCTTTTATGAAGAAAGTACTTTGCTCCAGATCAAAAGAAACTGACAATAACAAAGCCTACTATTTTAAATAAGAAAGTATCATAAAAATTATAATAATTATTGTTAATAAATATCATATAGGGAATCGATAACCTACATATACTCCTTCTTATACATTCTCAATAAAATCCAAAGGCTTAATCTCTCTTAACTTCAGTTTATCTAGTAGTGTTTAAGAACTTTTCTGAGACTGGAGACATGGCTCAGCAGTTAAGAGCACTAGATGCTCTTCCAAAGGATACAGGTTCAATGTCCAGCACCCACATGGCAGCTCACAACTATATGTACCTCCTGTTCCAGGAAATCCAACACCCTCACATAAACATGCATGCAGGCAAAACACTAATATACATAAAATAAAAATAATTAAGTTATTTTTCAAAATAAAAAGACTTTTCCTCTCAGGATTATAAAGTGATGAGACACCCAATAATAATTTATTTTAAGATATTTTAATATTTAATCATTGGCTACTAAGGTAGAGTCATAAGTTAGTATAATGAAGTTCATATTTGTGATGTAATAATATTAGTCTTCAGGTAGGTTTTCTTCTTTATTTGTTAATTTTTCTTTTCTGAATTTTCTTTTGACTCCTCTAATGTGCCTGCCTGTCCTCTTCCTTATTTATCCTTCCAGTTCCATTATTTTACTTTAGCATTGACATCACACCATTCTGTCTTCCCTACCTGGAGTAACACCCCCAATGGCCATGTACTAACTTCATGACCTCTATGTAATGTCAAATTAAACACACATATAAAAGAATCAAACTTAACACACACCAAATGGAAAAAACACAGTTTTGTGTTTCTTGGTCCGGTTTCTCTCACTAATAATCACTGTTAAAGCTCTTCTAACTTAACATGAAACTTTCATAATTTTAGATTTCTTTGTATATAAAAAGAGTTCATAGAGTAAATAGGTCACATTTTTATTATCTTTTGAAAAGTTGGTGGTCATCTCTGCAGATTCCATTTCCTGGATACTGTAAGTAGAGTCACAGTGAATATGGATGAGCAGGTAACTATAGAGTAGGATTTTGAGGACTCTGGACAAATAAACCAAGATAGCTTTAGCTGGGTTGTATGGTAAGTAGACCTATTTACAGCATTTAGAGAAACATTCACAGTGAGGAAAACACCGACAAAACAGGTTCAAATTCTCACCAGCAGTGAAGAAGGGTTTGTCTTTCCTCACATCCAGATCAGCATTTGTCCTCACTGGCCATTCTGTTTCGGTAATAATATCAAATATCAATGTAGTTTACTGTACATTTCCTTAGACAACTCTCAGTTTAGTTTGGTGTCCCACCTTATTGTGTGTTGTTTTCATTAGTTTCTGTTCGTTGTTTGTTTTTTACATTAATGTTCTTTACTAATGGCAGATTCTAATGAACTGTCAGATATATAACTGCAAAGTTTTATTTCACTTTTCATGCTGTTATTTCACTCCAATAATGAAGGAGATTTTCTCATAAAATGTCAATAGTGCAATGCCTTCAGTTATGAATGCAACACTAAGGAAATTACCTTTGAAGATGACACTTGATCTCAACGTTTTCTAATGTGAATGTTAATTAGTTACATTGTATTGTATACTGTTAGCATAAAGACACAAACAAGCTATTACTGTAACTACATTTTTATTCTACAATTAATGAGACACAGTTCTCAATACTTTATTATCCATATGGATAATTTTGGTTTGGTCCCATACCACATCAGGTAATCATGAATTGGAATGATACAAGCATATTTGATAATGTATGGAAGACAGACTTTGGGATTTCATCATCCATACTGATCTCCAGAGAACTCAAGTGATAACAGCAAATCCAAACTGCAACAAATCTTTGAGAGGAGAGCAAGAAACTTGTAATTGTTGGTAATTCTGGACACCTGGGGAAGAGGTGCTCAGAAAAGTTTTCCTTGCCTGATGCAAACTTGTGTGCCCACTAATTACAGGTCTGAGGGTATAAAAGGTAACAAAATCAAAGACTCACATCTAGGGCATTGGCTGCCTCTTCCCACTACATGTCAGGAAGCATAAGTCCCTGTCAGTGAGATTGCCATCTTCAGAAGGGAAACAGCATCTTAAGTGCATCCCATGGGGTCTGTGAGTCAAAAGCCACAAAGCCAAACAAATCTGAAGAATCTAGAAAAGCAAGACCCCTAACAATACTGTGGGAATTGAACTCACTTACATTACAAAGCCTCCTATCAAGTGGAGAAAGATATAAAGCATGGACTCAGGACAAAGGAAAACAAGCAGGAGGTAAGAGACAAAAAACACAGATTCTGACACTTTTACCCTCATGAATCTTCTGCTCCTTCTTGTTATTTATTCCTGCAGATGAAAAAAACAGGAATGCAAAGAGCTGAGAACAGCTGCTTTAAAATCAGTCTCCGGAAAATCTATGATCCTGGGAATCTTCCTGTTGATGAGCTGATTGGACAGATGGCCCAGTGTGCTTCAGAAAGTGGGAGGAAGGTAAGTGAACCACGGAATCCCATGCAGAATGCATACCTGAGTCTAAGAGTGCTTGAGTAGTAAAGTCTAGAGATTGATAGAGAGAGGGATTGCAATGAACCTGAAGATGTGTGGGTCATGATAAGGTGAGTTAACTCCAAAATCACGCTCAGGAAACTGTACACACAGAAAAAAATCAAGTACTGTTGTTTAACCAATTAAACACTGCCCTTCAGATATTGACCCTCAGGTTTCTTACATATATTGTTTTGATTCTCCCTTTGATCAGAAATTGTATGCTTGGCTAATTTGCTACTTGAGGATGCAATGTTATGGAGGAGCAAACTGACAGTGTGTTTATCTACTACAATACATCTATGAATCTAAGGCTTTTCTAGGGAATAATATATTTTATTTGTTGGTGTTTGAATAGCACAAATATCAAAGTGGAAATTTATGTCCTTCATTTTTATTTTTGTTTGGCACAGTTAGCACATACATCTGTGCATCATATTGTGACTGGATTGTTCTGAGGCCAGATCAGGGTATTTGAATCCATAGAACTATAAATACAGGCAGCTGTAAACTCTTATTTGTGTTGGAAATTGAAGTTTCTTTGGAAGAGCAGTCAGTGATCTTCACTACTATGCCTCGTTCCAGCTCTGAATATTTCAAAGTTAACAAAGCACAAAGTTGATGCTGCCTAATGATAGTGTGTCCACACAACACCGTATTTGGGTGGTATACACACCTCATATCCTGGCTCATAGATCACTTGATTAGGTATCAACTAGCACTGAAGTGTGCCATCAGATTAATAGGCACACTGTGTGTGTTTCACACATGTTTACTTTGGACTATTTACTTTCTAGAAATTAAGTCAAGGCATGTGAATATTGCTGGGTTTAATTAGGCTATCATATTACTTGCTCTTCTAATGTAAATATACATTAATCACTAGGCAGATATCTAAAAAGTGGGCTGCTTTGGTACTGATGTGAATGATTTTTCTTAGGACTGGTTCCTGCATGGTTATAATTTCTGTTATACATTAAAATAACTAACATTCCCTAAGCATATGTATTTCCCCATACAAAAGAAAGTTACACGCACATAAAAACCATTGACTACAAGGCAAGAAAGGAATTAGAAAAAGACAAAAATTTATAAAAATCAAACCTAAGTATTGAGTTGTTCATTTTAAGAACTGCATTGTATCATATTTACAGGTAGTTGTAGGACACAGGAGCCTAACCGTTGACTTTGGGGATGTGAAAATCTGATTTTTTTCTCATTTCTCAAGCATAAATATAAAATAATTCAATCATATGAGCATATCTCACATTCATCATCTCATTAACTGGAGTTGTCAGAGCCTTTTATACAGACTGTTAATGTCACACACTGTCCTCAGAGTTGCTTATAATACATTATATGCAATTTCTCTCATCTTGTAACTATGTTTTTGAGTTATCAATTTAAAAAAAAATACAAAGAAGCATTTTCCTTTAGTCTTCCTATGGATATAAAATGCAGTGTGTAGTGTAATGCTTGTAGCAAATGCTTCATATTCCCATGACATGATTCAGAAACCATAAGATTTGACACCATGGTATCCAGTGAGATGGTTGTAGGAGTGATCATTTTATCCCAGACTGTGATTGGATTTGTTGGAAACTCCTTCTTAGTCTACAATTATCTGTTGCTTTACTTCACTGGGGTCAGGCTAAGGCTCACTGACTGGATCCTGCAGCACTTGATTTTAGCCAACATCTTAACTCTGCTGAGTATAGGAATTCCACAGGCCACAACAGCTTTGGGAACAAAATACTCTCTGAATGATATGGAGTGCAAATTCCCCATGTATCTTCACAGAATAGGAAGGGGTGTGTCCCTCAGCAGCACCTGCTTATTGGGTGTCTCCCAGGCTATTACCATCAGCCCAACAAGCTCCAGGTGGGCACAACATAAAGTCAAATCTCCCAGCTACATTGCTTCTGGCTTGTGCATGATTTGGATCCTGGCTTTCATGGTAAACATTACTTTTCCTCTGTTTGTGAATGCAAGACGGAACCATAGGAACATGACTATTCTAAAACACTATGGATACTGTTCCTCTGTTCGTCATGAGAAATCATTTGACATATTTTGTGCGATATATAAAACAAGTGTTGATTCTTTTTTCATTTTACTGATGCTGTGGTCCAGCAGCTCCATGGTTTGCATCCTCTACAGACATAAGCAGAGAATGAAGCACATTCACAGAAGCAACTTCTCCTTCAAGTCTTCCCCTGAAACCAGAGCCACAAAGACCATTCTTCTCTTGGTGAGCACCTTTGTCTGCTTTTACATCGTTTCGTGTGTCCTACAAATGCACATGAGTGTCCTGGAAAACCCAAGTGCTTTCCTGGTTAGCTTGGCTTCAGTATCTGCTGCATGTTTCCCAACTGTGAGTCCTTTCCTGCATCTCCACCGTTAACTCTGTGAGTCTTCACTCTGATTTGTCTCTGCAGGGAATGTAATATTCTAACCATATCAGTAACATCAAAGTTGTGTGTTTTGAATAATGTATACACTTTATTTGCTCATGTATACAGACTTCATTATGTCATAAGAGCAGATGGTGGGCATTCATGAACTAACATGTACACATACAAATTGTGAGAAAATTATATATTTGAATGTTTTATATTGTTTTGTTACAAGAAGCATATTAATCTATTCCTATAAATTCAGAATTTGTCATAGTTCATAAAGTAATGGTTTTATTTACAATCTAATTTTTTACATTTATTTTGTCTTTTTCTACAGCAGCAGTCGGTTAAAACTCATTGAACAGTTTTGTCTTATCTACTTCTATTGCCAAAACAAAGACACCTCTAAATGAAAATAGCCAAATAGAGTTTTGTTACCTGTGTGCTATGAACAGAAAATAGTTAGAACCTTATAGGATTTGACCCAAAAGCATTCTGCTTGTGTATGTAATAATAGAGCTACTGAGGAAGCTTTTAACAGTCCTAAGGAGTGCTCTTATGGATATTTGTATCATACTTTTTAACATGACTTCTGTAAATCCTTTGTTTTCTGGAACCTCCATTTTTCAAAATTTATTAAAGTTTAATTAAAAATTAAATTTCAATTTTAAATTTTATTTGAATAAAATTTCCTATATGCATATGTGAGGGGGGCTATTTTCAAACATATTAAAAACAGTCAGAGATGTGAGAGGAGAGATCCACTTCTTTATTAAAAACATTTGGAGATATCAGAGGGATCTACCCACAGTCAGTTTAGGAGGAAAAACTACAGTTTCAGTTAAACTAGAGTTTACTTCTGGTACATGACCTGACATCTCAGAGCTCATTTCCGACATAGGAACACACTATTCAGCCTTGATACTGCAGGGAAGGATTTAGACCAATCCACTTGATAGGAATGACCAAACTGGCTCAATTGAAATGACTTGCCCTTAATAATGAATGAATGGTGAACTGGGTGTGAGGTGTGAGGGAGGCTGAGGAAGGACTAGGGGTAGGAGAGAGAGGAGGAGCAGTGTTGAGTATAAAAAATACTTTTAAAAATAAAGATAAAATGATAGAACTATCTTCCTTCTGCCTTTTATTGAAGAGAGTCATTTCTATAGAATATATTCTGATCACAGTTTTCCACCCCTCTACTTCTTCCACTTCAACCTATCTCAGTTATGGGCCTGCAATGAGAATAGCATGCTGAATAGTTGCTGGTGTGGGGTAGTTGTTGATATTGGTGTGAATATTGTTAACTTGACACAAGCTAGAATCATCAGGAAAGAGGAAACATTATATGAGATATTATGTCCATCCTACTAGCTGGTAAGCATGTCTTTGGGCCATTTTCTTAGTTGATTGTTGATGTAGGAAAAGACATCTCACTGTGAGAAGTGGTGTCCCTGTGGACATTCTGGGTTATACAAGAATGCAAGTTGAACCATCCTGGAAGAACAAAGCAGAAAGCTGTATTCGGCTAAATTGTCTGTTTCAGTTCCTGACCCCAGGTTCCTGGCTGTGCCTCCTTCCAAGATAGACTGGAAGCTTTAAGCTAAAATACTCTTCTCTCCACATGTTCCTTTTGGTGATGGTGTTTGCCTCCACAACAGAACATGAGCTGGAATAAACAATTCCAATTTGGAATGTTCCATTTGTATTTGTCAGACATTTGTTGGGACATTAGATTATTAGCATTTTGGTGAAGCAAATCATATCTACTATAGGCTTTAAACATCATTTAATGTCATTTTAGCTTAGATGTTAGTGGGTGCTAGTGATATTTTCTGTAATTTTATTTCAAAGTTTTCACCTGAGAGAAAATAAGATGCTGGTTCAGACACATATCTTGATGGTAAGAGTTACTAAAAGGGCTAGTGACAGATTAAGAAAATTCTTCACTAACATGAGAGCAATCCATAATGATAAAGCCCTACCAAGTACATAAACTTTCAAATTATTCAACACATGTGTGTTTTGTTCCAGAGAAACCCATTTTGCAATATTAAAGACCTAAGCATGATTTGCATAAAGATTGGGCTGCACATGCCAAGTCCTCCATTCAACAGTTAAATGGATGGTATCCATGTCTGAACATTAGGTATCTTGAAACTCCAAGAAACTATTGGCAGCTAAAATTGTCCCTAAGGGTGAATATCCCTGAGGAATTCTGCCCTACAGTTTATCCTTGAGAAGCAGTCATTGCTTCTTATTTTTAAGACTTTTCTCTCTTACAAAAGAAGGACATATGAGATCATAAAGTCCTTGTGAAGAACAGAAAGATATCCCTAGGAGGAAAGGGGCCATTTGATGTGGAAATGTCTTTCTGTATGCTGTGATTATCAATCTTTAAATAAAGGAGCTTTTTTGCCCATGACAGGCCTCATAGAAAAAGTAGCTGTGGAATCAGATTAGGTAGGAAAGGAAGGCTGAAGTCAGGGACAGACTGAGCTAGTCTCCCATGAAGAAACATGTGAGGAACATAGTTGAGCCATGGACCATGTGGCAGACAGATTAATGAGAATGGGTTGAGTTAAGATGTAAGAGCAAGCTAGAAATGTTCCTAGGCCACAGGTCAAACAGCATGGGTTTAATATAAGCATCTGAATCATTTCTGGGGTCTGTGCAGTAACGGGTGGCTAAGGGGTCTGTGGCTGCAAGTCTCTGGGTCCGCCCAGGGCCAAGAAACTTCATTGTTACAGATGACACCCCAAAATTTTAAATATATTCCATTATTTATACTATTTCATGGTGTCCAAAATATTGTACCTAATTATTATATTACCAATTGACAACTATGTTTTGATATCTCTCAAACTTCTATAATTTAACCACTTAATGAGTTTCTTTAGAAACCCTAACTAGAAAACTTTAACTATCTCGTCTTCAATACCCTGAGAGACCTGAGAAAGACATATTTTATTTTCTTGGAGAACTTTTCATCTAATATATGTGTGTGTGTATGTGTGTGTGTTTGTGTGTGTGTGTTTTTTTTCCATGTATTCCTATGTTCGCCTTTCCTTCCTGCCTCTCATTTCCTTCCAGTCCACCTTCAGTCTACCCCATCTAACACCAGATCATCGGTAAAAAGTGCAGGAAGTCCCAAGGTGGGTCCAATCAGCATGGCACATCCACTTCAAGCAAGTCCAATATTCTCATCCCAATATTAAAACTACATTAGGTGCTCCTCTGCAGCGAATGGGCTCCAAGGTGCCAGCCCACTCACAAGAACACAGTCTGATCCCACTGCTTAAGACTCCACATACTGCCCATGCCAATCAACAGTTCTGTACCCTTTTAGGGACTAGCTCCTTTTCCTGATGGTTCCTCAGTGGCTGTTCTTGATTGAGCTCCCTAGAGATCCAGTTCTTTGGTACTCCTCATAATCTCCATCCCCTTGCTCATACAGGCTCTCCTCTCCTATTCTCCAGCTCTATCTGAAACTCTGCTCAGTGCTCAGCCATGAATATCTGGTTCTACCTCCATTCATTGTTGGATGTAGGTTTGGTGATGACACTTAGTGCTTATTCATTTGATTATAGGGGAAGTCCTGTTTAGACCTCCCCTCCACTATTGGTTGGGAACCTAGAAAGGGACATCCTGTGAGTTCTTGGAGGTTTCCATAGCACCAAATCTCTTTCTAACCCCACATGGCTTCCTCTTTTCAGATATTCATCTCTTTTTTTCTCCCTCTTTGATGCTCCTCTCACTCAATATCTCCTTCTCTCATGATTTGTATCCACCTCTTCTTGGTGCCAACCTATTATGATCCCAGTTTGCTAAGGAGATCTTTATTTTCTCTTCCTAGGAGAATCCCTGAATGCATCTTTTAAGTTCCTTCTAAAACCCATACTGTTCAGGGGGTGGGGTTTGCAACTTGAATTTTCTTTGCTTTGTATCTAAAATTCACTTATGAGTGAGTACATCCCATGCCTATCTTTCTGACTTGGAACACCCTGCTTAGGCAGGTATTCTCCAAATCCATACATTTGCCTGCAAATTTTAGGATGTCATTTTTTTTTTACTCCTGAGTACACACCATTGTGTAGATGTACCACAGTTTGTTAATCCATTCTTCAGTTGAGGAGTATCTAGGTTGTTTCCAGGTTCTTGCTATTACAAATAATCCTGTTATGAACATAGTTGAGTTAATGCCTTTGGTGTACAAATGTTCATCCTTTGGGTATGATGCTCAATAGTGTTATTGCTGGATCCTTGGGGAGACTGATACCCAGTCTTATGAGAAACCACCATACTGTATTCCAGAGTGGATGTACAGGTTTACACTCCCACCAACAATGGAAGATTGTTCCCCTTGTTCCTTATCCTCTCCAGCACTGGCTGTTGTCTGTGTTTTTTTCTTTTATCTTAGGCATTCTGACAAGTGTAAGGTGACACCTCAAAGATGTTTAGATTTTCTTTTCTCTGATGGCTGAAGATATTGAGTAACTTTTTAAGTGCCTGTCAACCACTTGTAATTCTTCTGTTGAGAATTCTCTTTTTGTCTCTGAACCCCTCTTTGAAATTGGGTAATTTAGGTTCTGTACTCTAGTTTCTTGAATTCTCTATATATTTTCGACATAAGTGCTCTGTCAGCTGTAGGGTTGGTGAAGACCTTTTCTTGTTGTGTAGGTTGTCATCAAACACTCTTTGGAGATTGTTGTCTCTTCATTTGAAAACAGTCTCTTCATTTCAGTTATTCATTTGTTCCTTCATATATGCTGTTGGTGTGTGATTATTTGTTTTCTACAGTGGATATTGTCCCCTGTCTGAATTACAGCTAAAATAGTTATTCTCCCATTCTGGGCCCTGTTTTCTTGCTATGCTTGTTGTTTCCTTTGCTATGAAGAAGTTATTTGACTTATTTTTGGTTTTGGGACCTGATTCACAACCCCTGTTCTTGTCTCTAGCAGATTTCACATTTGGGGTTTTAAATTAAGGTCTTTGGGTTGATTTTGCACAGGCTAAGAGAAATGGATCTTGTTTCTTTCTTCTGGATAAATAGTTTTTCTAGCACTATTTATTAAATAGGCAAAAGATCCTTGTTCAGCACTCAGTATCACTGCTCAAAAAGGACCTTACCTGAAAAGAAGTCTAGGGAATCAGCAGAAAGATGGTTCAGGGATGGCTTTTCCAGGCTCAGGTTGGCTCTTGCTGAAATGCTGTTTTTGAGACTTGGGAACTTTCTCTGGCCTTGAAGTAAACTTACAGGCAAAATGCTTGAAACATTTGAAACTGAGTGAAGTGAATTGATGTGTTTATTAACTATTAACTAACTAACCATTATTCTACTGTGCTCATTATTTAGAGCTGAAAGATAATTCAGCAGTTAAAGGGTTGGCTGCTCTTCCTGATGACCTAGGTTTGATCCCCACATTGACATGGAGGTCAACAATGATCTATAACACCAGTTTTAGTTCTTCTCATGTCATCTTTCTAGTCTCTGGGGGCTCTGAATGCACATTGTACACAGACATATATGTAGCCAAGACATTTACATGCATAAAAAACAAATTGCTTTTAATTTTTTAGTATTAATTATTTTATCTCAAACAGAAAGCTATAACAATTATATTATTAATGAGGGATAAATTAGTTTTTAATTACAATTGAGAAGTTGGAGGGTACTAAAGCTATTTACACAGATGTCACTTAAGAAAGGTAGTGTGCAGATGTTGCTAATGAAACTGGTATTTTAGATACTTTTTAAAATCTTCCACAATATAAGAGCACAAATGTTCTATTTATGTCATGATATAGATTAAACCTCCATTGCTCTACAGTCTTTCCTGCTGGGCCATTTCACAAACGGTAAACTACCAACATCAAATCATGTTACTGGGGGATTAAAACAAGTCCTTCCTACTCATTCATGTCTTCACTGAAATCTGTCCCCAATTCTGTGGCAAGATTGACAATGGTCTCTTAGAAATTTGTTTATTTCTTGGTAAATGTTGTGACATCATGCACTAGAGCTGCAGGACCTCAAGCCAGACAAAATTCCTGCATGAAGAGGGGAGGATATAAAATCCTAGCCTAATTGAGGGCTTATTGGCAATTGATATTTGCTGGTAGAGGAAGAGACTGTTTCTTTTATACATATTGTCTTTGGTAGGTCCACCACACTCCAGGATAATAGTGCACATCAGATTAATGTTCCTTCTAAAAGGATCTCATTATTTGTGGGTTTCTATTCTTATCACTTAAAGGTTACAATTGGTAACTGTCCTAGGTTTATAGGATAGACTTGTAGGTTTTCACTATGAAGTTTTCTAATGGTTAATCAGAAATTCCTGCAATTGGCTAAGATAAATAGATAGATAAATAGAATAAACTTTGATATTGGGAGCACATGTGGTGAGGCGCTTACAGTGGTGAGAGGTTAGGAATGAGGTGAATGTACTGAAGAGGGGTTAAGCTCCTCCTTTAGCATCTTCTGAGAAAGGACTACAATGTGTCTTAGGTGGCTCAGATTAGAAATGCAGTAGCAAAGGATAAGAGCACATAGAAGCTGTTCAATTATTGAGACTCTCAATTAAATAGTAAAACAAGAATGAGCAAATCCTGTATTTAAATCTTAGCTTTCTCATGCCCTGGGTGAGTATTGCTGGAGTTCCTGCAGAGCTTTTCAGCTAGCTTGAATCTGCAGTGTTAGCACCCAGGCTTTGACCTGCCTTTAGTGACTGCTACGTCTGAGCCCACTACCTTCTGTATGAAGTATAAAAATCTTGTCTGAAAGCTTCCTCAAGGGTTAAAGCCTATGCAAAGGTGGTTGCAGAAGAATTGGTGAGATGAAAGAGTTCTGTCACTGAGAATTACTTTGCCATTTATCTCTTTTGTGGAGCTTAAACTAAGTGGTTTTTGTTTGTGGAAATTAACTTGCTACAGGAATAAAACAATAAAGAAAGGCTTTGCACAACTGCAGTCGCTTGACCAGAAGTAACTAAAAATCATCCTTTACTGGTCCTGTTTCCTCCATGGATCCATGTGAACTGCATGCTCAACACAACAGGTTAGAAACAGTAATATTTTTCCTACTAATTATAAATATGAACATTCTTTCTGCTTTGCACATCAGACCCTTAAATAAGAGTGATCACTGACACTGTAGCTTGCTGTATCTTACATGTGTGCTGTACTTTACCAAAGTACATAGAAATAAATATTGTATAATTGTTATGGTATAAATATGGAATGTCCCCACATAGTCATGTGTTTGAACTCTAAGTCCCATTCAGGTGGCATTTTTTGGAGGTTATGGCACCTTCAGAAGGTGAAGTTTTCAGAATAGCCAGAAGTTGTTGTCATGTTGACATCTGCTTTGGTCATTTTTTTTTTATTTTTAAGATAGAGTCCTCCACTGAACTGTACCATTCTGGCTACAGTGGCTGACCATGGAGCTTGGATCTAACAGTATCCTCCCCCTAGCACTGCACTTTTAAACAGGTACAACCCTGCCTATCTTTCCATGGGTTATGGGGAACTACAATAAGGTTCTCATCTTTATCCAAATACTTCCACCACCCAGATCCACCATGCTAACTCCTCAAATGCCATCTCTTGGCAGAAACTTCTAGTAAAACTGTTCCACCTGTATCATGAGAAACACAATTAGTTCATATAAGAAAAAAAAGCAGAATGACCCCAGCTAAAACTTATAGAAATAGAAGATAAGGTACCTCGACTAGATTTTTCCTGTAATCAGATTGGTGACTACCACAATTGTCATCATAGAGAGAACCTTCATTCAGTAACTGATAGAAGCAGAAGCAGAGATTCACATCCAAGTACTTGGCCAAGCCCCAAGAATCCTGTGTAAGAGAGGCAAGGGAGATTATATGAGAAATGGAGGTCATGGTCATCATAGTGAACCCACAGATACAGCTGACCTGAGCTCCTGGATAATCAAAGACTCTGGACCAACAGCTAGGGAGGATGCATGGGACCAACCTAGCCTTGTGCTTGAGTGTGACAGATGTGTAGCTTGGTCTTCTTGGTGGCTCCTAACTGGAAGATCTGGACCTGACTTTGGCTTCTGGAAACCTATTTGTGAAGCTTTGTTCCCTGGCCCAGACATGATGCAGAGTTAGAAACTTGGCCTTCCCTCAACTTGATGTGCCATGCTTTGTTGACTCCCTTAGGAGACCTGCCCCTTTCTGAATAGAATCTGGAGAGGAGTGACTGGGGGTAGGTAGATGAGAGGTGGCTGAAGGGAATGGAAGGAGAGAAGGAAAATTGTGGTGAGAGAGGGGAAATTATTATAAAAATAATGATTATTTTAAAAATATCTGTTACAGCTCTGAGGGAAACTGTCTTTATTGTCCAAAGCACTTTTCTACACAGACACTCCCAGAAGGAAACCTGATAAGATCACTTCCCACAAACTCACATATACTTCACAGACCTATCAGAGGGCTCTTCATGTTTGAAAGAACATTTGCTAATTATTTCATGCATTATCTATACATCAATCTTGTTAATATGACACTAAGACTTTAATTTTTCATGACATTGTCCTGCCTGGGATCATTAGACTGAAAGAGGGGACCCTCGAGAGGTACGACAGACATTGTCATCTAGATTTTCACATTCAGCCATCTGGAGAAATTCCAACTAACATTAGTGTCTCCCTTAATAATCTTTCTCATTGAGTTACATATTGGCCTTTGTATAAACCTAAAGTTTGTGAAGAAAGACAAACTACATGAATCTGACAGACCGTTTGAATTTTGTCCAGAGTCTTGTTACATAGTGTTCACAGTTCATCAACACCTAAGGACTAATGGTCAGAAAACATGTAGAAATTAGGGCAGAGGTTATTGTCAGCCATGAACTGGAAATATTAAAGGCAGAAATATAAGCATAAAATGTGGATGAGAGTGTATAAAAAGACACAAAAGTGCACACTAGGGCCAGGATACTTGGGGTAGCTCTGGCCTCAGGAGAGGGATTGGAGGAGAGTTTTGTTTTGTGGATGTGCTGCATCTGTTTCCTGTGCCTATGTAGAATGTAAACCATGGTGCTGCTAGACTAGAGCATGAGGCCTGAACATGAGACTTCAGGTAGCAGTATCAGCAATATATACAATGAATTTGTGATTCCATCCTGAAGCTCTGCAGAACAGTACCCAGAACTGTCCTGACCTTCGAGATGTCAGTGGGGTCCTGGTCACGTGTAGGGAGAGAATGGGAGGGACAGGAGATGTGTAGAAGGACCCTCAGTCTAAGACTCAGATCTAGTGGTCAATCTGTATTATTTCCAGGATGTTTTTATATGCTTTTGCAGGAATGCAGGTACAAGGAGAAGGGAGGGTTAATGAGGGAGCAAAACTCAGCTTACTGTTAGGCAATTATGACCAATTACATGCCAAGGTTAGTGAGTTCCCTTGTGGCTTTTCCAAGGATGGTCTTGATCTGAAGAATGCTGTTCCACTCTGAAGAATGAAGAAGTCAAAGACAAGGTGCTTAAGGAAGGTTCTTTCAGTTTCACCTGGTCCCAGAAGCCTCTCTGCAGTGAGACTAAGTTGTGACATAAATTCACTGTAAGACTCATCAGGTCCTTGTCTGAATTTTTTTAAAGATGTCCTTACTGAGCCTTTCTGAGGTAGGTGTGACCAAGCATGGAGTCCAACATTATGGATCAGAGCCAGGAGTCTGGGAACAAAGTGCACCTGCATTCTGTTCGTATCATCAGCGTGCTGCCCAGGAGTTTTCTCAAGAACCACGTATTTGAAGAAGGTTTCTCTGCATTCCTCTGAGAAATTTTCCTGAAACTCTCTATAAATTCTGCTTTCCACAGCACATAATCATCCCTGCTGAGCATGGCTATGGTCAAGAAATACCAATCATGAGGAATTGGCCAAGGCTTACTTTGATTTTCTAACTGTGGAGAGCAAAGCTTTGCCTAACTCTGACCAAGGTCACATCTCATGATTCACTGGCATTTACAGGAACAGGCTGATAGCAGGTCTTGTTTACACCTTGCTTATTGTTTATGACTTTTGCTGGAAATGGAAATGTGCCCTTACTCCTCTACACTACCATGCTCATTATCTCAACTGCCTTCCCCCTTCTCCAGCTGCAACTTACTTTTTTTTCCAAGGTTAGCAGCAAGTGTGAGAACCAACCCCTTCACCCTATATACACTCAGTTCATTCTCTTAATAAATGGGGGCTTGAACAGATCTACTGTCCTGCCCTCATTCTTTGCATCTTTCTTGTCTCTTCTGCCATTCTCACTCCCACCCTCCAGGGTCTCTGTTGACTTTACCCTTGGGCCAGGTCATCTCACAAGACAATGCATGGTATAAGAGGCTGTGGGACTCTTTTGGCAGGGCAGATTTAAGCTTCTCAAGAAATCTAAGATTTAATCTCCTGTAAAACTGTCCTCCTGTTCCAGGATCATCCCCCACCTCTTACTCTCTTTCCTATTCATCCACCCCTTCCCCCCCATCATCCCCTGCTTACGTTTTATGACTCCTAGATGATGTGGGCTGGGAGCGTCAGACTGTCTGATTCCTGATTACTGGGAAGGCAAGCCTGGTTGGGACAGAGATTTTAGTTTAATTTTCTGTGCACTTAGGAGGGCTCCTGTAGCAATGAGGTTTTTAGTTTCGGGTTGCTAGAGGTCTAGACTCATAGACTTGTCATCTTAATTCTTTAGCCACCCATACTTGATTAGGCTTTAAAAATGATTTAGACATTTATCTTAAGTTTATGTTGTTTGGTCTATGGCTTAGGCATAGTTTTAGTATTTTTTATACTTTATGTTAATTTATTTGTATTAATTTGTCTTGTTATGTGGCCTGTGGCTTATTTATGGTTTTTGTATGTATTTTGAGGGTGGGACATTTGGCTTTGTTTGCCTTTGAATTTGCTTTTTTTCCCTAAGTTTCCACATCTGGCTCCTCTTTATTAGAAGCTGGAGGTCAGCTCCCGAGGGGTGGACAGTCAGAGTTATGAGCTGTTTCCTTCTCTTCCAGATCTGCCTCCTCGGCTGGGTGGAATTAATTGTTCAACATCTCCAAAGCAGAGGGAGGGATAGATCTGAGACTGCTTAGAGTTTTTTTTGACTTGTCATGTTTGCCAGACAGAGTTTTTATAGAAGTCTGACTATCTGGCATATTGATAATCACAAAGGGGCTGGGAAGTTTGCTTCACAGTTTGTTCTCCATGAATTATGACCTCAAGCACATCTGGGGCATCTTTGTGAGCTCTCAAAATATCATTAATTAAATTCAGTAGGAGAAGGTTGTTGTGGATACATTTTCAGGCCAAAAATACTATAATAATCATTGAGACAGTCTCCTATTCTTTTCCAGTGGTTATCATCTATTGTTGCTTTGGGGGGAAACTAAGGACATGTATCTCTTATATAAACATGTTTTTTTTATATCTTTTTTCTTAACCTGTATTCCTTGTATCTTGGAAGAGATGCCAGAGATTGAAACCAGGACCTTTTTGAGGCTGTAAATGTACAGATGTTGTGACGATATTGCCTGTCCCATGGATACTCACCTCTTACCTTTTATTATCATCTCTTCTCCTGTGCAACAATCTGTCTCTCAGACAGGTGGTGCTGAGGTGATCATGAACTCCACTAGGCTTCCAAGTTTTCCTAGAAGACAATGTTCTCAACCCATAGCAGGCAGTGAAGTCCTCAAGGTTAGTTCTCTGTATGTCCTGCCCAACAGGACTTCAACTGGGCCATGGTCACCAGTAAGGAAGGGATGTTTCAGGATAGAAGACACAAAGAAGGACCAGAGGAGGGGAATTGCTGTTTGAGTGGTCAATTTTTAATATTTCTAGGCTGTTATATATGCTTTTGTAGGGCTTCGGATGCAAGAATAAGGGAGGGTCAGTGAGGAGTTAAACTTGGCTTTCTGATATGCAATTATGAGATATGGTCAAAGTGTTAGGCAACTATGAGCAATTGTGACCCAAAGTCAGTGAGTTTCCTTGTAGCTTTTCCTAGGACTGTCTTAATCTAAAGCATGCTGTCCTAATCTAAAGAATGATGAAGGAAGGAATTTTTTAGTTGATTCTTGGCGAATGAAAAGGCTCCTGACAGCTAGAAAATAAAGTTTGTGTCACATACTGACTCCCCATACAGCTTTACAGCAGCCTCTACTCTATAAAACATTTAGCATGTTCATCAAGACTTCTTGCATATCTAGAACACAAATTGTCCCCTCCCCCATAAACACAATACTCTCACCCTTATATCCCAATTCTATTTATTGGGATGACATACAGGCCTCAGTCCAACACTGGCTAGTTATAAATGAAATGTTAAAACCTAGAAACCGCCCAGTCCCAGAAGCCTGGATATCTCAGCTGGTTTGCTTGGATCTGGAAGGAATGGATAGGCTGAAAGCAGTAACTAGTGCTATCTGGCAAATAACACTTATCTGGCAAATAAATCTTCATTCTTTGACTGGTTAGTACACCAACAGAAGGTATGGTCCAAAGTAAAGTTGTGCCTCCTAGCCTCAAGGTCTGGATTAAATGTGTGTGTGAGCCAGCATCAAGATCAGTGAAAAAGGCATGTTTTCTTCCTGGCTCAAGATCGGTATCAGAGGTGTGCTCTCCCTATCTGGGTAGAAGTTCATTCTAGACATAGTTAGGATGATAAGTCAGAATAGCCATCCTACCATATCACCTAGTAAGGGCACCTGTGTTCCCTTGGGACATTTATATATTTTTTGTTTCCTACATTTTCAATGAGCACATTGTTGCATTTATAAAGTTTTTTTTTTTTTTTAATTTGTGAGACTTTGTTCAGGGAAAACAATGCCAGCTCAGTTGTGTGCACAATTTCTTTATCTTAACAAGAATACTTCATTTTCCTAAATTTTGAATACCTTATGAGCTATTTCTGATTCTCTCTTCCCCTCCATTTGCCTTTTGGATGTTCATGTGTATATCTGGGGTCAACAGATAAAGAAAATCTAATTTAATTTCTTTAATATAATTTAATTTCTTTGAAGGTCTTCAGGTCCTCCAGATCTACAGGAGGATACAGTTGGTTTGTCTCTATGAGCTACTCAAGAAATGCTGATGGCAATTTGTCTGTGCCCTCTGTTTTAAATCAATTCTTTTAGACATATCAGTATATTTGTGAGCAGCCTGCCTAAGACTGTCAAGCAGAGCCTGGTGACATTCACCAAGTGACCTCCTACCTTCTGTCACATAGGGACAAGCTGTTCTTATTCCACCTAGAACATTGTCAGATGCTGTTATTTTAAGATCATTTTCAGGAGTGCTTAATCCAGTCAGTGACTTAGCTGTTTCTCTAGGATTAACCCTCGTTCTCCCTTAGTGAAAAGTGTTTGAAGGATTTGTTGATAGTCAGAGCAGATGAGGAAAAATTAAAGGAAACAGAATCATTCACAGAAATCAGAAATATATGGTATGGGCTAAAGGGGGGATTTTTTTTTACCCACATATAAAGACCCTTTGTATTAAAGGAAACATAGAGTTGTCATTCTTTAGAAGCCTGACAAGATAGAAGGAGAGTTTATTTAGTTGTGTCTGCTAAGGAACAGAAATAGATCCTCAGGCTGGCAAGGAGAGGTGACTTAATGTGGTCACCCATAAGGATATCCCTAAAAGGTGAAAGAAGTGGAATTATAAAAAAAAAGATTCTACTGGAAAATCCAGGGCAAAGTTGTTAGATGTTAAGTAGATTGTCCTGTGGGAATGTGAAAGAAAGGAGGAAGAAGTGGAATCTCTCAGGAAATACTGGGGTGGCAGACAATAAAGATGTACAGCAGAGAGAAAAGATTCCACAGAGATTCATGAATGGCCTGATTTCTGATGAGCATTTTGTCCTTGGTTAGGAGACTCTGGGAGTCTTTTTGCTATGAACAGTTCCTGGCCCATCCAGGAGCACATAAACCTTCATTCATGGAAATAGATTTGTTTGTGTTTCTGACCAGGTTTGAATATACAATATATGGTCTGGGAAGCCAGGAAATTCATGGATGTTGTTGCCTGTGGCTAAGGAAACCTGAGAGTAAAATATGCACTACTGGATGCAATTCTTTCCTGAATGGAAGGCATACAGTGCACAAAACAACCATAGGTGGTTCTTGACTATAGGGCAACAGTGTTATGACTGAAATTTAAGATAGCACAGTGTGTCAACATTTGATAAAACACAGCTCAAAGTTGTTTCAGACTTTTGGGCCTCTTACCAATATTTACCTGTCTATTCAGCTGAACCAAGCACAGAACATAGAAGATTTATAATGAAGAAATGGAGAAGACACACAAAAAATAGAACAAGACACTCGTAACCAAGAAACAGATTCTAAAATAAAGTAAAAAATGAAAAATACCAAAACATAACCAAAACAAAAGACACCAGCTGGTCAAAATGACAATTTAACCTTAGATAGGAGTCTTGGTACTTTGTCAGATACTCTTCTGTCCCCACCAAAACTCACACTGAATATCATAGAAGAAAATGATCTTATGAATTACTGGTGGAGGCATCCTGATTGATTTTTTCTTTCCCCTTTACCTCAAGAGTCTGTGAAACCAAGAGATTACTCATGGTTCTTGGGACTTTGTCAAGGCATGTACCCTAACAGATTACGGCTTTTCAGTCTTTTCAGAGAATCGCAGAAATAGAAGATTTGAGTGAGGTTTAGTCTCTACAGGGCCTGCAAGACTGTTAATCTCACCAAGTAAGAAGGAAAACCACCATTGTAATGAAAGCCCATAATGCAAGCTTTATTTACTCTACATAGGACTGACTTTCCAGAGTGAGGTTTGAGAGTACAGTGTGCTCAGTACTCTGTTTCTCTGGAAAATGTGTAAACTGGGGATTTTGTAACATGAGTATTTGGAAATCAAACTTTATAGATGAGGGTAGCAGACTATATTATTTGACAGATAATCTTGTCACAACATCTCACACTTTCCTGAAAATGCACCTTATCTCATGAGAATTGAGTCTAGCTTTATTCTCGTTATATAACAGCTCAAGTTGCTGGGAAGAAATATTTTAACTTTTAAGTAGAGTATGTGTAGCCCAACTTGAATTTTGTAGTACCTAAAGACACATATTGTGACCTCATAACATAATGTATTTTTACTTTAAAATTGAATTAGGCTGGCTTATGAGACCTACAGGCAGAAAGAAAGTGAAACTCAGGCATACCATTGATTGTGCATATGTTACAGGTGCAAAGATCATTTTCTGTGGAAAATACTACTGGAAAGTCTCAGTATTCTGATTATGATTATTGATGTGCCACCAGAACTTCAAAGGCTATGCTCTCTTTAGTGGACACAGCAAGATTCAAAGATTTGAATTAGGGAACTATTTACTGTTTCATCCCCATATGTACTCAATTCACCTTGTCCTCTGTGGAATCTGGCTAGGAACCACTCCTCCCATCCTTGACCAAGATGCTCATGCTGAACATGGACATATAATAATTTAATGCAATAAGGGGTCAGCTTTTGCCTTCCATTGTGTCCTGGGATACCTCTGCTTCTTGGTACTTGTGAGTTATACTATGGCTTTCTTATATCAGAATCTGTCTGACACATTCAATGAAGCCAAGTTCTTGAGATTCAGCATGCTGGTATTTTTCTGAATCTGGGTCACATTCCTCCCTGTCTACCACAGCACCTAGGGGAAGGTCAAGGTGACTATGGAAGTCTTCTCCATCTTGGCTTCTAGTGCAGACCTTCTCACTTTCATTTTTGCTTCAAAGTGCTACATTATCTTGATAAGGCCAGATAAGAACTCACTTCATCAGGTCAGGAACAGACCACATTCTAGAAAGAATAAGTCTCTCAAAACCTAGTTCAAAGCTCAACAGAATTATTTGTTGACATATATATTTGAGTGATAATGTCCAAATTGTGTATCAACTGTGTGTTATACAATAATAGTATGGGTTTCTTTTGGGGGATTATCATTTTTTCATCCAGTTGTATTAACGCCTCTCTATATTGGAGCCAATGAAGATTTTCATGACTGAAATGAAGGTAGTATTTTTATGTGAGCAGGAACTCACTTGTATCTGGAATTGTATAAAAACTTTTGCAAAGAACATGATATTTAAAACTCAGGAATTTTTCTATATCTGACTCTGCTTCTGGAATTAAAAATGGCCTACCCCACACTTGGCTTATGAAGAGAATGTATATTCTTCTCTAACATAGACTGTCAATATTCATATTATTGATTTAAATAGCTTGAGAAATTCATGTATCTGCTCCCCATTTGTAACAATTAATGTTGTTTGAAATTTGGAAAGTGTATCATGGTATAATTTCATTTTATCTTTTAGTCATTGTGGTAAAATATGTAAACTTGAGTTGTAGTATATTATATTCAATTTTCATTACAACAAACTTGTTCAAAATAATTCTTTTCTTAAGACTCTTGGACCCTTTAATAAATTATCATATTTTATTTGTGTTTGTATGGTATATTGAAGACTATTAGATTTTCTAGTATATTTTTATATACATGACATTATTTCAGTCATTGAATAATATGTGGCATGCTGAGTCATAATGTAGATGTAGTAAGTAGTTTTAATTTACCCGATGTCAAGTGTCAGTCAGTCAGAACAAGTATCTAGGCCTAAATACATAAAACAATGTGATAATTTAAGTCACATTTCCAACAGTTATAGGTATAGGTGGCTACTCACAATTGTCTTTAAATATAGATCTTTATACATATTCTATCAGAATGATTTCTTCAATTAAATACTTTCTCTTTATTTGATACATATTTATTGAAAATTATAATTTGGTTACAGCCTGCAATTTTATTATTAATGCTTCTCCAGAATTTATTATTATTTCATAAACACACATACAATATGTTAAGTAAAAAAAAATCCATGTCCATATCTTTTAATAAACGCACACCTATAAAACAGGCCTTTACTGCTGTGACTTTTTTCTGTCTGTGGAGACTTCTTTGCTCTTATGCCTATAACTAGTCTGGGATCTTAAAATTGTCTTGTAAGCTGTAACTAAAGATAATTCCTGGCTATAAAGTTCAAAGATTTCATGATCCTGTGCATAAATACAGAAGATGACAGTTAATAATTCTGATGTTGATGCACCAGAGAAATAACACTGTGTCTGAGAAATCTTTTTAAGCAAGTTCTATGAGACCAAAGATACTTAAAATTAGATTCTGCTTTATGTAATTGTTTTCATGTGGCACTAGATTTCTTCCCTAAAAACTGCTATGGATTTTCTCCACATTGTTTTAATATTATGTAGATAGTCTACATTTTGGGTCTACATATGTCTGTGGATGATCAAAAGATGGCTTCACATCAAGTTGTATAACTTTGATGAATAAAAATACTACTGGGAATATTTTTATACACTAAATAACAGAAAAATTCTCAGCTACAAAAACATCTTTTTACTCATATAGTTAAGACCTTATAAAAAAAACAAATCCAAAGCAGACTACCATACTCATGCAGACAATTTTCTCAGACAAATTCCCAAGTGTATGTTGAACTAAAATCAGGCTGATAAAATTGAACCCTGGCTCCCTGCCCAGTTCTTCACAGAAGTTGGCTTTCCAAAATACTCCCAATGAGATGAAGCTCAAGACTCATCTAACAGTTTAATGTTTATGTCCTGAATTTCAATTTCACTCTCTGTGATGTCTCTCAGGTTCCATACATGGTAACTCAGTGGCCTATCAGTGTGACCTTCCTAGTCTGAGAAAACCATTATTTGTCATGGCATTGTGGATTGTTAACTTATATAATGCTATGTGACTTTGACTATGAAACTCATAATGGTCCAGAGTTTTGCTGTTGGAAGGGAGATGTGTGCAGAAAGGGATATGTAAAGAAGATGAGTAGCTGGTTAAAGAGACATCAGTGAAGAGATAAAGGGCTGTGTGTTGAGAGAGAGAGAGAGAGAGAGAGAGAGAGAGAGAGAGAGAGAGAGAGAGAGAGAGAGAGAGAGAGAGAGAGATGTGTGTTTGGAAGGGAGATGTATGCAGAAAGAGCTGTGTAGAGCTAGGTAGATAAGAGAACTGTTACTATGTAGAGGAACTGTATGAAACAGCTGTGTGAAAGGGGTGTGTGAGAGTGTACTGTAGAAAGAGCCCTGTGTAAAAAATGTGCAAAAGGGGGTAAAGGGAGAACTGTATAAAGCAGTGTAACTGTGTGTAGGAATGTGTAGTTGTATAGAATGGGCGTATAGCTGTGTAGAGAATGTATGTAGCTGTGTGTGTATAGAGTTATGTTTTCAAGATTCAATAATGAAGTTATTCATTAGAATATGTGTTGTCTTAATACCCCACAGATAAAAAGTCTAGCCCTTGCTCAATTTGTGGATTTTTTTGTGAACCCTGGTGTTTCCTGGTGGCCAGACCCACCCCCTAAAAGTCACAGCAGAAATCCATGCCTACTTCTGGAAGGCCAACCAACTGTGAAGATATAGTGACGTTTGGATATTAGAAGAGAAGCTATTTCTGTCACTTTACTAAAACTACATGGTCCCTGAACATTCTAAATGTTTGTTTTCATACATACAGTTAAGTTTAGACCTTGGGTCTCTTTAAAGATATGCCATATTAAAACATGCACTTATACATACATAATCATCATCAATTCAATGAAGCATTGTGGATCCCAGGTTCTACTGATAATTTAACAGGAAATACACTTCTAAGGTTCAGGTTTCACTGAGGAAGATGGGACAGCAAAAAATATTGTATGAGCCTAGGGACCAATGAGCAATGAGCTTGCTGTTAATTATCTCACTTAGGGATGTTATGCACTACCCATAAATGGAATATAGTATGATCAACATGATCAAATATGAGGAAAATACACGATGTACTAGGATCACAACAACATGCTGCTGATATGAATGTGAACGGGAAAATCTCAAGAGATCTCAGTCATACAAGAACCACAGGGAACAAAGTAATGTGGACAGAGGAGGAAAGGTCTCCCATGGGGCGGAGCAACATGATGTATAAGACAAAATGATATTCATAGATAATTTAGAATTACACATGTATCACCCATATATTATATAAATTACATTGTCTTGTATACACACATATTAATCATATATAAATTATATATTATCATTTAATATCTTGTATAAGTTCTTTGTGTATATGTTATATATTATGTATAGTAATTACATATAATTTATATTCCAAAATATACTCAATACATTCTTATATATGTAGATGATAGATAGATATAAAATAACAATTAAAGGATTTATGAATTGAAGAGAGAAAGAATGGGTATACAGGAGAAAATAGTAGTAGAACAAAAGAAAAAATAAAGTAATTTTATTATAAGCATAAAAAAAGAATTCTTTTTATTCATTAGTATTAGGTTTTTGTATATGTCTCCTATATTTTCTTCCATCTTTAAAGAGTTATCCTCTAATAAAAACCAAGGAATAAATACATTTATATTTGAATCACAATGAGTGCATGATGCATAGAGATATTTTTCTTACTTTAAGATTGATCTGACTTTAAATCTGAGAATAATTTCTTTTGCAATAGAGACACTTTATGTTTAAAAAAACATGTCTATAATAATAATATCGTGACTTGACTATGGGATAGATTGGCCTAACATTCTACTAACATCCTATTGCTTTTCCACAATGAGCTTTTATGAAGAAAGTACTTTGCTCCAGATCAAAAGAAACTGACAATAACAAAGCCTACTATTTTAAATAAGAAAGTATCATAAAAATTATAATAATTATTGTTAATAAATATCATATAGGGAATCGATAACCTACATATACTCCTTCTTATACATTCTCAATAAAATCCAAAGGCTTAATCTCTCTTAACTTCAGTTTATCTAGTAGTGTTTAAGAACTTTTCTGAGACTGGAGACATGGCTCAGCAGTTAAGAGCACTAGATGCTCTTCCAAAGGATACAGGTTCAATGTCCAGCACCCACATGGCAGTTCACAACTATATGTACCTCCTGTTCCAGGAAATCCAACACCCTCACATAAACATGCATGCAGGCAAAACACTAATATACATAAAATAAAAATAATTAAGTTATTTTTCAAAATAAAAAGACTTTTCCTCTCAGGATTATAAAGTGATGAGACACCCAATAATAATTTATTTTAAGATATTTTAATATTTAATCATTGGCTACTAAGGTAGAGTCATAAGTTAGTATAATGAAGTTCATATTTGTGATGTAATAATATTAGTCTTCAGGTAGGTTTTCTTCTTTATTTGTTAATTTCTCTTTTCTGAATTTTCTTTTGACTCCTCTAATGTGCCCACCTGTCCTCCTCCTTATTTACCCTTCCAGTTCCATTATTCTCCTTTAGCATGGACATCACACCATTCTGTCTTCCCTACCTGGAGTAACACCCCCAATGGCCATGTACTAACTTCATGACCTCTATGTAATGTCAAATTAAACACACATATAAAAGAATCAAACTTAACACACACCAAATGGAAAAAACACAGTTTTGTGTTTCTTGGTCCGGTTTCTCTCACTAATAATCACTGTTAAAGCTCTTCTAACTTAACATGAAACTTTCATAATTTTAGATTTCTTTGTATATAAAAAGAGTTCATAGAGTAAATAGGTCACATTTTTATTATCTTTTGAAAAGTTGGTGGTCATCTCTGCAGATTCCATTTCCTGGATACTGTAAGTAGAGTCACAGTGAATATGGATGAGCAGGTAACTATAGAGTAGGATTTTGAGGACTCTGGACAAATAAATCAAGATAGCTTTAGCTGGGTTGTATGGTAAGTAGATCTATTTATAGCATTTAGAGAAACATTCACAGTGAGGAAAACACTGACAAAACAGGTTCAAATTCTCACCAGCAGTGAAGAAGGGTTTGTCTTTCCTCACATCCAGATCAGCATTTGTCCTCACTGGCCATTCTGTTTCGGTAATAATATCAATTATCAATGTAGTTTACTGTACATTTCCTTAGACACCTCTCAGTTTAGTTTGGTGTCCCACCTTATTGTGTGTTGTTTTCATTAGTTTCTGTTTGTTGTTTGTTTTTTACATTAATGTTCTTTACTAATGGCAGATTCAAATGAACTGTCAGATATATAACTGCAAAGTTTTATTTCACTTTTCATGCTGTTATTTCACTCCAATAATGAAGGAGATTTTTTCATAAAATGTCAATAGTGCAATGCCTTCAGTTATGAATGCAACACTAAGGAAATTACATTTGAAGATGACACTTGATCTCAACGTTTTCTAATGTGAATGTGAATTAGTCACATTGTATTGTATATTGTTAGCATAAAGACACAAACAAGCTATTACTGTCACTACATTTTTATTCTACAATTAATGAGACACAGTTCTCAATACTTTATTATCCATATGGATAATTTTGGTTTGGTCCCATACCACATCAGGTAATCATGAATTGGAATGATACAAGCATATTTGATAATGTATGGAAGACAGACTTTGGGATTTCATCATCCATACTGATCTCCAGAGAACTCAAGTGATAACAGCAAATCCAAACTGCAACAAATCTTTGAGAGGAGAGCAAGAAACTTGTAATTGTTGGTAATTCTGGACACCTGGGGAAGAGGTGCTCAGAAAAGTTTTCCTTGCCTGATGCAAACTTGTGTGCCCACTAATTACAGGTCTGAGGGTATAAAAGGTAACAAAATCAAAGACTCACATCTAGGGCATTGGCTGCCTCTTCCCACTACATGTCAGGAAGCATAAGTCCCTGTCAGTGAGATTGCCATCTTCAGAAGGGAAACAGCATCTTAAGTGCATCCCATGGGGTCTGTGAGTCAAAAGCCACAAAGCCAAACAAATCTGAAGAATCTAGAAAAGCAAGACCCCTAACAATACTGTGGGAATTGAACTCACTTACATTACAAAGCCTCCTATCAAGTGGAGAAAGATATAAAGCATGGACTCAGGACAAAGGAAAACAAGCAGGAGGTAAGAGACAAAAAACACAGATTCTGACACTTTTACCCTCATGAATCTTCTGCTCCTTCTTGTTATTTATTCCTGCAGATGAAAAAAACAGGAATGCAAAGAGCTGAGAACAGCTGCTTTAAAATCAGTCTCCGGAAAATCTATGATCCTGGGAATCTTCCTGTTGATGAGCTGATTGGACAGATGGCCCAGTGTGCTTCAGACAGTGGGAGGAAGGTAAGTGAACCACGGAATCCCATGCAGAAAGCATACCTGAGTGTAAGAGTGCTTGAGTAGTAAAGTCTAGAGATTGATAGAGAGAGGGATTGCAATGAACCTGAAGATGTGTGGGTCATGATAAGGTGAGTTAACTCCAAAATCACGCTCAGGAAACTGTACACACAGAAAAAAATCAAGTACTGTTGTTTAACCAATTAAACACTGCCCTTCAGATATCGACCCTCAGGTTTCTTACATATATTGTTTTGATTCTCCCTTTGATCAGAAATTGTATGCTTGGCTAATTTGCTACTTGAGGATGCAATGTTATGGAGGAGCAAACTGACAGTGTGTTTATCTACTACAATACATCTATGAATCTAAGGCTTTTCTAGGGAATAATATATTTTATTTGTTGGTGTTTGAATAGCACAAATATCAAAGTGGAAATTTATGTCCTTCATTTTTATTTTTGTTTGGCACAGGTAGCACATACATCTGTGCATCATATTGTGACTGGATTGTTCTGAGGCCAGATCAGGGTATTTGAATCCATAGAACTATAAATACAGGCAGCTGTAAACTCTCATTTGTGTTGGAAATTGAACTCAGTTTCTTTGGAAGAGCAGTCAGTGCTCTTCATCACTATGCCTCGGACCAGCTCTGAATATCTCAAAGTTAACAAAGCACAAACTTGATGCTGCCTAATGATAGTGTGTCCACACAACACCGTATTTGGGTGGTATACACACCTCATATCCTGGCTCATAGATCACTTGATTAGGTATCAACTAGCACTGAAGTGTGCCATCAGATTAATAGGCACACTGTGTGTGTTTCACACATGTTTACTTTGGACTATTTACTTTCTAGAAATTAAGTCAAGGCATGTGAATATGGCTGGGTTTAATTAGGCTATCATATTACTTGCTCTTCTAATGTAAATATACATTAATCACTAGGCAGATATCTAAAAAGTGGGCTGCTTTGGTACTGATGTGAATGATTTTTCTTAGGACTGGTTCCTGCATGGTTATAATTTCTGTTATACATTAAAATAACTAACATTCCCTAAGCATATGTATTTCCCCATACAAAAGAAAGTTACATGCACATAAAAACCATTGACTACAAGGCAAGAAAGGAATTAGAAAAAGACAAAAATTTATAAAAATCAAACCTAAGTATTGAGTTGTTCATTTTAATAACTGCATTGTATCATATTTACAGGTAGTTGTAGGACACAGGAGCCTAACCGTTGACTTTGGGGATGTGAAAATCTGATTTTTTTCTCATTTCTCAAGCATAAATATAAAATAATTCAATCATATGAGCATATCTCACATTCATCATCTCATTAACTGGAGTTGTCAGAGCCTTTTACACAGACTGTTAATGTCACACACTGTCCTCAGAGTTGCTTATAATACATTATATGCAATTTCTCTCATCTTGTAACTATGTTTTTGAGTTATCAATTTAAAAAAAAATACAAAGAAGCATTTTCCTTTAGTCTTCCTATGGATATAAAATGCAGTGTGTAGTGTAATGCTTGTAGCAAATGCTTCATATTCCCATGACATGATTCAGAAACCATAATATTTGACACCATGGTATCCAGTGAGATGGTTGTAGGAGTGATCATTTTATCCCAGACTGTGATTGGATTTGTTGGAAACTCCTTCTTAGTCTACAATTATCTGTTGCTTTACTTCACTGGGGTCAGGCTAAGGCTCACTGACTGGATCCTGCAGCACTTGATTTTAGCCAACATCTTAACTCTGCTGAGTATAGGAATTCCACAGGCCACAACAGCTTTGGGAACAATATACTCTCTGAATGATATGGAGTGCAAATTCGCCATGTATCTTCACAGAATAGGAAGGGGTGTGTCCCTCAGCAGCACCTGCTTATTGGGTGTCTCCCAGGCTATTACCATCAGCCCAACAAGCTCCAGGTGGGCACAACATAAAGTCAAATCTCCCAGCTACATTGCTTCTGGCTTGTGCATGATTTGGATCCTGGCTTTCATGGTAAACATTACTTTTCCTCTGTTTGTGAATGCAAGACGGAACCATAGGAACATGACTATTCTAAAACACTTTGGATACTGTTCTGCTGTTCGTCATGACAAATCATTTGACATATTTTTTGCGATATATAAAACAAGTGTTGATTCTTTTTTCATTTTACTGATGCTGTGGTCCAGCAGCTCCATGGTTTGCATCCTCTACAGACATAAGCAGAGAATGAAGCACATTCACAGAAGCAACTTCTCCTTCAAGTCTTCCCCTGAAACCAGAGCCACAAAGACCATTCTTCTCTTGGTGAGCACCTTTGTCTGCTTTTACATCGTTTCGTGCGTCCTACAAATGCACATGAGTGTCCTGGAAAACCCAAGTGCTTTCCTGGTTAGCTTGGCTTCAGTATCTGCTGCATGTTTCCCAACTGTGAGTCCTTTCCTGCTTCTCCACCGTTAACTCTGTGAGTCTTCACTCTGATTTGTCTCTGCAGGGAATGTAATATTCTAACCATATCAGTAACATCAAAGTTGTGTGTTTTGAATAATGTATACACTTTATTTGCTCATGTATACAGACTTCATTATGTCATAAGAGCAGATGGTGGGCATTCATGAACTAACATGTACACATACAAATTGTGAGAAAATTATATATTTGAATGTTTTATATTGTTTTGTTACAAGAAGCATATTAATCTATTCCTATAAATTCAGAATTTGTCATAGTTCATAAAGTAATGGTTTTATTTACAATCTAATTTTTTACATTTATTTTGTCTTTTTCTACAGCAGCAGTCAGTTAAAACTCATTGAACAGTTTTGTCTTATCTACTTCTATTGCCAAAACAAAGACACCTCTAAATGAAAATAGCCAAATAGAGTTTTGTTACCTGTGTGCTATGAACAGAAAATAGTTAGAACCCTATAGGATTTGACCCAAAAGCATTCTGCTTGTGTATGTAATAATAGAGCTACTGAGGAAGCTTTTAACAGTCCTAAGGAGTGCTCTTATGGATATTTGTATCATACTTTTTAACATGACTTCTGTAAATCCTTTGTTTTCTGGAACCTCCATTTTTCAAAATTTATTAAAGTTTAATTAAAAATTAAATTTCAATTTTAAATTTTATTTGAATAAAATTTCCTATATGCATATGTGAGGGGGGCTATTTTCAAACATATTAAAAACAGTCAGAGATGTGAGAGGAGAGATCCACTTCTTTATTAAAAACATTTGGAGATATCAGAGGGATCTACCCACAGTCAGTTTAGGAGGAAAAAGTACAGTTTCAGTTAAACTAGAGTTTACTTCTGGTACATGACCTGACATCTCAGAGCTCATTTCCGACATAGGAACACACTATTCAGCCTTGATACTGCAGGGAAGGATTTAGACCAATCCACTTGATAGGAATGACCAAACTGGCTCAATTGAAATGACTTGCCCTTAATAATGAATGGATGGTGAACTGGGTGTGAGGTGTGAGGGAGGCTGAGGAAGGACTAGGGGTAGGAGAGAGAGGAGGAGCAGTGTTGAGTATAAAAAAATACTTTTAAAAATAAAGATAAAATGATAGAACTATCTTCCTTCTGCCTTTTATTGAAGAGAGTCATTTCTATAGAATATATTCTGATCACAGTTTTCCACCCCTCTACTTCTTCCACTTCAACCTATCTCAGTTATGGGCCTGCAATGAGAATAGCATGCTGAATAGTTGCTGGTGTTGGGTAGTTGTTGATATTGGTGTGAATATTGTTAACTTGACACAAGCTAGAATCATCAGGAAAGAGGAAACATTATATGAGATATTATGTCCATCCTACTAGCTGGTAAGCATGTCTTTGGGCCATTTTCTTAGTTGATTGTTGATGTAGGAAAAGACATCTCACTGTGAGAAGTGGTGTCCCTGTGGACATTCTGGGTTATACAAGAATGCAAGTTGAACCATCGTGGAAGAACAAAGCAGAAAGCAGTATTCGGCTAAATTGTCTGTTTCAGTTCCTGACCCCAGGTTCCTGGCTGTGCCTCCTTCCAAGATAGACTGCAAGCTTTAAGCTAAAATACCCTTCTCTCCACATGTTCCTTTTGGTGATGGTGTTTGCCTCCACAACAGAACATGAGCTGGAATAAACAATTCCAATTTGGAATGTTCCATTTGTATTTGTCAGACATTTGTTGGGACATTAGATTATTAGCATTTTGGTGAAGCAAATCATATCTACTATAGGCTTTAAACATCATTTAATGTCATTTTAGCTTAGATGTTAGTGGGTGCTAGTGATATTTTCTGTAATTTTATTTCAAAGTTTTCACCTGAGAGAAAATAAGATGCTGGTTCAGACACATATCTTGATGGTAAGAGTTACTAAAAGGGCTAGTGACAGATTAAGAAAATTCTTCACTAACATGAGAGCAATCCATAATGATAAAGCCCTACCAAGTACATAAACTTTCAAATTATTCAACACATGTGTGTTTTGTTCCAGAGAAACCCATTTTGCAATATTAAAGACCTAAGCATGATTTGCATAAAGATTGGGCTGCAGAAGCCAAGTCCTCCATTCAACAGTTAAATGGATGGTATCCATGTCTGAACATTAGGTATCTTGAAACTCCAAGAATCTATTGGCAGCTAAAATTGTCCCTAAGGGTGAATATCCCTGAGGAATTCTGCCCTACAGTTTATCCTTGAGAAGCAGTCATTGCTTCTTATTTTTAAGACTTTTCTCTCTTACAAAAGAAGGACATATGAGATCATAAAGTCCTTGTGAAGAACAGAAAGATATCCCTAGGAGGAAAGGGGCCATTTGATGTGGAAATGTCTTTCTGTATGCTGTGATTATCAATCTTTAAATAAAGGAGCTTTTTTGCCTATGACAGGCCTCATAGAAAAAGTAGCTGTGGAATCAGATTAGGTAGGAAAGGAAGGCTGAAGTCAGGGACAGACTGAGCTAGTCTCCCATGAAGAAACATGTGAGGAACATAGTTGAGCCATGGACCATGTGGCAGACAGATTAATGAGAATGGGTTGAGTTAAGATGTAAGAGCAAGCTAGAAATGTTCGTAAGCCACAGGTCAAACAGCATGGGTTTAATATAAGCATCTGAATCATTTCTGGGGTCTGTGCAGTAACGGGTGGCTAAGGGGTCTGTGGCTGCAAGTCTCTGGGTCCGCCCAGGGCCAAGAAACTTCATTGTTACAGATGACACCCCAAAATTTTAAATATATTCCATTATTTATACTATTTCATGGTGTCCAAAAGATTGTACCTAATTATTATATTACCAACTGACAACTATGTTTTGATATCTCTCAAACTTATATAATTTAACCACTTAATGAGTTTCTTTAGAAACCCTAACTAGAAAACTTTAACTATCTCGTCTTCAATACCCTGAGAGACCTGAGAAGGACATATTTTATTTTCTTGGAGAACTTTTCATGTAATATGTGTGTGTGTGTATGTGTGTGTGTTTGTGTGTGTGTGTGTTTTTTCCATGTATTCCTATGTTCGCCTTTCCTTCCTGCCTCTCATTTCCTTCCAGTCCACCTTTAGTCTACCCCATCTAACACCAGATCATCGGTAAAAAGTGCAGGAAGTCCCAAGGTGGGTCCGATCAGCATGGCACATCCACTTCAAGCAAGTCCAATATTCTCATCCCAATATTAAAACTACATTAGGTGCTCCTCTGCAGGGAATGGGCTCCAAGGTGCCAGCCCACTCACAAGAACACAGTCTGATCCCACTTCTTAAGACTCCACATACTGCCCATGCCAATCAACAGTTCTGTACCCTTTTAGGGACTAGCTCCTTTTCCTGATGGTTCCTCAGTGGCTGTTCTTGATTGAGCTCCCAAGAGATCCAGTTCTTTGGTACTCCTCATAATCTCCATCCCCTTGCTCATACAGGCTCTCCTCTCCTATTCTCCAGCTCTATCTGAAACTCTGCTCAGTGCTCAGCCATGAATATCTGGTTCTACCTCCATTCATTGTTGGATGTAGGTTTGGTGATGACACTTAGTGGTTATTCATTTGATTATAGGGGAAGTCCTGTTTAGACCTCCCCTCCACTATTGGTTGGGAACCTAGACAGGGACATCCTGTGAGTTCTTGGAGGTTTCCATAGCACCAAATCTCTTTCCAACCCCACATGGCTTCCTCTTTTCAGATATTCATCTCTTTTTTTTCTCCCTCTTTGATGCTCCTCTCACTCAATATCTCCTTCTCTCATGATTTGTATCCACCTCTTCTTGGTGCCAACCTATTATGATCCCAGTTTGCTAAGGAGATCTTTATTTTCTCTTCCTAGGAGAATCCCTGAATGCATCTTTTAAGTTCCTTCTAAAACCCATACTGTTCAGGGGGTGGGGTTTGCAACTCGAATTTTCTTTGCTTTGTATCTAAAATTCACTTATGAGTGAGTACATCCCATGCCTATCTTTCTGACTTGGAACACCCTGCTTAGGCACGTATTCTCCAAATCCATACATTTGCCTGCAAATTTTAGGATGTCATTTTTTTTTTACTCCTGAGTACACACCATTGTGTAGATGTACCACAGTTTGTTAATCAATTCTTCAGTTGAGGAGTATCTAGGTTGTTTCCAGGTTCTTGCTATTACAAATAATCCTGTTATGAACATAGTTGAGTTAATGCCTTTGGTGTACAAATGTTCATCCTTTGGGTATGATGCTCAATAATGTTATTGCTGGATCCTTGGGGAGACTGATACCCAGTCTTATGAGAAACCACCATACTGTATTCCAGAGTGGATGTACAGGTTTACACTCCCACCAACAATGGAAGATTGTTCCCCTTGTTCCTTATCCTCTCCAGCACTGGCTGTTGTCTGTGTTTTTTTCTTTTATCTTAGGCATTCTGACAAGTGTAAGGTGACACCTCAAAGATGTTTAGATTTTCTTTTCTCTGATGGCTGAAGATATTGAGTAACTTTTTAAGTGCCTGTCAGTCACTTGTAATTCTTCCGTTGAGATTTCTCTTTTTGTCTCTGCACCCCTTTTTGAAATTGGGTTATTTAGGTTTTGTGCTCTAGTTTCTTGAGTTCTCTATATATTTTGGATATAAGTCCTCTGTCAGCTGTAGCGTTGGTGAAGACCTTTTCCTGTTGTGTAGGTTGTCTTCAAACACTCTTTGGAGATTGTTGTCCCTTCATTTGAAAACAGTCTGTTCATTTCAATTATTCATTTGTTCCTTCATATGTTTTGTTGGTGTGTGATTATTTGTTTTCTACAGTGGATATTGTCCCCTGTCTGAATTACAGCTAAAATAGTTATTCTCCCATTCTGGGCCCTGTTTTCTTGCTATGCTTGTTGTTTCCTTTGCTATGAAGAAGCTATTTGACTTCTTTTTGTTTTGGGACCTGATTCACAACCCCTGTTCTTGTCTCTAGCAGATTTCACATTTGGGGTTTTAAATTAAGGTCTTTGGGTTGATTTTGCACAGCTAAGAGAAATGGATCTTGTTTCTTTCTTCTGGATAAATAGTTGTTCTAGCACCATTTATTAAATAGGCAAAAGATCCTTGTTCAGCACTCAGTATCACTGCTCAAAAAGGACCTTACCTGAAAAGAAGTCTAGGGAATCAGCAGAAAGAAGATGGTTCAGGGATGGCTTTTCCAGGCTCAGGTTGGCTCTTGCTGAAATGCTGTTTTTGAGACTTGGGAACTTTCTCTGGCCTTGAAGTAAACTTACAGGCAAAATGCTTGAAACATTTGAAACTGAGTGAAGTGAATTGATGTGTTTATTAACTATTAACTAACTAACCATTATTCTACCGTGCTCATTATTTAGAGCTGAAAGATAATTCAGCAGTTAAAGGGTTGGCTGCTCTTCCTGATGACCTAGGTTTGATCCCCACATTGACATGGAGGTCAACAATGATCTATAACTCCAGTTTTTGTTCTTCTCATATCATCTTTCTAGTCTCTGGGGGCTCTGAATGCACATTGTACACAGACATATATGTAGCCAAGACATTTACATGCATAAAAAACAAATTGCTTTTAATTTTTTAGTATTAATTATTTTATCTTAAACAGAAAGTTATAAAAAATATATTACTAATGAGCGATAAATTAGTTTTTAATTACAATTGAGAAGTTGGAGGGTACTAAAGCTATTTACACAGATGTCACTTAAGAAAGGTAGTGTGCAGATGTTGCTAATGAAACTGGTATTTTAGATACTTTTTAAAATCTTCCACAATATAAGAGCACAAATGTTCTATTTATGTCATGATATAGATTAAACCTCCATTGCTCTACAGTCTTTCCTGCTGGGCCATTTCACAAACGGTAAACTACCAACATCAAATCATGTTACTGGGGGATTAAAACAAGTCCTTCCTACTCATTCATGTCTTCACTGAAATCTGTCCCCAATTCTGTGGCAAGATTGACAATGGTCTCTTAGAAATTTGTTTATTTCTTGGTAAATGTTGTGACATCATGCACTAGAGCTGCAGGACCTCAAGCCAAACAAAATTCCTGCATGAAGAGGGGAGGATATAAAATCCTAGCCTAATTGAGGGCTTATTGGCAATTGATATTTGCTGGTAGAGGAAGAGACTGTTTCTTTTATACATATTGTCTTTGGTAGGTCCACCACACTCCAGGATAATAGTGCACATCAGATTAATGTTCCTTCTAAAAGGATCTCATTATTTGTGGGTTTCTATTCTTATCACTTAAAGGTTACAATTGGTAACTGTCCTAGGTTTATAGGATAGACTTGTAGGTTTTCACTATGAAGTTTTCTAATGGTTAATCAGAAATTCCTGCAATTGGCTAAGATAAATAGATAGATAAATAGAATAAACTTTGATATTGGGAGCACATGTGGTGAGGTGCTTACAGTGGTGAGAGGTTAGGAATGAGGTGAATGTACTGAAGAGGGGTTAAGCTCCTCCTTTAGCATTTTCTGAGAAAGGACTACAATGTGTCTTAGGTGGCTCAGATTAGAAATGCAGTAGCAAAGGATAAGAGCACATAGAAGCTGTTCAATTATTGAGACTCTCAATTAAATAATAAAACAAGAATGAGCAAATCCTCTATTTAAATCTTAGCTTTCTCATGCCCTGAGTGAGTATTGCTGGAGTTCCTGCAGAGCTTTTCAGCTAGCTTGAATCTGCAGTGTTAGCACCCAGGCTTTGACCTGCCTTTAGTGACTGCTACCTCTGTGTCCAATACCTTCTGTATGAAGTATATAAATCTTGTCTGAAAGCTTCTTCAAGGGTTAAAGCCTATGCAAAGGTGGTTGCAGAAGAATTGGTGAGATGAAAGAGTTCTGTCACTGAGAATTACTTTGCCATTTATCTCTTTTGTGGAGCTTAAACTAAGTGGTTTTTGTTTGTGGAAATTAACTTGCTACAGGAATAAAACAATAAAGAAAGGCTTTGCACAACTGCAGTCGCTTGACCAGAAGTAACTAAAAATCATCCTTTACTGGCCCTGTTTCTTCCATGGATCCATGTGAACTGCATGCTCAACACAACAGGTTGTAAACAATAATATTTTTCCTAGTAATTATAAATATGAACATTCTTTCTACTTTGCACATCAGACCCTTAAATAAACGTGATCACTGACATTGTAGCTTGCTGTCTCTTACATGTGTGCTGTACTTTACCAAAGTACATAGAAATAAATATTGTATAATTGTTATGGTATAAATATGGAATGTCCCCACATAGTCATGTGTTTGAACTCTAGTTCCCATTCAGGTGGCATTTTTTGGAGGTTATGGTGCCTTCAGAAGGTGAAGTTTTCAGAATAGCCAGAAGTTGTTGTCATGTTGACATCTGCTTTGGTCATTTTTTTTTTTTATTTTTACGATAGAGTCCTCCACTGAACTGTACCATTCTGGCTACAGTGGCTGACCATGGAGCTTGGATCTAACAGTATCCTCCCCCTAGCACTGCACTTGTAAACAGGTACAACCCTGCCTATCTTTCAATGGGTTTTGGGGAACTACAATAAGGTTCTCATCTTTATCCAAATACTTCCACCACCCAGATCCACCATGCTAACTCCTCAAATGCCATCTCTTGGCAGAAACTTCTAGTAAAACTGTTCCACCTGTATCATGAGAAACACAATTAGTTCATATAAGAAAAAAAAGCAGAATGACCCCAGCTAAAACTTCTAGAAATAGAAGATAAGTTACCTCGACTAGATTTTTCCTGTAATCAGATTGGTGACTACCACAATTGTCATCATAGAGAGAACCTTAATTCAGTAACTGATAGAAGCAGAAGCAGAGATTCACTGCCAAGTACTTGGCCAAGCCCCAAGAATCCTGTGTAAGAGAGGCAAGGGAGATTATATGAGAAATGGAGGTCATGGTCATCATAGTGAACCCACAGATACAGCTGACCTGAGCTCCTGGATAATCAAAGACTCTGGACCAACAGCTAGGGAGGCCGTATGGGACCAACCTAGCCTTGTGCTTGAGTGTGACAGATGTGTAGCTTGGTCTTCTTGGTGGCTCCTAACTGGAAGATCTGGACCTGACTTTGGCTTCTGGAAACCTATTTGTGAAGCTTTGTTCCCTGGCCCAGACATGATGCAGAGTTAGAAACTTGGCCTTCCCTCAACTTGATGTGCCATGCTTTGTTGACTCCCTTAGGAGACCTGCCCCTTTCTGATTAGAAACTGGAGAGGAGTTACTAGGGGTAGGTAGATGAGAGGTGGCTGAAGGGAATGGAAGGAGAGAAGGAAAATTGTGGTGAGAGAGGGGAAATTATTATAAAAATAATGATTATTTTAAAAATATCTGTTACAGCTCTGAGGGAAACTGTCTTTATTGTCCAAAGCACTTTTCTACACAGACACTCCCAGAAGGAAACCTGATAAGATCACTTCCCACAAACTCACATATACTTCACAGACCTATCAGAGGGCTCTTCATGTTTGAAAGAACATTTGCTAATTATTTCATGCATTATCTATACATCAATCTTGTTAATATGACACTAAGACTTTAATTTTTCATGACATTGTCCTGCCTGGGATCATTAGACTGAAAGAGGGGACCCTCGAGAGGTACGACAGACATTGTCATCTAGATTTTCACATTCAGCCATCTTGAGAAATTCCAAATAACATTAGTGTCTCCCTTAATAATTTTTCTCATTGAGTTACGTATTGGTCTTTGTGTAAACCTAAAGTTTGTGAAGAAAGACAAACTACATGCATCTGACAGACCGTTTGAATTTTGTCGAGAGTCTTGTTACACATTGTTCACAGTTCATCAACACCTAAGGACTAATAGTCAGAAAACATGTAGAAATTAGGGCAGAGGTTATTGTCAGCCATGAACTGGAAATATTAAAGGCAGCAATATAAGCATAAAATGTGGATGAGAGTGTATAAAAAGATACAAAATTGCACACTAGGGCCAGGATATTTGGGGTAGCTCTGTTCTCAGGAGTGGGTTTGGAGGAGAGTTTTGTTTTGTGGATGTGCTGCATCTGTTTCCTGTGCCTATGTAGAATGTACACCATGGTGCTGCTAGACTAGAGCATGAGGTCTGAACATGAGACTTCAGGTAGCAGTATCAGCAATATATACAATGAATTTGTGATTCCATCCTGAAGCTCTGCAGAACAGTACCCAGAACTGTCCTGACCTTCGAGATGTCAGTGGGGTCCGGGTCACCTGTAGGGAGAGAATTGGAGGGACAGGAGATGTGTAGAAGGACCCTCAGTCTAAGACTCTGATCTAGTGGTCAATCTGTATTATTTCCAGGATGTTTTTATATGCTTTTGCAGGAATGCAGGTACAAGGAGAAGGGAGGGTTAATGAGGGAGCAAAACTCAGCTTACTGTTAGGCAATTATGACCAATTACGTGCCAAGGTTAGTGAGTTCCCTTGTGGCTTTTCCAAGGATGGTCTTGATCTAAAGAATGCTGTCCCACTCTGAAGAATGAAGAAGTCAAAGACAAGGTGCTTAAGGAAGGTTCTTTCAGTTTCACCTGGTCCCAGAAGCCTCTCTGCAGTGAGACTAAGTTGTGACATAAATTCACTGTAAGGCTCTTCAGGTCCTTGTCTGAATTTTTTTAAAGATGTCCTTACTGAGCCTTTCTGAGGTAGGTGTGATCGAGCATGGAGTCCAACATTCTGGATCAGAGCCAGGAGTCTGGGAGCAAAGCGCACCTGCATTCTGTTCTTATCATCAGCGTGCTGCCCAGGAGTTTTCTCTAGAACCTCGTATTTGAAGAAGGTTTCTCTGCATTCCTCTGAGAAATTTTCCTGAAACTCTCTATAAATTCTGCTTTCCACAGCACATAATCATCCCTGCTGAGCATGGCTATGGTCAAGAAATACCAATCATGAGGAATTGGCCAAGGCTTACTTCGATTTTCTAACTGTGGAGAGCAAAGCTTTGCCTAACTCTGACCAAAGTCACATCTCATGATTCACTGGCATTTACAGGAACAGGCTGATAGCAGGTCTTGTTTACACCTTGTTTATTGTTTATGACTTTTGCTGGAAATGGAAATGTGCCCTTACTCCTCTATACTACCATGCTCATTATCTCAACTGCCTTCCCCCTTCTCCAGCTGCAACTTACTTTTTTTTCCAAGGTTAGCAGCAAGTGTGAGAACCAACCCCTTCACCCTATATACACTCAGTTCATTCTGTTAATAAATGGGGGCTTGAACAGATCTACTGTCCTGCCCTCATTCTTTGCATCTTTCTTGTCTCTTCTGCCATTCTCACTCCCACCCTCCAGGGTCTCTGTTGACTTTACCCTTGGGCCAGGTCATCTAACAAGACAATGCATGGTATAAGAGGCTGTGGGACTGTTTTGGCAGGGCAGATTTAAGCTTCTCAAGAAATCTAAGATTTAATCTCCTGTAAAACTGTCCTCCTGTTCCAGGATCATCCCCCACCTCTTACTCTCTTTCCTATTCATCCACCCCTTCCCCCCCATCATCCCCTGCTTACGTTTTATGACTCCTAGATGATGTGGGCTGGGAGCGTCAGACTGTCTGATTCCTGATTACTGGGAAGGCAAGCCTGGTTGGGACAGAGATTTTAGTTTAATTTTCTGTGCACTTAGGAGGGCTCCTGTAGCAATGAGGTTTTTAGTTTCGGGTTGCTAGAGGTCTAGACTCATAGACTTGTCATCTTAATTCTTTAGCCACCCATACTTGATTAGGCTTTAAAAATGATTTAGACATTTATCTTAAGTTTATGTTGTTTGGTCTATGGCTTAGGCATAGTTTTAGTATTTTTTATACTTTATGTTAATTTATTTGTATTAATTTGTCTTGTTATGTGGCCTGTGGCTTATTTATGGTTTTTGTATGTATTTTGAGGGTGGGACATTTGGCTTTGTTTGCCTTTGAATTTGCTTTTTTTTCCCTAAGTTTCCACATCTGGCTCCTCTTTATTAGAAGCTGGAGGTCAGCTCCCGAGGGGTGGACAGTCAGAGTTATGAGCTGTTTCCTTCTCTTCCAGATCTGCCTCCTCGGCTGGGTGGAATTAATTGTTCAACATCTCCAAAGCAGAGGGAGGGATAGATCTGAGACTGCTTAGAGTTTTTTTTGACTTGTCATGTTTGCCAGACAGAGTTTTTATAGAAGTCTGACTATCTGGCATATTGATAATCACAAAGGGGCTGGGAAGTTTGCTTCACAGCTTGTTCTCCATGAATTATGACCTCAAGCACATCTGGGGCATCTTTGTGAGCTCTCAAAATATCATTAATTAAATTCAGTAGGAGAAGGTTGTTGTGGATACATTTTCAGGCCAAAAATACTATAATAATCATTGAGACAGTCTCCTATTCTTTTCCAGTGGTTATCATCTATTGTTGCTTTGGGGGGAAACTAAGGACATGTATCTCTTATATAAACATGTTTTTTTTATATCTTTTTTCTTAACCTGTATTCCTTGTATCTTGGAAGAGATGCCAGAGATTGAAACCAGGACCTTTTTGAGGCTGTAAATGTACAGATGTTGTGACGATATTGCCTGTCCCATGGATACTCACCTCTTACCTTTTATTATCATCTCTTCTCCTGTGCAACAATCTGTCTCTCAGACAGGTGGTGCTGAGGTGATCATGAACTCCACTAGGCTTCCAAGTTTTCCTAGAAGACAATGTTCTCAACCCATAGCAGGCAGTGAAGTCCTCAAGGTTAGTTCTCTGTATGTCCTGCCCAACAGGACTTCAACTGGGCCATGGTCACCAGTAAGGAAGGGATGTTTCAGGATAGAAGACACAAAGAAGGACCAGAGGAGGGGAATTGCTGTTTGAGTGGTCAATTTTTAATATTTCTAGGCTGTTATATATGCTTTTGTAGGGCTTCGGATGCAAGAATAAGGGAGGGTCAGTGAGGAGTTAAACTTGGCTTTCTGATATGCAATTATGAGATATGGTCAATGTGTTAGGCAACTATGAGCAATTGTGACCCAAAGTCAGTGAGTTTCCTTGTAGCTTTTCCTAGGACTGTCTTAATCTAAAGCATGCTGTCCTAATCTAAAGAATGATGAAGGAAGGAATTTTTTAGTTGATTCTTGGCGAATGAAAAGGCTCCTGACAGCTAGAAAATAAAGTTTGTGTCACATACTGACTCCCCATACAGCTTTACAGCAGCCTCTACTCTATAAAACATTTAGCATGTTCATCAAGACTTCTTGCATATCTAGAACACAAATTGTCCCCTCCCCCATAAACACAATACTCTCACCCTTATATCCCAATTCTATTTATTGGGATGACATACAGGCCTCAGTCCAACACTGGCTAGTTATAAATGAAATGTTAAAACCTAGAAACCGCCCAGTCCCAGAAGCCTGGATATCTCAGCTGGTTTGCTTGGATCTGGAAGGAATGGATAGGCTGAAAGCAGTAACTAGTGCTATCTGGCAAATAACACTTATCTGGCAAATAAATCTTCATTCTTTGACTGGTTAGTACACCAACAGAAGGTATGGTCCAAAGTAAAGTTGTGCCTCCTAGCCTCAAGGTCTGGATTAAATGTGTGTGTGAGCCAGCATCAAGATCAGTGAAAAAGGCATGTTTTCTTCCTGGCTCAAGATCGGTATCAGAGGTGTGCTCTCCCTATCTGGGTAGAAGTTCATTCTAGACATAGTTAGGATGATAAGTCAGAATAGCCATCCTACCATATCACCTAGTAAGGGCACCTGTGTTCCCTTGGGACATTTATATATTTTTTGTTTCCTACATTTTCAATGAGCACATTGTTGCATTTATAAAGTTTTTTTTTTTAATTTGTGAGACTTTGTTCAGGGAAAACAATGCCAGCTCAGTTGTGTGCACAATTTCTTTATCTTAACAAGAATACTTCATTTTCCTAAATTTTGAATACCTTATGAGCTATTTCTGATTCTCTCTTCCCCTCCATTTGCCTTTTGGATGTTCATGTGTATATCTGGGGTCAACAGATAAAGAAAATCTAATTTAATTTCTTTAATATAATTTAATTTCTTTGAAGGTCTTCAGGTCCTCCAGATCTACAGGAGGATACAGTTGGTTTGTCTCTATGAGCTACTCAAGAAATGCTTATGGCAATTTGTCTGTGCCCTCTGTTTTAAATCAATTCTTTTAGACATATCAGTATATTTGTGAGCAGCCTGCCTAAGACTGTCAAGCAGAGCCTGGTGACATTCACCAAGTGACCTCCTACCTTCTGTCACATAGGGACAAGCTGTTCTTATTCCACCTAGAACATTGTCAGATGCTGTTATTTTAAGATCATTTTCAGGAGTGCTCAATCCGGTCAGTGACTTAGCTGCTTCTCTAGGATTAACCCTCGTTCTCCCTTAGTGAAAAGTGTTTGAAGGATTTGTTGATAGTCAGAGCAGATGAGGAAAAATTAAAGGAAACAGAATCAATCACAGAAATCAGAAATAGATGGTATGGGCTAAAGGGGGGATTTTTTTTTACCCACATATAAAGACCCTTTGTATTAAAGGAAACATAGAGTTGTCATTCTTTAGAAGCCTGACAAGATAGAAGGAGAGTTTATTTAGTTGTGTCTGCTAAGGAACAGAAATAGATCCTCAGGCTGGGAGAGAGAGGTGACTTAATGTGGTCACCCATAAGGATGACTCTAAAAGGTGAAAGAAGTGGAATGATAAAAAAAAAGATTCTACTGGAAAATCCAGGGCAAAGTTGTTAGATGTTAAGTAGATTGTCCTGTGGGAATGTGAAAGAAAGGAGGAAGAAGTGGAATCTCTCAGGAAATACTGGGGTGGCAGACAATAAAGATGTACAGCAGAGAGAAAAGATTCCACAGAGATTCATGAATGGCCTGATTTCTGATGAGCATTTTGTCCTTGGTTAGGAGACTCTGGGAGTCTTTTTGCTATGAACAGTTCCTGGCCCATCCAGGAGCACATAAACCTTCATTCATGGAAATAGATTTGTTTGTGTTTCTGACCAGGTTTGAATATACAATATATGGTCTGGGAAGTCAGGAAATTCATGGATGTTGTTGCCTGTGGCTAAGGAAACCTGAGAGTAAAATATGCACTACTGGATGCAATTCTTTCCTGAATGGAAGGCATACAGTGCACAAAACAACCATAGGTGGTTCTTGACTATAGGGCAACAGTGTTATGACTGAAATTTAAGATAGCACAGTGTGTCAACATTTGATAAAACACAGCTCAAAGTTGTTTAAGACTTTTGGGCCTCTTACCAATATTTACCTGTCTATTCAGCTGAACCAAGCACAGAACATAGAAGATTTATAATGAAGAAATGCAGAAGACACACAAAAAATAGAACAAGACACTCGTAACCAAGAAACAGATTCTAAAATAAAGTAAAAAATGAAAAATACCAAAACATAACCAAAACAAAAGACACCCGCTGGTCAAAATGACAAATAATTTAACCTTAGATAGGAGTCTTGGTACTTTGTCAGATACTCTTCTGTCCCCACCAAAACTCACACTGAATATTTTAAAAGGAGATGATCTTATGAATTACTGGTGGAGGCATCCTGATTGATTTTTTCTTTCCCCTTTACCTCAAGAGTCTGTGAAACCAAGAGATTACTCATGGTTCTTGGGACTTTGTCAAGGCATGTACCCTAACAGATTATGGCTTTTCAGTCTTTTCAGAGAATCGCAGAAATAGAAGATTTGAGTGAGGTTTAGTCTCTACGGGGCCTGCAAGACTGTTAATCTCACCAAGTAAGAAGGAAAACCACCATTGTAATGAAAGCCCATAATGCAAGCTTTATTTACTCTACATAGGACTGACTTTCCAGAGTGAGGTTTGAGAGTACAGTGTGCTCAGTACTCTGTTTCTCTGGAAAATGTGTAAACTGGGGATTTTGTAACATGAGTATTTGGAAATCAAACTTTATAGATGAGGGTAGCAGACTATATTATTTGACAGATAATCTTGTCACAACATCTCACACTTTCCTGAAAATGCACCTTATCTCATGAGAATTGAGTCTAGCTTTATTCTAGTTATATAACAGCTCAAGTTGCTGGGAAGAAATATTTTAACTTTTAAGTAGAGTATGTGTAGCCCAACTTGAATTTTGTAGTACCTAAAGACACATATTGTGACCTCATAACATACATAATGTATTTTTACTTTAAAATTGAATTAGGCTGGCTTATGAGACCTACAGGCAGAAAGAAAGTGAAACTCAGGTATACCATTGATTGTGCATATGTTGCAGGTGCAAAGATCATTTTCTGTGGAAAATACTACTGGAAAGTCTCAGTATTCTGATTATGATTATTGATGTGCCACCAGAACTTCAAAGGCTATGCTCTCTTTAGTGGACACAGCAAGATTCAAAGATTTGAATTAGGGAACTATTTACTGTTTCATCCCCATATGTACTCAATTCACCTTGTCCTCTGTGGAATCTGGCTAGGAACCACTCCTCCCTTCCTTGACCAAGATGCTCATGCTGAACATGGACATATAATAATTTAATGCAATAAGGGGTCAGCTTTTGCCTTCCATTGTGTCCTGGGATACCTCTGCTTCTTGGTACTTGTGAGTTATACTATGGCTTTCTTATATCAGAATCTGTCTGACACATTCAATGAAGCCAAGTTCTTGAGATTCAGCATGCTGGTATTTTTCTGAATCTGGGTCACATTCCTCCCTGTCTACCACAGCACCTAGGGGAAGGTCAAGGTGACTATGGAAGTCTTCTCCATCTTGGCTTCTAGTGCAGACCTTCTCACTTTCATTTTTGCTTCAAAGTGCTACATTATCTTGATAAGGCCAGATAAGAACTCACTTCATCAGGTCAGGAACAGACCACATTCTAGAAAGAATAAGTCTCTCAAAACCTAGTTCAAAGCTCAACAGAATTATTTGTTGACATATATATTTGAGTGATAATGTCCAAATTGTGTATCAACTGTGTGTTATACAATAATAGTATGGGTTTCTTTTGGGGGATTATCATTTTTTCATCCAGTTGTATTAACACCTCTCTATATTGGAGCCAATGAAGATTTTCATGACTGAAATGAAGGTAGTATTTTTATGTGAGCAGGAACTCACTTGTATCTGGAATTGTATAAAAACTTTTGCAAAGAACATGATATTTAAAACTCAGGAATTTTTCTATATCTGACTCTGCTTCTGGAATTAAAAATGGCCTACCCCACACTTGGCTTATGAAGAGAATGTATATTCTTCTCTAACATAGACTGTCAATATTCATATTATTGATTTAAATAGCTTGAGAAATTCATGTATCTGCTCCCCATTTGTAACAATTAATGTTGTTTGAAATTTGGAAAGTGTATCATGGTATAATTTCATTTTATCTTTTAGTCATTGTGGTAAAATATGTAAACTTGAGTTGTAGTATATTATATTCAATTTTCATTACAACAAACTTGTTCAAAATAATTCTTTTCTTAAGACTCTTGGACCCTTTAATAAATTATCATATTTTATTTGTGTTTGTATGGTATATTGAAGACTATTAGATTTTCTAGTATATTTTTATATACATGACATTATTTCAGTCATTGAATAATATGTGGCATGCTGAGTCATAATGTAGATGTAGTAAGTAGTTTTAATTTACCCGATGTCAAGTGTCAGTCAGTCAGAACAAGTATCTAGGCCTAAATACATAAAACAATGTGATAATTTAAGTCACATTTCCAACAGTTATAGGTATAGGTGGCTACTCACAATTCTCTTTAAATATAGATCTTTATACATATTCTATCAGAATGATTTCTTCAATTAAATACTTTCTCTTTATTTGATACATATTTATTGAAAATTATAATTTGGTTACAGCCTGCAATTTTATTATTAATGCTTCTCCAGAATTTATTATTATTTCATAAACACACATACAATATGTTAAGTAAAAAAAAAATCCATGTCCACATCTTTTAAAAAATGCACACCTATAAAACAGGCCTTTACTACTGTGACTTTTTTCTATCTGTGGAGACTTCTTTGCTCTTATGCCTATAACTAGTCTGGGATCTTAAAATTGTCTTGTAAGCTGTAACTAAAGATAATTCCTGGCTATAAAGTTCAAAGATTTCATGGTCCTGTGCATAAATACAGAAGATGACAGTTAATAATTCTGATGTTGATGCACCAGAGAAATAACACTGTGTCTGAGAAATCTTGTTAAGCAAGTTCTATGAGACCAAAGATATTTAAAATTAGATTCTGCTTTATGTAATTGTTTTCATGTGGCACTAGATTTCTTCCCTAAAAACTGCTATGGATTTTCTCCACATTGTTTTAATATTATGTAGATAGTCTACATTTTGGGTCTACATATGTCTGTGGATGATCAAAAGATGGCTTCACATCAAGTTGTATAACTTTGATGAATAAAAATACTACTGGGAATATTTTTATACACTAAATAACAGAACAATTCTCAGCTACAAAAACATCTTTTTACTCATATAGTTAAGACCTTATAAAAAAAACAAATCCAAAGCAGACTACCATACTCATGCAGACAATTTTCTCAGACAAATTCCCAAGTGTATGTTGAACTAAAATCAGGCTGATAAAATTGAACCCTGGCTCCCTGCCCAGTTCTTCACAGAAGTTGGCTTTCCAAAATACTCCCAATGAAATGAAGCTCAAGACTCATCTAACGGTTTAATGTTTATGTCCCGAATTTCAATTTCACTCTCTGTGATGTCTCTCAGGTTCCATACATGGTAACTCAGTGGCCTATCAGTGTGACCTTCCTAGCCTGAGAAAACCATTATTTGTCATGGCATTGTGGATTGTTAACTTATATAATGCTATGTGACTTTGACTATGAAACTCATAATGGTCCAGAGTTTTGCTGTTGGAAGGGAGATGTGTGCAGAAAGGGATATGTAAAGAAGATGAGTAGCTGGTTAAAGAGACATCAGTGAAGAGATAAGGAGCTGTGTGTTGAGAGAGAGAGAGAGAGATATGTGTGTTTGGAAGGGAGATGTATGCAGAAAGAGCTGTGTAGAGCTAGGTAGATTGTTAGACCCTCTGGTGAGACCCTCTGTCTTCTCCCTCCCCTCCTCATAAATAACCAATACTAGCAAGGCAGGTTAAGTCAGGGAAAAGGCTGGAGTTAAGAATAGCACCAAATTCAGGTCCAAAAATACTTATGGTCTGGGGCTGGATGGCAAACATTCCTCACATGAGGGCACACTGTCAGTACATGACCAGTTCAAGCTAATAAAAGCCTTAATGCTAAAGCAGCAATAACGCCATTTTGCAAGGCTTGCAAACTATAGAAGTGCAGGGTGGCAGTAAAAATAGTTTTGGGTGGGCCCCAGACCATGACCAAGAAAAACAAGCTAAGGCCTTGAGATAACCAACATACCGGGTGACCTCGACCAAGGCCAGCAAATCCAGGAAAACAGCTTACGAGACAAAATATTTTGGGAAAAATAACCGGTGGTCTTGGCTTGTGGTTTGGCCCCGGCTGTGGGCCAAGACCAACATCAGCCACCTGGACTCTGACTGCCCCTCTGAGGTGGTCTCATTGAATTAACCAATCAGAACCCTGTAACCATGCATCTGCTTTTGTACACACGCTTCTGCTTCCCATACACTATAAAAAGGCCCTGAACAAAGGCCTGGGTGCTCAAGTCATCCCGAGTGACTTGGCCCACAGGATCCTGTGCTTCCTCAATAAACCTTGTGCTGATTGCATCTGAATTGTGGATTCGGCTCGGTCTTTGGGTCCTGGGGTCTCTTCCTGAGGGAAGATCCGTTCTGGGGGTCCTGTACCCCCAGGGGTCTTTCAAGATAAGAGAACTGTTACTATGTAGAGGAACTGTATGAAACAGCTGTGTGAAAGGGGTGTGTGAGAGTGTACTGTAGAAAGAGCCCTGTGTAGAAAATGTGCAAAAGGGGGTAAAGGGAGAACTGTATAAAGCAGTGTAACTGTGTGTAGGAATGTGTAGTTGTATAGAATGGGCGTATAGCTGTGTAGAGAATGTAGGTAGCTGTGTGTGTATAGAGTTATGTTTTCAAGATTCAATAATGAAGTTATTCATTAGAATATGTGTTGTCTTAATACCCCACAGATAAAAAGTCTAGCCCTTGCTCAATTTGTGGATTTTTTTGTGAACCCTGGTGTTTCCTGGTGGCAAGACCCACCCCCTAAAAGTCACAGAAGAAATCTATGCCTAATTCTGGAAGGCAAACCAACTATGAAGAGATAGTGAAGTCTTGGATATTAGAAGAGAAGCTATTTCTGTCACTTTACTAAAACTACATGGTCCCTCAACATTCTAAATGTTTGTTTTCATATATATAATTAAATTTAGACCTTGGGTCTCTTTAAACATATGCCATATTAAAACATGCACTTATACATAGTCATCATCAATTCAATGAAGCATCATGGATCCCAGTTCTACTGATAATTTAACAGGAAATACACGTCTAAGGTTCAGGTTTCACTAAGGAAGATGGGACAGCAAAAATATTGTATGAGCCTAGGGACCAATGAGCAATGAGCTTGCTGTTAATTATGTCACTTAGGGATGTTATGCAGTACCCATAAATGGAATAAAGTATGATCAACATGATCAAATATGAGGAAAATACACGATGTACTAGGACCACAACAACACACTGCTGACATGAATTGTGAATGGGAAAATCTCAAGAGATCTCAATCATTCAAGAACCACAGGGAACAAAGTAATGTGGACAGAGGAGGAAAGGTCTCCCATAGGACAGAGCAAACTAATGTATAAGACAAAATGATATCCATAGATAATTTACAATTACACAGGTGTCACCCATATATTATATAAATTACATTGTCTTGTATACACACATATTAATCATATATAAATTATATATTATCATTTAATATCTTGTATAAGTTCTTTGTGTATATGTTATATATTATGTATAGTAATTACATATAATTTATATTCCAAAATATACTCAATACATTCTTATATATGTAGATGATAGATAGATAGATATAATATAACAATTAAAGGATTTATGAATTGAAGAGAGATAGAATGGGTATACAGGAGAAAATAGTAGTAGAACAAAAGAAAAAATAAGGTAATTTTATTATAAACATAAAAATAAGAATCCTTCCTATTCATTAGTATTCAGTTTTTGTATATGTCTCCTATATTTTCTTCCATCTTTAAAGAGTTATCCTCTAATAAAAACCAAGGAATAAATACATTTATATTTGAATCACAATGAGTGCATGATGCATAGAGATATTTTTCTTGCTTTAAGATTGATCTGACTTTAAATCTGAGAATAATTTCTTTTGCAATAGAGACACTTTATGTTTAAAAAACATGTCTATAATAATAATATCGTGACTTGACTATGGGATAGATTGGCCTAACATTCTACTAACATCCTATTGCTTTTCCACAATGAGCTTTTATGAAGAAAGTACTTTGCTCCAGATCAAAAGAAACTGACAATAACAAAGCCTACTATTTTAAATAAGAAAGTATCATAAAAATTATAATAATTATTGTTAATAAATATCATATAGGGAATCGATAACCTACATATACTCCTTCTTATACATTCTCAATAAAATCCAAAGGCTTAATCTCTCTTAACTTCAGTTTATCTAGTAGTGTTTAAGAACTTTTCTGAGACTGGAGACATGGCTCAGCAGTTAAGAGCACTAGATGCTCTTCCAAAGGATACAGGTTCAATGTCCAGCACCCACATGGCAGCTCACAACTATATGTACCTCCTGTTCCAGGAAATCCAACACCCTCACATAAACATGCATGCAGGCAAAACACTAATATACATAAAATAAAAATAATTAAGTTATTTTTCAAAATAAAAAGACTTTTCCTCTCAGGATTATAAAGTGATGAGACACCCAATAATAATCTATTTTAAGATATTTTAATATTTAATCATTGGCTACTAAGGTAGAGTCATAAGTTAGTATAATGAAGTTCATATTTGTGATGTAATAATATTAGTCTTCAGGTAGGTTTTCTTCTTTATTTGTTAATTTTTCTTTTCTGAATTTTCTTTTGACTCCTCTAATGTGCCTGCCTGTCCTCTTCCTTATTTATCCTTCCAGTTCCATTATTTTACTTTAGCATTGACATCACACCATTCTGTCTTCCCTACCTGGAGTAACACCCCCAATGGCCATGTACTAACTTCATGACCTCTATGTAATGTCAAATTAAACACACATATAAAAGAATCAAACTTAACACACACCAAATGGAAAAAACACAGTTTTGTGTTTCTTGGTCCGGTTTCTCTCACTAATAATCACTGTTAAAGCTCTTCTAACTTAACATGAAACTTTCATAATTTTAGATTTCTTTGTATATAAAAAGAGTTCATAGAGTAAATAGGTCACATTTTTATTATCTTTTGAAAAGTTGGTGGTCATCTCTGCAGATTCCATTTCCTGGATACTGTAAGTAGAGTCACAGTGAATATGGATGAGCAGGTAACTATAGAGTAGGATTTTGAGGACTCTGGACAAATAAACCAAGATAGCTTTAGCTGGGTTGTATGGTAAGTAGACCTATTTACAGCATTTAGAGAAACATTCACAGTGAGGAAAACACCGACAAAACAGGTTCAAATTCTCACCAGCAGTGAAGAAGGGTTTGTCTTTCCTCACATCCAGATCAGCATTTGTCCTCACTGGCCATTCTGTTTCGGTAATAATATCAAATATCAATGTAGTTTACTGTACATTTCCTTAGACAACTCTCAGTTTAGTTTGGTGTCCCACCTTATTGTGTGTTGTTTTCATTAGTTTCTGTTCGTTGTTTGTTTTTTACATTAATGTTCTTTACTAATGGCAGATTCTAATGAACTGTCAGATATATAACTGCAAAGTTTTATTTCACTTTTCATGCTGTTATTTCACTCCAATAATGAAGGAGATTTTCTCATAAAATGTCAATAGTGCAATGCCTTCAGTTATGAATGCAACACTAAGGAAATTACCTTTGAAGATGACACTTGATCTCAACGTTTTCTAATGTGAATGTTAATTAGTTACATTGTATTGTATACTGTTAGCATAAAGACACAAACAAGCTATTACTGTAACTACATTTTTATTCTACAATTAATGAGACACAGTTCTCAATACTTTATTATCCATATGGATAATTTTGGTTTGGTCCCATACCACATCAGGTAATCATGAATTGGAATGATACAAGCATATTTGATAATGTATGGAAGACAGACTTTGGGATTTCATCATCCATACTGATCTCCAGAGAACTCAAGTGATAACAGCAAATCCAAACTGCAACAAATCTTTGAGAGGAGAGCAAGAAACTTGTAATTGTTGGTAATTCTGGACACCTGGGGAAGAGGTGCTCAGAAAAGTTTTCCTTGCCTGATGCAAACTTGTGTGCCCACTAATTACAGGTCTGAGGGTATAAAAGGTAACAAAATCAAAGACTCACATCTAGGGCATTGGCTGCCTCTTCCCACTACATGTCAGGAAGCATAAGTCCCTGTCAGTGAGATTGCCATCTTCAGAAGGGAAACAGCATCTTAAGTGCATCCCATGGGGTCTGTGAGTCAAAAGCCACAAAGCCAAACAAATCTGAAGAATCTAGAAAAGCAAGACCCCTAACAATACTGTGGGAATTGAACTCACTTACATTACAAAGCCTCCTATCAAGTGGAGAAAGATATAAAGCATGGACTCAGGACACAGGAAAAGAAGCAGGAGGTAAGAGACAAAAACACAGATTCTGACACTTTTACCCTCATGAATCTTCTGCTCCTTCTTGTTATTTATTCCTGCAGATGAAAAAAACAGGAATGTAAAGAGCTGAGAACAGCTGCTTTAAAATCAGTCTCCGGAAAATCTATGATCCTGGGAATCTTCCTGTTGATGAGCTGATTGGACAGATGGCCCAGTGTGCTTCAGAAAGTGGGAGGAAGGTAAGTGAACCACGGAATCCCATGCAGAAAGCATACCTGAGTGTAAGAGTGCTTGAGTAGTAAAGTCTAGAGATTGATAGAGAGAGGGATTGCAATGAACCTGAAGATGTGTGGGTCATGATAAGGTGAGTTAACTCCAAAATCACGCTCAGGAAACTGTACACACAGAAAAAAATCAAGTACTGTTGTTTAACCAATTAAACACTGCCCTTCAGATATCGACCCTCAGGTTTCTTACATATATTGTTTTGATTCTCCCTTTGATCAGAAATTGTATGCTTGGCTAATTTGCTACTTGAGGATGCAATGTTATGGAGGAGCAAACTGACAGTGTGTTTATCTACTACAATACATCTATGAATCTAAGGCTTTTCTAGGGAATAATATATTTTATTTGTTGGTGTTTGAATAGCACAAATATCAAAGTGGAAATTTATGTCCTTCATTTTTATTTTTGTTTGGCACAGTTAGCACATACATCTGTGCATCATATTGTGACTGGATTGTTCTGAGGCCAGATCAGGGTATTTGAATCCATAGAACTATAAATACAGGCAGCTGTAAACTCTTATTTGTGTTGGAAATTGAACTCAGTTTCTTTGGAAGAGCAGTCAGTGATCTTCACTACTATGCCTCGTTCCAGCTCTGAATATTTCAAAGTTAACAAAGCACAAAGTTGATGCTGCCTAATGATAGTGTGTCCACACAACACCGTATTTGGGTGGTATACACACCTCATATCCTGGCTCATAGATCACTTGATTAGGTATCAACTAGCACTGAAGTGTGCCATCAGATTAATAGGCACACTGTGTGTGTTTCACACATGTTTACTTTGGACTATTTACTTTCTAGAAATTAAGTCAAGGCATGTGAATATTGCTGGGTTTAATTAGGCTATCATATTACTTGCTCTTCTAATGTAAATATACATTAATCACTAGGCAGATATCTAAAAAGTGGGCTGCTTTGGTACTGATGTGAATGATTTTTCTTAGGACTGGTTCCTGCATGGTTATAATTTCTGTTATACATTAAAATAACTAACATTCCCTAAGCATATGTATTTCCCCATACAAAAGAAAGTTACACGCACATAAAAACCATTGACTACAAGGCAAGAAAGGAATTAGAAAAAGACAAAAATTTATAAAAATCAAACCTAAGTATTGAGTTGTTCATTTTAAGAACTGCATTGTATCATATTTACAGGTAGTTGTAGGACACAGGAGCCTAACCGTTGACTTTGGGGATGTGAAAATCTGATTTTTTTCTCATTTCTCAAGCATAAATATAAAATAATTCAATCATATGAGCATATCTCACATTCATCATCTCATTAACTGGAGTTGTCAGAGCCTTTTATACAGACTGTTAATGTCACACACTGTCCTCAGAGTTGCTTATAATACATTATATGCAATTTCTCTCATCTTGTAACTATGTTTTTGAGTTATCAATTTAAAAAAAAATACAAAGAAGCATTTTCCTTTAGTCTTCCTATGGATATAAAATGCAGTGTGTAGTGTAATGCTTGTAGCAAATGCTTCATATTCCCATGACATGATTCAGAAACCATAAGATTTGACACCATGGTATCCAGTGAGATGGTTGTAGGAGTGATCATTTTATCCCAGACTGTGATTGGATTTGTTGGAAACTCCTTCTTAGTCTACAATTATCTGTTGCTTTACTTCACTGGGGTCAGGCTAAGGCTCACTGACTGGATCCTGCAGCACTTGATTTTAGCCAACATCTTAACTCTGCTGAGTATAGGAATACCACAGGCCACAACAGCTTTGGGAACAAAATACTCTCTGAATGATATGGAGTGCAAATTCGCCATGTATCTTCACAGAGTAGGAAGGGGTGTGTCCCTCAGCAGCACCTGCTTATTGGGTGTCTCCCAGGCTATTACCATCAGCCCAACAAGCTCCAGGTGGGCACAACATAAAGTCAAATCTCCCAGATACATTGCTTCTGGCTTGTGCATGATTTGGATCCTGGCTTTCATGGTAAACATTACTTTTCCTCTGTTTGTGAATGCAAGACGGAACCATAGGAACATGACTATTCTAAAACACTATGGATACTGTTCCTCTGTTCGTCATGACAAATCATTTGACATATTTTGTGCGATATATAAAACAAGTGTTGATTCTTTTTTCATTTTACTGATGCTGTGGTCCAGCAGCTCCATGGTTTGCATCCTCTACAGACATAAGCAGAGAATGAAGCACATTCACAGAAGCAACTTCTCCTTCAAGTCTTCCCCTGAAACCAGAGCCACAAAGACCATTCTTCTCTTGGTGAGCACCTTTGTCTGCTTTTACATCGTTTCGTGTGTCCTACAAATGCACATGAGTGTCCTGGAAAACCCAAGTGCTTTCCTGGTTAGCTTGGCTTCAGTATCTGCTGCATGTTTCCCAACTGTGAGTCCTTTCCTGCTTCTCCACCGTTAACTCTGTGAGTCTTCACTCTGATTTGTCTCTGCAGGGAATGTAATATTCTAACCATATCAGTAACATCAAAGTTGTGTGTTTTGAATAATGTATACACTTTATTTGCTCATGTATACAGACTTCATTATGTCATAAGAGCAGATGGTGGGCATTCATGAACTAACATGTACACATACAAATTGTGAGAAAATTATATATTTGAATGTTTTATATTGTTTTGTTACAAGAAGCATATTAATCTATTCCTATAAATTCAGAATTTGTCATAGTTCATAAAGTAATGGTTTTATTTACAATCTAATTTTTTACATTTATTTTGTCTTTTTCTACAGCAGCAGTCGGTTAAAACTCATTGAACAGTTTTGTCTTATCTACTTCTATTGCCAAAACAAAGACACCTCTAAATGAAAATAGCCAAATAGAGTTTTGTTACCTGTGTGCTATGAACAGAAAATAGTTAGAACCTTATAGGATTTGACCCAAAAGCATTCTGCTTGTGTATGTAATAATAGAGCTACTGAGGAAGCTTTTAACAGTCCTAAGGAGTGCTCTTATGGATATTTGTATCATACTTTTTAACATGACTTCTGTAAATCCTTTGTTTTCTGGAACCTCCATTTTTCAAAATTTATTAAAGTTTAATTAAAGATTAAATTTCAATTTTAAATTTTATTTGAATAAAATTTCCTATATGCATATGTGAGGGGGGCTATTTTCAAACATATTAAAAACAGTCAGAGATGTGAGAGGAGAGATCCACTTCTTTATTAAAAACATTTGGAGATATCAGAGGGATCTACCCACAGTCAGTTTAGGAGGAAAAACTACAGTTTCAGTTAAACTAGAGTTTACTTCTGGTACATGACCTGACATCTCAGAGCTCATTTCCGACATAGGAACACACTATTCAGCCTTGATACTGCAGGGAAGGATTTAGACCAATCCACTTGATAGGAATGACCAAACTGGCTCAATTGAAATGACTTGCCCTTAATAATGAATGAATGGTGAACTGGGTGTGAGGTGTGAGGGAGGCTGAGGAAGGACTAGGGGTAGGAGAGAGAGGAGGAGCAGTGTTGAGTATAAAAAATACTTTTAAAAATAAAGATAAAATGATAGAACTATCTTCCTTCTGCCTTTTATTGAAGAGAGTCATTTCTATAGAATATATTCTGATCACAGTTTTCCACCCCTCTACTTCTTCCACTTCAACCTATCTCAGTTATGGGCCTGCAATGAGAATAGCATGCTGAATAGTTGCTGGTGTGGGGTAGTTGTTGATATTGGTGTGAATATTGTTAACTTGACACAAGCTAGAATCATCAGGAAAGAGGAAACATTATATGAGATATTATGTCCATCCTACTAGCTGGTAAGCATGTCTTTGGGCCATTTTCTTAGTTGATTGTTGATGTAGGAAAAGACATCTCACTGTGAGAAGTGGTGTCCCTGTGGACATTCTGGGTTATACAAGAATGCAAGTTGAACCATCCTGGAAGAACAAAGCAGAAAGCTGTATTCGGCTAAATTGTCTGTTTCAGTTCCTGACCCCAGGTTCCTGGCTGTGCCTCCTTCCAAGATAGACTGGAAGCTTTAAGCTAAAATACTCTTCTCTCCACATGTTCCTTTTGGTGATGGTGTTTGCCTCCACAACAGAACATGAGCTGGAATAAACAATTCCAATTTGGAATGTTCCATTTGTATTTGTCAGACATTTGTTGGGACATTAGATTATTAGCATTTTGGTGAAGCAAATCATATCTACTATAGGCTTTAAACATCATTTAATGTCATTTTAGCTTAGATGTTAGTGGGTGCTAGTGATATTTTCTGTAATTTTATTTCAAAGTTTTCACCTGAGAGAAAATAAGATGCTGGTTCAGACACATATCTTGATGGTAAGAGTTACTAAAAGGGCTAGTGACAGATTAAGAAAATTCTTCACTAACATGAGAGCAATCCATAATGATAAAGCCCTACCAAGTACATAAACTTTCAAATTATTCAACACATGTGTGTTTTGTTCCAGAGAAACCCATTTTGCAATATTAAAGACCTAAGCATGATTTGCATAAAGATTGGGCTGCAGAAGCCAAGTCCTCCATTCAACAGTTAAATGGATGGTATCCATGTCTGAACATTAGGTATCTTGAAACTCCAAGAAACTATTGGCAGCTAAAATTGTCCCTAAGGGTGAATATCCCTGAGGAATTCTGCCCTACAGTTTATCCTTGAGAAGCAGTCATTGCTTCTTATTTTTAAGACTTTTCTCTCTTACAAAAGAAGGACATATGAGATCATAAAGTCCTTGTGAAGAACAGAAAGATATCCCTAGGAGGAAAGGGGCCATTTGATGTGGAAATGTCTTTCTGTATGCTGTGATTATCAATCTTTAAATAAAGGAGCTTTTTTGCCCATGACAGGCCTCATAGAAAAAGTAGCTGTGGAATCAGATTAGGTAGGAAAGGAAGGCTGAAGTCAGGGACAGACTGAGCTAGTCTCCCATGAAGAAACATGTGAGGAACATAGTTGAGCCATGGACCATGTGGCAGACAGATTAATGAGAATGGGTTGAGTTAAGATGTAAGAGCAAGCTAGAAATGTTCCTAGGCCACAGGTCAAACAGCATGGGTTTAATATAAGCATCTGAATCATTTCTGGGGTCTGTGCAGTAACGGGTGGCTAAGGGGTCTGTGGCTGCAAGTCTCTGGGTCCGCCCAGGGCCAAGAAACTTCATTGTTACAGATGACACCCCAAAATTTTAAATATATTCCATTATTTATACTATTTCATGGTGTCCAAAAGATTGTACCTAATTATTATATTACCAATTGACAACTATGTTTTGATATCTCTCAAACTTCTATAATTTAACCACTTAATGAGTTTCTTTAGAAACCCTAACTAGAAAACTTTAACTATCTCGTCTTCAATACCCTGAGAGACCTGAGAAAGACATATTTTATTTTCTTGGAGAACTTTTCATCTAATATATGTGTGTGTGTATGTGTGTGTGTTTGTGTGTGTGTGTTTTTTTTCCATGTATTCCTATGTTCGCCTTTCCTTCCTGCCTCTCATTTCCTTCCAGTCCACCTTCAGTCTACCCCATCTAACACCAGATCATCGGTAAAAAGTGCAGGAAGTCCCAAAGTGGGTCCAATCAGCATGGCACATCCACTTCAAGCAAGTCCAATATTCTCATCCCAATATTAAAACTACATTAGGTGCTCCTCTGCAGCGAATGGGCTCCAAGGTGCCAGCCCACTCACAAGAACACAGTCTGATCCCACTGCTTAAGACTCCACATACTGCCCATGCCAATCAACAGTTCTGTACCCTTTTAGGGACTAGCTCCTTTTCCTGATGGTTCCTCAGTGGCTGTTCTTGATTGAGCTCCCTAGAGATCCAGTTCTTTGGTACTCCTCATAATCTCCATCCCCTTGCTCATACAGGCTCTCCTCTCCTATTCTCCAGCTCTATCTGAAACTCTGCTCAGTGCTCAGCCATGAATATCTGGTTCTACCTCCATTCATTGTTGGATGTAGGTTTGGTGATGACACTTAGTGCTTATTCATTTGATTATAGGGGAAGTCCTGTTTAGACCTCCCCTCCACTATTGGTTGGGAACCTAGAAAGGGACATCCTGTGAGTTCTTGGAGGTTTCCATAGCACCAAATCTCTTTCTAACCCCACATGGCTTCCTCTTTTCAGATATTCATCTCTTTTTTTCTCCCTCTTTGATGCTCCTCTCACTCAATATCTCCTTCTCTCATGATTTGTATCCACCTCTTCTTGGTGCCAACCTATTATGATCCCAGTTTGCTAAGGAGATCTTTATTTTCTCTTCCTAGGAGAATCCCTGAATGCATCTTTTAAGTTCCTTCTAAAACCCATACTGTTCAGGGGGTGGGGTTTGCAACTTGAATTTTCTTTGCTTTGTATCTAAAATTCACTTATGAGTGAGTACATCCCATGCCTATCTTTCTGACTTGGAACACCCTGCTTAGGCAGGTATTCTCCAAATCCATACATTTGCCTGCAAATTTTAGGATGTCATTTTTTTTTTACTCCTGAGTACACACCATTGTGTAGATGTACCACAGTTTGTTAATCCATTCTTCAGTTGAGGAGTATCTAGGTTGTTTCCAGGTTCTTGCTATTACAAATAATCCTGTTATGAACATAGTTGAGTTAATGCCTTTGGTGTACAAATGTTCATCCTTTGGGTATGATGCTCAATAGTGTTATTGCTGGATCCTTGGGGAGACTGATACCCAGTTTTATGAGAAACCACCATACTGTATTCCAGAGTGGATGTACAGGTTTACACTCCCACCAACAATGGAAGATTGTTCCCCTTGTATCTCATCCTCTCCAGCACTGGCTGTTATCTGTGTTTTTTCTTTTATCTTAGGCATTCTGACAGGTGTAAGGTGACACCTCAAAGATGTTTAGATTTTTTTTTCTCTGATGGCTGAAGATATTGAGTAACTTTTTAAGTGCCTGTCAACCACTTGTAATTCTTCTGTTGAGAATTCTCTTTTTGTCTCTGAACCCCTCTTTGAAATTGGGTAATTTAGGTTCTGTACTCTAGTTTCTTGAATTCTCTATATATTTTCGACATAAGTGCTCTGTCAGCTGTAGGGTTGGTGAAGACCTTTTCTTGTTGTGTAGGTTGTCATCAAACACTCTTTGGAGATTGTTGTCTCTTCATTTGAAAACAGTCTCTTCATTTCAGTTATTCATTTGTTCCTTCATATATGCTGTTGGTGTGTGATTATTTGTTTTCTACAGTGGATATTGTCCCCTGTCTGAATTACAGCTAAAATAGTTATTCTCCCATTCTGGGCCCTGTTTTCTTGCTATGCTTGTTGTTTTCTTTGCTATGAAGAAGTTATTTGACTTATTTTTGGTTTTGGGACCTGATTCACAACCCCTGTTCTTGTCTCTAGCAGATTTCACATTTGGGGTTTTAAATTAAGGTCTTTGGGTTGATTTTGCACAGGCTAAGAGAAATGGATCTTGTTTCTTTCTTCTGGATAAATAGTTTTTCTAGCACTATTTATTAAATAGGCAAAAGATCCTTGTTCAGCACTCAGTATCACTGCTCAAAAAGGACCTTACCTGAAAAGAAGTCTAGGGAATCAGCAGAAAGATGGTTCAGGGATGGCTTTTCCAGGCTCAGGTTGGCTCTTGCTGAAATGCTGTTTTTGAGACTTGGGAACTTTCTCTGGCCTTGAAGTAAACTTACAGGCAAAATGCTTGAAACATTTGAAACTGAGTGAAGTGAATTGATGTGTTTATTAACTATTAACTAACTAACCATTATTCTACTGTGCTCATTATTTAGAGCTGAAAGATAATTCAGCAGTTAAAGGGTTGGCTGCTCTTCCTGATGACCTAGGTTTGATCCCCACATTGACATGGAGGTCAACAATGATCTATAACACCAGTTTTAGTTCTTCTCATGTCATCTTTCTAGTCTCTGGGGGCTCTGAATGCACATTGTACACAGACATATATGTAGCCAAGACATTTACATGCATAAAAAACAAATTGCTTTTAATTTTTTAGTATTAATTATTTTATCTCAAACAGAAAGCTATAACAATTATATTATTAATGAGGGATAAATTAGTTTTTAATTACAATTGAGAAGTTGGAGGGTACTAAAGCTATTTACACAGATGTCACTTAAGAAAGGTAGTGTGCAGATGTTGCTAATGAAACTGGTATTTTAGATACTTTTTAAAATCTTCCACAATATAAGAGCACAAATGTTCTATTTATGTCATGATATAGATTAAACCTCCATTGCTCTACAGTCTTTCCTGCTGGGCCATTTCACAAACGGTAAACTACCAACATCAAATCATGTTACTGGGGGATTAAAACAAGTCCTTCCTACTCATTCATGTCTTCACTGAAATCTGTCCCCAATTCTGTGGCAAGATTGACAATGGTCTCTTAGAAATTTGTTTATTTCTTGGTAAATGTTGTGACATCATGCACTAGAGCTGCAGGACCTCAAGCCAGACAAAATTCCTGCATGAAGAGGGGAGGATATAAAATCCTAGCCTAATTGAGGGCTTATTGGCAATTGATATTTGCTGGTAGAGGAAGAGACTGTTTCTTTTATACATATTGTCTTTGGTAGGTCCACCACACTCCAGGATAATAGTGCACATCAGATTAATGTTCCTTCTAAAAGGATCTCATTATTTGTGGGTTTCTATTCTTATCACTTAAAGGTTACAATTGGTAACTGTCCTAGGTTTATAGGATAGACTTGTAGGTTTTCACTATGAAGTTTTCTAATGGTTAATCAGAAATTCCTGCAATTGGCTAAGATAAATAGATAGATAAATAGAATAAACTTTGATATTGGGAGCACATGTGGTGAGGCGCTTACAGTGGTGAGAGGTTAGGAATGAGGTGAATGTACTGAAGAGGGGTTAAGCTCCTCCTTTAGCATCTTCTGAGAAAGGACAACAATGTGTCTTAGGTGGCTCAGATTAGAAATGCAGTAGCAAAGGATAAGAGCACATAGAAGCTGTTCAATTATTGAGACTCTCAATTAAATAGTAAAACAAGAATGAGCAAATCCTCTATTTAAATCTTAGCTTTCTCATGCCCTGGGTGAGTATTGCTGGAGTTCCTGCAGAGCTTTTCAGCTAGCTTGAATCTGCAGTGTTAGCACCCAGGCTTTGACCTGCCTTTAGTGACTGCTACGTCTGAGCCCACTACCTTCTGTATGAAGTATAAAAATCTTGTCTGAAAGCTTCCTCAAGGGTTAAAGCCTATGCAAAGGTGGTTGCAGAAGAATTGGTGAGATGAAAGAGTTCTGTCACTGAGAATTACTTTGCCATTTATCTCTTTTGTGGAGCTTAAACTAAGTGGTTTTTGTTTGTGGAAATTAACTTGCTACAGGAATAAAACAATAAAGAAAGGCTTTGCACAACTGCAGTCGCTTGACCAGAAGTAACTAAAAATCATCCTTTACTGGTCCTGTTTCCTCCATGGATCCATGTGAACTGCATGCTCAACACAACAGGTTAGAAACAGTAATATTTTTCCTAGTAATTATAAATATGAACATTCTTTCTGCTTTGCACATCAGACCCTTAAATAAGAGTGATCACTGACACTGTAGCTTGCTGTCTCTTACATGTGTGCTGTACTTTACCAAAGTACATAGAAATAAATATTGTATAATTGTTATGGTATAAATATGGAATGTCCCCACATAGTCATGTGTTTGAACTCTAAGTCCCATTCAGGTGGCATTTTTTGGAGGTTATGGCGCCTTCAGAAGGTGAAGTTTTCAGAATAGCCAGAAGTTGTTGTCATGTTGACATCTGCTTTGGTCATTTTTTTTTTTATTTTTAAGATAGAGTCCTCCACTGAACTGTACCATTCTGGCTACAGTGGCTGACCATGGAGCTGGGATCTAACAGTATCCTCCCCCTAGCACTGCACTTGTAAACAGGTACAACCCTGCCTATCTTTCAATGGGTTATGGGGACCTACAATAAGGTTCTCATCTTTATCCAAATACTTCCACCACCCAGATCCACCATGCTAACTCCTCAAATGCCATCTCTTGGCAGAAACTTCTAGTAAAACTGTTCCACCTGTATCATGAGAAACACAATTAGTTCATATAAGAAAAAAAAGCAGAATGACCCCAGCTAAAACTTCTAGAAATAGAAGATAAGGTACCTCGACTAGATTTTTCCTGTAATCAGATTGGTGACTACCACAATTGTCATCATAGAGAGAACCTTCATTCAGTAACTGATAGAAGCAGAAGCAGAGATTCACATCCAAGTACTTGGCCAAGCCCCAAGAATCCTGTGTAAGAGAGGCAAGGGAGATTATATGAGAAATGGAGGTCATGGTCATCATAGTGAACCCACAGATACAGCTGACCTGAGCTCCTGGATAATCAAAGACTCTGGACCAACAGCTAGGGAGGATGCATGGGACCAACCTAGCCTTGTGCTTGAGTGTGACAGATGTGTAGCTTGGTCTTCTTGGTGGCTCCTAACTGGAAGATCTGGACCTGACTTTGGCTTCTGGAAACCTATTTGTGAAGCTTTGTTCCCTGGCCCAGACATGATGCAGAGTTAGAAACTTGGCCTTCCCTCAAATTGATGTGCCATGCTTTGTTGACTCCCTTAGGAGACCTGCCCCTTTCTGATTAGAAACTGGAGAGGAGTGACTAGGGGTAGGTAGATGAGAGGTGGCTGAAGGGAATGGAAGGAGAGAAGGAAAATTGTGGTGAGAAAGGGGAAATTATTATAAAAATAATAATTATTTTCAAAATATCTGTTACAGCTCTGAGGGAAACTGTCTTTATTGTCCAAAGCACTTTTCTACACAGACACTCCCAGAAGGAAACCTGATAAGATCACTTCCCACAAACTTACATATACTTCACAGACCTATCAGAGGGCTCTTCATGTTTGAAAGAATATTTGCTAGTTATTTTATGCATTATCTATACATCAATCTTGTTAATATGACACTAAGACTTTAATTTTTCATGACATTGTCCTACCTGGGATCATTAGATTGAAAGAGGGGACCCTCGTGAGGTAAGACAGACATTGTCATCTAGATTTTCACATTCAGCCATCTGGAGAAATTCCAACTAACATTAGTGTCTCCCTTAATAATCTTTCTCATTGAGTTACATATTGGCCTTTGTGTAAACCTAAAGTTTGTGAAGAAAGACAAACTACATGCATCTGACAGACCATTTGAATTTTGTCCAGAGTCTTGTTACACAGTGTTCACAGTTCATCAACACCTAAGGACTAATGGTCAGAAAACATGTAGAAATTAGGGCAGAGGTTATTGTCAGCCATGAACTGGAAATATTAAAGGCAGAAATATAAGCATAAAATGTGGATGAGAGTGTATAAAAAGACACAAAAGTGCACACTAGGGCCAGGATATTTGTGGTAGCTCTGGCCTCAGGAGTGGGTTTGGAGGAGAGTTTTGTTTTGTGGATGTGCTGCATCTGTTTCCTGTGCCTATGTAGAATGTAAACATGGTGGTGCTAGACTAGAGCATGAGGCCTGAACATGAGACTTCAGGTAGCAGTATCAGCAATATATACAGTGAATTTGTGATTCATCCTGAAGCTCTGCAGAACAGTACCCAGAACTGTCCTGACCTTCGAGATGTCAGTGGGGTCCTGGTCACCTGTAGGGAGAGAATGGGAGGGACAGGAGATGAGTAGAAGGACCCTAAGTCTAAGACTCTGATCTAGTGGTCAATCTTTATCATTTCCAGGATGTTTTTATATGCTTTTGTAGGAATGCAGGTGCAAGGAGAAGGGAGGGTTGATGAGGGGCAAAACTCAGCTTACTGTTAGGCAATTATGACCAATTACGTGCCAAGGTCAGTGAGTTCCAAGGTCAGGCTTTTCCAAGGATGGTCTTGATCTAAAGAATGCTGTCCCACTCTGAAGAATGAAGTAGTCAAAGGCAAGGTGCTCAAGAAAGGTACTTTCAGTTTCACCTGGTCCCAGAAGCCTCTCTGCAGTGAGACTAAGTTGTGACATAAATTCACTATAAGGCTCTTCAGGTCCTTGTCTGATTTTTTTTAAAGATGTCCTTACTGAGCCTTTCTGAGGTAGGTGTGACCAAGCATGGAATCCAACATTCTGGATCAGAGCCAGGAGTCTGGGAACAAACTGCACCTGCATTTAGTTCTTATCATCAGCGTGCTGCCCAGGAGTTTTCTCTAGAACCACGTATTTAAAGAAGGTTTCTCTGCATTCCTCTGAGAAATTTCCGTGCAATTCTCTATAATGTCTGCTTTCCACGGTACGTAATCATCCCTGATGAGCATGGCTATGGTCAAGAAATACCAATCATGAGGAGTGGGCCAACACTTACTTTGGTTTTCTAACAAGGCAACGCATGGTATAAGAGGCTGTGGGACTGTTTTGGGCACAGGCAGATTTAAGCTTCTCAAGAAATCTAAGATTTAGTCTCCTGTAAAATTGTTCTCCTGTTCCAGGATCATCCCCCACCTTTTCTTCTCTTTCCTCTTCATCTTCCCATACGCCCTCATCTGCATCCTCCCCTACCTCTGTTTTATGGCTCCTAGATGATGTGGGCTGGGACTTTCCAACTATCTGACTCCTAGTTACTAGGAAGGAAAGGACTGGTTGGGACAGAGTTTTTAGTTTCGTTTTCTGTATTGCTATGCACTAAGGAGGGCTCATGTAGCAATGAGATTCTTTGGTTTCAGGTGGCTAGGGGTCTAGACTCATAGACTTGTAGTCTTAGACTCTTTAGCCGCCTGTAGTTGATTAGGCTTTAACATGATTTAGACATTTATGTTAAGTTTATTTTGTTTGGTTTATGGCGTAGGCATATTGTTAGTTTGTTTTTATATTTAAAATTTATTTATTTTTATTAATTTGTCTAGTTATATGGCCTGTGGCTTATTTCTGTTTCTTATATGGTGTTATATGGCAAATAAATCTTCATTCTTTGCCCTGGTTAGTATACCAACAGAAGGTGTGGTCCAGAGTAAAGGTGTGCCTCTTAGCCTCAAGGTCTGGATTAAATGTGTGTCAGAGCCAGCATCAAGATCAGTGAAGCTAGGTAGGTCTTACATCTTAAATCAGCCCATTTCTATTAATCTGTCTGCCACGTGGCCCGAGGCTCACCTGTGTTCCTTACATGTTGCTCCTTGGGCTGCTTGCTTGATCTGCCTGACTCCACCCTGCTTCTCCTACCTATACTCTGATATGCTCCTCCTATTTCTTCTATGGTGCCTGTCATGACCCAAAACAGCTCCTTTATTTAAAGATTGATATTCACATCATACAGAAAGGCATTCCCACATCAGTTAATAATTCAGATGTTGATGCACCAGAGAAATCTTGTTAAGCCAGTTCTATAAGAACAAAGACATTGAAAACTGGTTTCTTTTTTCTGTAATTTTCTTATGTGGCACTATATTTCTTCCCTAAAACTTCAATGGGTTTTCTCCACACTGTTTTTATATTATGTAGACACTCTAATATTTGGGTCTACAAAAGATAGCTTCACATCAAGTTGTATAATTTTGATGAATAAAAATACTACTGGGAAAATTTTTATACACAAAATAATAGAAAAATTATCAGCTACAAAGGCAGCATTATAAGTCATATAGTTAATACCTTGTAAAAAATATCCTAAGCAGACTACCTTACTTCTGCAGACAATTTTTTCAAATTCCTAAGAGTATGTTGAACCAAAATCAGGCTGATAACATTGAACACTGGCTCCCTGCACAGTTCTTCACAGCAGTTGGCTTTCTACACATACTCCCATTGAGATGAAGCTCAAGGCTCATCTAACTAACAGTTTCTTGTTTATGTCCTGAATTTAAATTTCACTCTCTGTGATGCCTCTCAGGTTCCATACATGGTTACTCATTAGCCAGTGAGTGTAACTTTCCTAGCCTGAGAAATCCGTGATTTCTCGTGGCATTGTGGATTGTTAACATATGAAATGATTTGTGACTTTGACTATGAAACTCATAATGGTCAAGAGTTTTGCTGTTGGAAGGGAGATGTGTGCAGAAAGGGATGTGTAAAGAAGATGAGTAGCTGATTAAAGAGAAAACCGTGAAGAGATAAAGATCTGTGTGTTGAGAGAGAGAGATATGTGAGTATGGAAGAGAGATGTATGCAGAAAGAGCTGTGTAGAACTAGTTAGGTAAGAGAACAGTTACTATGTAGAGGAACTGCATGAAAGAGCTGTGTGAAAGGGGTGTGTGAGAGAGTGCTGTAGAAAGAGCCCTGTCAAGAAAATGTGCAAAAAGGGGTAAAGGGAAAACTGTATAAAGCAGTGTAACTGTGTGTAGGAATGTGTAGCTCTATAGAAGGGGAATAGATCAGTGCGGAGAATGAAGATAGCTGTGTGTATAGAGTTATGGTTTCAAGATTCAATAATGAAGGTATTCATTATTCTGTGTTGTTTTTATACCCCTCAGATAAAAAGGCTAGCCCTTGCTCAATTTGTGGATTTTTTTTGTGAACCCTGGTGTTTCCACCCCCTAAAAGTCAGAGCAGACATCCGTGCCTACTTCTGGAAGTCAAACCAACTGTGAAGAGATAGTAAAGTCTTGGATATCAGAAGAGAAGCTATTTCTGTCACTTTACTAAAACTACATGGTTCCTGAACATTCTAAATGTTTGTTTTCATACATACAATTAAGTTTAGACCTTGCGTCTCTTTAAAGATATGCCATATTAAAACATTCTCTTATTATAACCATCATCAATTCAAGGAAGCATTGTGGATCCCAGGTTCTACTGATAATTTTACAGGAAATACACTTCTAAGGTTAAGGTTTCATGAGGAAGATGGGACAGCAAAAAATATTGTATGAGCCTAGGGAACAATGAGCAATGAACTTGCTGTTAATTATGTCACTTAGGGATGTTATGCACTACCCATAAATGGAATATAGTATGATCAACATGATCAAATATGAGGAAAATACACGATGTACTAGGACCACAACAACACACTGCTGACATGAATTGTGAACGGGAAAATCTCAAGAGATCTCAATCATACAAGAACCACAGGGAACAAAGTAATGTGGACAGAGGAGGAAAGGCCTCCCATGGGGCGGAGCAACATGATGTATAAGACAAAATGATATTCATAGATAATTTAGAATTACACACGTATCACCCATATATTATATAAATTACATTGTCATTTATGCACACATATTAATCATATATAAATTATATATTACCATTTAATTACTTGTGTAAGTTATTTGTGTATATATGTTATAGATTATAAATAGTAATTACGAAATCTACTCAATACATTCTTATATATGTAGATGACAGATAGATAGATATAAAATAACAATTAAAGAATTTATGAATTGGAGAGAGAAAGAATGGGTATACTGGAGCATCTAGTTGTAGAACAAAAGAAAAAAATAATTTTATTATAAACATAAAAATAAGAATCCTTTTTATTCATTAGTATTTGGTTTTTGTATATGTCTCCTATGTTTTCTTCCATCTTTAAAGAGTTATCCTCTAATAAAAACCAAGGAAAAATGCATTTATATTTGAATCACAATGAGTGCATAATGCATAGAGATATTTTTCTTGCTTTAAGATTGATCTGACTGTAAATCTGAAGTAATTTCTTTTGCAGTAGAGACACTTTATGTTTAAGAAACACATTTATAATAATAATATATTGACCTGACTATGGGATAGATCAGCCTAACATTCTACTAATATCCTATTTCTTTTCCAAAATGAGTTTTATGAAGAAAGTACATTTCTCCAGATCAAAAGAAACTTACAATAACAAAGCCTACTATTTTAAATAGGAAAGTATCATATAAATTATAATAATTATTGTTAATAAATGTCATCCTGTAGGGAATCCATAATCTACATGTATTCCTTTGTATAAGTTCCCAATAAAATCCAAAGGCTCAATCTCTCTTAACTTCATTTTAACTAGTAGTATTTAAGAACTTTTCTGAGACTATAGACATGGCTCAAAAGTTAAGAGCACTAGATGCTGTTCCAAAGGATCCAGGTTCAATGTTCAGCACCCACATGGCAGCTCACAACTGATTGTACTTCCTGTTCCAGAAAATCCAACAGCCTCACATAGACATGCATTCAGAAAAAACACTTATATACACAAAATAAAAATAAATAAGCTATTTTTAAAAATTAATAATCCTTTTTTCATGTTTACTCACTTTTACTAGTGCTTAGACACCAAATAATAATTTATTTTAAGATATTTTAATATTTAATCATTGGCTACTAAGTAAGACACATACGTTATTACAATGAAGTTCATAGTTGTGAAGTAATAATATTAATCTTCAGGTAGGTTTTCTTCCCATTTTGTTAATTTCTCTTTTCTGAATTGTCTTTTGACTCCTCTAATGTGCCCACCTGTCCTCCTCCTCATTTACCCTTCCAGTTCCATTATTCTCCTTTAGCACTGACATCACAACATTCTGTCTGACCTACCGTGAGTAACACCCCCAATGGCCATGTGCTAACTTCATGAGCTCTATGTAATGTCAAATTAAAAACAAATATAAAAGAATCAAACTTAACACACACGAAATGGAAAAATCACAGTTTATGTTTCTTGGTCCAGTTTCTCTCACTAATAATCACTATTAAAGCTCTTCTCACTTAACATGAAAATTTCATTATTTTAGATTTCTTTATTAATAAAAAGAGTTCATAGAGTAAATAGGTCACATTTTTATTATCTTTTGATCAGTTTGTGGTCATCTTGGCAGATTCAATTTCCTGGATACTGTAATGAGAGTCACAGTGAATATGGATGAGCAGTTAACTATAGAGCAGGATTTGGAGGACTATAAACATATAAACCAAGAGAGCTTAGCTGGGTTGTATGGTAAGTAGATCTATTTATAGCATTTAGAGAAACATTCACAGTGAGGAAAACACTGACTAAACAGGTTCAAATTCTCACCAGCAGTGAAGAAGAGTTTGTCTTTCCTCACATCCAGATCAGCATTTGTCCTCACTGGCCATTCTGATTTGGTAATAATATTAAATATCAATGTAGTTTACTGTACATTTCCTTAGACACCTCTCAGTTTAGTTTGCTGTCCAACCTTAATTGTGTGCTGTCCTCATTAATTTCTTTTGTTGTTTGTTTTATATATTAATGCTGTTCTTACCATTTGCAGATTCTAATGAACTGTCAGAGATATAACTGGTAGAGTTTTATTTCACTTTGCATGCTGTTATTACACTACAATAATGAAGATTTTCTTCTAAAATGTCAATAGTGCAATGCCTTCAGTTATGAATGCAACACTAAGGGAATTAACTTTAAAGATGACACTTGATCTCAACGTTTTCCAATGTGAATGTGAATGAGTCACATTGTATTCTATGCTGTTAGCATAAAGACACAAACAAGCTATTACTGTCACTACATTTTTATTCTGTAATTAATGAGGCACAGTTCTCAGTACATTATTATCCATATGGATAATTTTGGTTTGGTCCCACGCCACATCATATAATCATGAACTGCAATAATGCAAGAATATTTTGATAATGTGCGGAAGACAGAATTTGGGATTTCATCATCCATACTGATCTCCAGAGAACTCAAGAGACCACAGCAAATCCAAACTGCAACGAATCATAGAGAGGAGAGCAAGAAACTTGTAATTGTTGGTAATTCTGGACACCTGGGGAAGAGATGCTCAGAAAAGTTTTCCTTGCCTGATGCAAACTTGTGTACCCAGTACACTGAAGGTGAAGTTTTAATTGCAGGTCTGAGGGGATTAAAGGTAACAAAATCACAGATGCACATCTCAGGCACTGGCTGCCTCCCTCCAGTACATGTCAGGAACCATAGTCCCTGACAGTGAGACTGCCATTCTCAGAAGGGAAACAGCATCTGAAGTGCATTCCATGGAGTCTGTGTGTCAAAAGCATCAAAACAGAAGAAATCTGAAGAATCAAGGTAAGCAAGACCTTTAGACAAGTACCTCTGGAATTGAACTCAGTTACATAACTAAGGCACCTAGCAAGTGGAGAAAGATATAAAGCATGGACTCAGGACACAGGAAAAGAAGCAGGAGGTAAGAGACAAAAAACACAGATTCTGACATTCTTACCTTCATGAATCCTCTGCTCACTCTTGTTCTTTATTCCAGCAGATGATAAAACCAGGAATGCAAGGAGCTGAGATTAGATATTTTAAAATCAGTCTCTGGAAAAGCTATGATCCTGGGAATCTTCCTATTGATGAGCTGATTGGACAGATTGCCCAGTGTGCTTCAGAAAGTCGGAGGAAGGTAACTGAACCATAGAATCCCATGCAGAATGCATACCTGAGTGTAAGAGTGCTTGAGTAGAAAAGTCTTAAACTGTCTTGTGAGGTGATTGATAGAGAGAGGGATTGCAACTACCCTGAAAGATGTGTGGGTCATGATGAGGCGACTTCTCTCCTAAATCATGCTCAGTAAACTGTACACACAAAAAATTAAGCTCTGTTGTTTATCCAATTTAACACTGCCCTTCAGATGTTGACCACAGATTTCTCACATATATTCTGTTTTGATTCTCCCTGGGATCAGAAATTGTATGCTCGGCTAATTTGCTACTTGACGATACATTGATATGGAGGTGCAAACTGACAGTGTGTTTAGCTATTACAATACAGCTATGAATCTAAGGCTTTTCTAAAGAATAATATATTTTATTAGTTGGTATTTAAATATCATAAATATGAATGTGGAAATTTATGTCCTTCATTTTTATTTTGCTTGGCACAGTATGTATATACATCTGTTCATCACATTGTGACTGGATGGTTCTGAGTCCAGAACAGGGTATTTGAATCCATAGAACTATAACTACCTACAGTTGTGACCTATCATTTGTGTTGGAAACTGTTCTCAGGTTCTTTGGAAGTGGAAGCAGTGCTCTTCACTAATATGCCGCTAACCAGTTCTGAATATTTCATAGGTAACAAAGCACAAAATTGATGCTGACAAGTGATCCTGTGAACACACTGAACCATATTTGGGTGGTATGCACACTTAATTTCCTGGCTCATAGATCACTTGATTAAGTATCAACTAGCACTGAAATGTGTCATCAGATTCATACTAATACTGTGTGTTCCACACACATCTACTTTGGACTATTTTCTTTCTGGAAATTAATGCAAAGCATGTGACTATGGCTGGGTTTAATTAGGCTATCATACTATTTGCTTTTCTAATGTAAAGATAAATTAACCACTAGGCAGATATCCAAAAAGTGGGCAGATTTGGTGCTGATGTGAATGATTTTTCCTAGGACTGGTTCCTGCATGGTTATATTCCTGTTATACATTAAAATACCCAATGTTCCCTAAACCTAACTGTTGACATTGTGGATGTGAAAGTCTGCACTTTATCATTCCTGAAGCATGATTATAAAAATGATTCAATTAGATTAGCTTATCTCACTTTTCATCATCTGATTAACTGGAGTTTCAGAGGCTTCTACACAGACTGTGAAATGTCATCCACTGTCATCAAAGATACTTATTATACATTATATGCTATTTTTCTCAGCTTGCAAGGATGCTTCTGAATTCCCTATTTAAAAAATATCAAGAAAGCATTTTGCATTAGTCTTCCTATGGAAATAGAATGCAGTATGTAATGTAATGCATACAGCCAATGTTTTATCTTCCCTTCACATGATTAAGAAATCACAAGATTTAACACCATGGTATCCAGTGAGATGGTTATAGGAGTGATCATTTTATCCCAGACTGTGATTGGAGTTGTTGGCAACTCCTTCTTATTCTATAATTATCTGTTGCTTTACTTCACTGGTATCAGGCGAAAACTCACTGACAGAATCCTGCAGCACTTGATTTCGGCCAACATCTTAACTCTGCTGTGTATAGGAATACCACAGGCCACAACAGCTTTGGGAACAAAATACTCTCTGAATGATATGGAGTGCAAATTCGCCATGTATCTTCACAGAGTAGGAAGGGGTGTTTCCCTCAGCAGCACCTGCTTATTGAGTGTCTCCCAGGCTATTACCATCAGCCCAACAAGCTCCAGGTGGGCACAGCTTAAAGTCAAATCTCCAAGCTACATTGCTTCTGGCTTGTACATGAGTTGGATCCTGGCTTTCATGGTAAACATTACTTTTACTCTGTATGTGAATGCAAGACGGAACCATAGGAACATGACTATTCTAAAACACTTTGGATACTGTTCCTCTGTTCGTCATGAGAAATCATTTGACATATTTTGTGCGATATATCTAACAAGTGTTGATTCTTTTTTCATGTTACTGATGCTGTGGTCCAGCAGCTCCATGGTTTGCATCCTCTACAGACATAAGCAGAGAATGAAGCACATTCACAGAAGCAACTTCTCCTTCAAGTCTTCCCCTGAAACCAGAGCCACAAAAACCATTCTTCTCTTGGTGATCACCTTTGTCTGCTTTTACATCTTTTCTTGCGTCCTACAAATGCACATGAGTGTCCTGGAAAACCCAAGTTCTTTCATGGTTAGCTTGGCTTCAGTATCTGCTGCATGTTTCCCAACTGTGAGTCCTTTCCTACTTCTCCACCGTTAACTCTGCGAGTCTTCACCCTGATTTGTTTCTGCAGGGAATGCAATATTCTAACCATATAAGTAACATCAAAATTGTGTGTTTTGAATAATGTATACACTTTATTCAGTCATGTATATAAACTTAATTATGTAATAAGAGCAGATGGTGGACATTCATGAACTAACATGTACACATGTATATTGTGAGCAAATTATATATTGGAATGTTTTTATTGTTTTCTTACTGGAAGCATATTAATCTATTTCTTTAAATTCAGAATTTGTCACAGTTCATAAAGCAATGGTTTTATTTACAATCTAATTTTTTACATTTATTTTTTCTGTTTCTACAGCAGCAGCTGGTTAAAACTCATTGAACAGTTTTGTCTTATCTACTTCTATTGCCAAAACAAAGATACCTCTAAATGAAGATAGCTAAATAGAGTTTTGTTACCTGTGTGCTATGAATAGAAAATAGTTAGAACCTTATAGGATTTGACCCAAAAGCATTCTGCATGTGTATGTAATAACAGAGCTACTGAAGAAGCTTTTAACAGGCCTAAGGTGTGCTCTTATGGATATTTGAATCATACTTTGTAACATGAGTTCTTTAAATCCTTGTAAAACCTGTCCCCATCAGACAGGCTCTACTTTTTTTGAGTAGATTCTGAAAACAGTTTCTTCGTTATCGTGGAGTTTGCATATTTCCCACTTAGCTTGCTTTACAAATACCTTGAGAATGGTAAAGTTAGTCTTGAAATTTAAAAAGAGGTGCCTTTGATGGAAGAGAGTATATGAGGAAATGGACCAAGACAATGAGAGAAGACCCACAGATATAGCTGAACATAGCTGTTGGGAGTTAGATGATTCTGAAGTGATAACTGAGGAGCCTACATGAAAAGAAAGTAAAGATTGTGAATATAGATGACAGCCAAACCTCATGGGCAGTTTGTGAAGCCTATTGCAGTAAAACTAAAGTTTATTCCGGGTACATGACCTGAAATCTCATAGCTCATTCCCGACATAGGAACACGTTATTCAGCCTTGATATTGGAGGGAAGTACTCAGACCAACCTCAACTGGATGTACCAGACCAAATTGACTAATTTTTGAATTCTTTGCCATCCAAGGAATGGATGGTGTACTGGGTGTGATGGAGGCTGAGGAAGACTATGGGTAGGGGAGGGAGGAGGAGCAGTGGTGAGTATAAAAAACACTTTTTTAAAAATAAAGATAAAATGATAGAACTATCTTCCTTCAGCCTTTTATTAAAGAGAGTCATTTTTATAGAATATATTCTGATCACAGTTTTCCATCCCTCTACTTCTTCGAGTTCATCCCATCTTGTTTATGGGCCTGCAATGATAATATCATGATGATTAGTTGCTGGTGATGGGTGGTTGTTGATATTGGTGTGAATATTGTTAAATTGACACAAGCTAGAATCATGAGGAAAGAGGACACATTATATGAGATATTATGTCCACCATACTGACTGGTAAGAATGTCTGTGGGCCATTTTCTTAATTGATTGTTGATGTAGGAAAAGACATCTCACTGTGAGAAATGGTGTCCCTGTGGACATTTTGGGTTGTACAAGAATGCAAATTGAGCAATCCAGGAAGAACAATGCAGAAAGCAGAATTCTGCTTATTCTGTTTCAATTCCTAACCCCAGATTCTTGGCTGTACCTCATTCCTATATAGATTGTATGCTTTAAGCTGAAATACACTTCTCTACACATGTTCCTTTTGGTGATGGTATTTGCCTCCAAAACAGAACATGAGCTGGAATAAACAATTTCCACTTGGAATGTTCCATTTGTATTTGTCAGACACATCGTTGGGACATCAGATTATTAGCATTTTGGTAAAGCAAATCAAATGTGCTAAAGGCTTCAAACATCATTTAATGTCATTTTATGTTAGATGTTAGTGGGTGCTAGTGATCTTTTGTGTAATTTTATTTCAAAGATTTAACCTGAGAAAAAATAAGATTCTAGTTCAGACACAGAGGTTGATGGTAAGAGTTATTAAAAGGGCTATTGATAGAGCAAGAAAATTCTTTACCAACAAGAGAGAAATCCATAAATATAAAGCCCTACTAAAGTACATAAAATTCTAAATTATTCAGCACATGTGTGTTTTGTTCCAGAGATAATGATTTCACAATAATAAGCCCTAAGCATGATTTACATAAAGATTGGGCTGCACATGCCAAGTCCTCTTCTCCAGAGTTAAAAGGATGGTATCCATGTCTGAACATTAGGTATCTTGAACCTCCAAGAAACTATTGGTAGCCATAATTGTCCTGGAGTGTCAATATCCCTGAGGAATTCAGCCCCAAAGTTGACACTTGAGAAGCAGTCATTGCTTCTTATTTTTAAGACTTTTCTATCTTACGAAAGAAGGACATAAAGATCGTAAAGTCCTTGTGAAGATAAGAAAGATATCCCTAGAAGGAAAGGGTCATTTGATGTGGGAATGTCTGTCTGTATGCTGTGAATATCAATTTCAAATAAAGGAGCTGTTTTTGCCATGACAGGCCTCATAGAAAAAGTAGGTGTGGAAACAGAATAGGTAGGATAGGAAGGGTGGAGTCAGGGACAGACTGAGCCAGCCTTTCAAGAAGAAACATGTGAGGAACATAGGTGAGCCACAGGCCATGTGGCAGACAGATTAATGAGAATGGGTTGAGTTAAGATGTAAGAGCAAGCTAGCAATGTGCCTAAGCCATAGGCCTAACAGCATGAAGCTAATATAAGCATCTGAGACAATTCAGGGATCTAAGCAGCAAAAACCAGCTCAGGGGTCTGGAGCTGCTGGTCTTTGGGTCTGGACCTCTGGCCGCCCAGGGACAAGAAACGTCATTGTTACAGATGGCACCCAACGTGGCACCCAAAAATTCAAAAAAATATTCCATTATTTATACTATTTTGGTGTGTCCAAAAGATTGTCCCTAATTATTATATTACCAACAAAACTATCTTTTGGTGTCCTGAAATATATACTTTAATCACTTAGTGAGTTTCTTTTAAAACCCTAACTAGAAAACTTTAACTATCTCATCTTCAACACCCTGAGAGACCTGAAAAGGACATATTTTATTTTCTTGGAGAACTGTTTATCTAATATGTGTGTGTGTTTGTGTATGTGTGTGTATTTCCCTGTTTGCCCTTCCTTCCCACCTCCCATTCCCTCCTTGTCCACCTTCAGTCTCCTCGCTTCACACCTGATCCCATCTGCAAAACGTGCAAGTAGTCCCAAGGTGGGTCCAGTCAGCATGACACATCCACTTCAAGCAAGTCCAATATTCTCATCCCAATATTAAGACTACATTAGTTGCTCCTCTGCAGGTAATGGGCTCCAAGGTGCCAGCCCCCTCACAGGAACACAGTCTGATCCCACCCCACAAGGTTCCTCTCAGGTTCCTTACATTGTTACTGAGTGGCCAGTCAGTGTGACCTTCCTAGCCTGAGAAAACCATGATTTTCACGGTGGTGTGGATTGTTAACTTATGAAAAGCTATGTGACTCGTACTATGAAATTCATAATGTTCAAGAGTTTTGCTGTTGGAAGAGATGTGTGTGCAGAAAGGGATGTGTGAAGATGACTAGCTAGTTAAAGAGAAAGCAATGAAGAGATAAAGAGCTGTGTGTTGAGAGAGAGATATGTGTATGTGGAAGAGATTTTTATGCAGTAAGAACTGTGTAGAGCTAGGAAGATAAAAGAACTGTTACTATGTAGAGGAAGTGTATGAAAGAGCTGTGTGAAAGGGGTGTGTGAGAGAGTGCTGTAGAAAGAGCTCTGTCCAAAAATGTGCAAAAAGGGGTAAATAGAGAACTGTATAAAGAAGTGTAACTGTGTGTAGGAATGTGTAGCTGTATAGAAGGGAATAGATCAGTGTGGAGTATGAAGGTAGCTTGTGTGTATAGAGTTATGTTTTCAAGAAGCAATAATGAAGTTATTCATTAGAATGTATGTTATTTTCAAACCCTTCAGATAAAAAGTCTAGCCCTTGGTGCATTTGTGCATTTTTTGTTAACCCTGGTGCTTCCTGGTGGTGAGACCCACCCTTTAAAGTCACATCAGAAATCTGTGCCTACTTCTGGAAACCAAAACAACTGTGTAGAGCTAATGAAGTCTTGGATATCAGAGGAGAAGCTATTGTCACTTTCCTAAAACTATATGGTCCCTAAACATTCAAAATGTTTGTTTACATACATACAATTAAGTTTAGACTTTGTGTCTCTTTAAAGATATGCCATATTAAAACATGCACTTATATATAGCCATCATCAATTCAATGAAGCATTGTGGATCCCATGTTCTTCTTATACTTTTACAGCAAATACCCTTCTAAGATTAAGGTTTCACTGAGGAATATGGGACAGCAAAAAGAAATCGTATGAGCCTAGGGACCAATGAGCTTGCTATTAATTATGTCACTTTGGGATGATATACAGTACCCAGAAATGGAATATAGTATGATCAACCTGATCAAATATGAGGAAAATTCAAGCTGTACTAGGACCACAGCAACAGGATTCTGATGTGATTTGTGAATGGGAAAATCTCAAGAGATCTCAATCACAGGGAACAAAGTAATGCAGACAAAGGAAGAAAGGTCTCCCATGGGGCAGAGCAACATAATGTATAAGACAAAATTATATTCATAGACAACTTAAAATTACACACGTATCACCTATATATTATATAAATTATATAGTATCATTTAAATTGCATGCATACATTATTTGTGCAAATATGTTCTATAATATGTATACTAAAAACATATATTTATATTTCTTAATCTACTCAATACATTTATATATTTATTGATAGATGAAAGAAAGATAGATATAAAATAACAAAGAATTTATGAATTTGAAGAGAGAAAGAATGAGTATACAGTAGCATCTAGTAGACAAAAGGAAAAGTAAAGTTATTTTATTATCTTAAAAATAAAAATCTATTCTATTCATTAGGATTCAATGTTGGTGTATGTCACCAATGTTTTTTTCTATCTTTAAAGAGTTATGCTCTAATAAAACCCAAGGAATAAATACATTTATATTTGAATCACAATGAGTGCATAATGCATAGAGATATTTTTCTTACTTTAAGATTGATCTGATTGTAAATCAGAGAATGAATTCTTTTGCAGTAAAGACACTTTATGTTTAAGAAACATGTTTATAATAATAATATATTGACTATACTATGGAACACATCAGCCTAGCATTCTACTAACATCCTATTGTTTTTCCACGATGAGCTTTTATGAAGAAAGAACATTGCTCCAGTTCCAAAGTAACTTACAATAACAAAGCCTACTATTTTAAATAGGAAAGTATCATTGAAAGTTATAATAATTTTTCTTAATAAATTCATTCCCTGGGGAAGCCAAAATCTACATCTATTCTTTCTTTTAGGTTCCCAAAAAAATCCACAGGCTCAATCTCTTAACTTCATTTTATCTAGTACTATTTAAGAACTTTTCTGAGACTGGAGATATGGCTTAGCAGTTAAGAGCACTAGATGCTCTTCCAAAGGATCCAGGTTCAATGTCCAGCACCCACATGGCAGCTCACAACTGTCTGTACCTCCGTTTCCAGGAAATACAATACCCTCACCTAGACATGAATGCAGGCAAAACACGAATATACATAAAATAAAAATAAATAAGATATTTTTAAAAATTAAAAATACTTTTCTTCTCAGGAGTAAAAAGTTCTTAGACACCAAATAGCAATTTATTTAAAGACATTTTAATATTTAATCATATTACACAATCATATAAGGTAAGTCATATGATAGATATTACAATGAAGTTCATAGTTGTGAAGAAATAATATTAGTCTTCAGGTACCTTTCTTTCCCTTTTTGTTAATTTCTCTTTTCTGAATTGTCTTTTGACTCCTCTAATGTCTTGTCCTCCTCCTTATTTATCCTTCCAGTTCCATTATTCTCCTTTAACATTGACATCAAACCATTCTGTCTTCCCTACCTTGACTAACACTCCCAATGGCCCTGAACTAACTTCGTGAGCTCTATGTAATGTCAAATTAAACACACATATAAAAGAATCAAATTTAAAACATACCAAATGGAAAAAACACAGTTTTGTGTTTCTTGGTCCAGTTTCCCTCAATAATAATCACTATTAATGCTCTTCTCACTTAACATGAAAATTTCATAATTTTATATTTCTTTATATATAAAAAAGTTCATAAAGTAAATAGGTCACATTTTTAATATTTTCTGATCAGTTCATGGTCTTCTCTGCAGATTCCATTTCCTGGACACTATAAGTGGAGTCACAGTGAATATGGATGAGCCGATAACTATAGAGTAGGATTTGGAGGACTCTGGACAAATAAATCAAGAGAGCTTTAGCTGGGTTGTATGGTAAGTAGATCTATTTATAGCATTTAGAGAAACATTCACAGTAAGGAAAACACTGACTAAACAGGTTCAAATTCTCACCAGCAGTGAAGAAGGGTTTGTCTTTCCTCACATCCAGATCAGCATTTGTCCTCGCAGGCCATTCTGATTCAGTAATAATATCAAATATCAGTGTAGTTTACTGTACATTTCTTTGGAAACCTCTTAGTTAAGTTTGGTGCCCCACTTTAATTGTGTGTTTGTCCTCATTAGTTTCTGTTTGTTGTGTGTTTTATATATTAATGTTGTTATTCGCTTATGACAGATTGTAATGAACTGTCAGAGATATAACTGGTAATGTTTTATTTCAGTTTGCATGCTGTTATTACACTCCAATGATGAAGAAGATTTTCTTCAAAAGTTTCAATAGTACAATGCCTTCAGTTATGAATGCAACCCTAAAAGAATTAACTTTTAAATGACACTTGATCTCAACATTTCCCAATATGAATGTGAAGTAGTCACATCGTGGTCTATACTCTTAGCATAAAGACACAAACAAGCTATTACTGTCACTATATTTTTATTCTATAATTAATGAGGCAGAGATCTCAATTCAATCATGAATAAACTGGGTATGGTCCCATGCCACATCATGTAATCATAAACTGGAGTGATCCCAGCATATTTTGATAATGTATGGAAGACAAACATAGGGATTTCATCATCCATACTGATCTCCAGAGAACTCAACAGCTAACAGCAAATCAAAACTACAACAAATCATTGAGAGGAGAGCAAGAAACTTGTAATTGCTGGTAATTCTGGACACATGGGGAAGGGATGCTCAGAAAAGTTTTCCTTGCCTCTTGCAAACTTGTGTGCCTACTATACTGAAGGTGAAGTTTTAATTGCAGGTCTGAGGGGATGAAAGGTAACAAAAGCACAGATTCATATCTCAGGCACTTGTTGCCTTTCTCAAGTACATGTCAAGAGTCCCTCTCAGTGAGATTGCCATCCTCAGAATGGAAACAGCATCTGGAGAGCTTCAATCGAGTTTGTGAGTCAAAAGATACAAAATAAAATTAATCTGAAGAATCTAGATAAGCCAGACCTCTGGACAAGTAAACTTAGAATTGAATTCAGTTACATAACAAAGGCACTTAGCAAGTGGAGAAAGATATAAAGCCTGGATTCAGGTCACAAGAAAAGAAGCAGGAGGTAAGAGACAAAAAACCCAGATTCTGACATTCGTACCTTCATGAATCCTCTGCTCATTCTTGTTCTTTATTCCAGCAGATGATAAAACCAGGAATGCAAGGAGCTGCAAACAGTTGCTTTAAAATCAGTCTCCGGAAAAGCTATGATCCTGGGAATCTTCCTATTGATGAGCTGATTGGACAGATTGCCCAGTGTGCTTCAGAAACTGGGAGGAATGTAACTGAACCATAGAATCCCATGCAGAAAGCATACCTGAGTGTAAGAGTGCTTGAGTAGAAAGTCTTAAACTGTCTCATGAGGCGATTGATAGAGAGAGGGATTGAAACTACCATGAAGATGTGTGGGTCATGATGAGGCGACTTCCCTCCTAAATCATGCACAGGAAACTGTACAAACAAAAAATTAAGCTCTGTTGTTTATCCAATTAAACACTGCCTGTCAGATATTGACCTCAGGTTTCTTACATATATTCTGTTTTGATTCTCAATGTGATCAGAAATTGTAGGCTCGGCTAATTTGCTACTTGACTATTCATTGATATGGAGGTTCAAACTGACAGTGTGTTCAGCTATTACAATACAGCTGTGAATCTAACGCTTTTCTAAGGAATAATATATTTTAGATGTTGGTGTCTGAATAGCACAAACAGAAAAGTGGGGATTTATGTCCTTCATTTTTATTTTTGTTTGAGACTGTCTACACATACATCTGTGCATCACATTGTGTCTGGATTGTTCAGAGGCCGGAATAAGGTATTTGAATCACTATAACTATAAATACAGTCAGCTTTAAACTATCATTTGTGTTGGAAATTGAACTGAGTGAGGTTCTTTGGAAGAGCAGTCAGTACTCTTTACTACCATACCTCTGTCCAGCTATGAATTTTTCAAAGTTAACAAAGCACAGACTTGATGCTGACAAATGGTAGTGTGTACATACAGCACCATAATTGGATGGTTTCCACACCTAACTACTAAGCTCATAGATCACTTGATTAGGTATGAACTAGCAGTGAAGTGTGTCATCAAATTCATAGTCATATTGTGTATGCAGAGATGTCTACTGTGTACTATTTTCTTTCTGAAATTTGAGACAAGGCAAGTGAATATGGCTGGGTTTAGTGAAGCTATCATATTATTTGCTCTTCTAATGTAAAGATAAATTAACCACTAGGCAGATATCAAAAAGTGGGCTGCTTGGTACTGATGTGAAAGATTTTTCCTAGGACTGGTTTCTAGATGGTTGTAATTCCTGTTATACATTAAAATACCCAGAGTTCCCAAAGCATAGGTATTTCTTCATGAAAAAGACAGTTACATGCACATAAAAATGTTCACTACTAACAGGCAACACGGTAATTTCAAAAAAAATAAAGATGTATAATAATCAAACCTAAGTATGGAGTTGTTAATTTTAAGAACTGCGTTGAATCATTTTTACAGGTAGTTGTAGGTCTCAGGAACCTAAATATTGACCTTGTGGATGTGAAAGTCTGTGCTTTATTATTCCTCAAGCATGAATATAAAAATAATTCAATCAGCTGATCTTATCTCACTTTTCATCATCTGATTAACTGGACCTGTAGGAGGCTTCTACACAGACTGTGAAATGTCACACACTGTCCTCAAAGTTATTTATTATACATTATATGCTATTTCTCTCAGCTTATAGGGATACTTCGGAATTCCCTGTTTAAAAAAAAAAAACCAAGGAACCACTTTGGATTAGTCTTCCTATGGATATAGAATGCAGTATGTAATGTACTGCATATAGTCAATACTTCATCTTCCCATCATATGAATCAAAACCCACAAGATATAAAACCATGGTATCCAGTGAGATGGTGATAGGAGTGATCATTTTATCAGAGACTGTGATTGGAGTTGTTGGAAACTCCTTCTTATTCTACAATTATCTGTTGCTTTACTTCACTGGAGTCAGGCTAAGGCTCACTGACTGGATCCTGCAGCACTTGATTTCAGCCAACATCTTAACTCTGCTGTGTATAGGAATACCAGAGGCAACAACTGCTTTGGGAACAAAATACTCTCTGAGTGATATGGAGTGCAAACTGTCCATGTAAGTTCACAGAGTCAGAAGGAGTGTGTCTCTCAGCAGCACCTGCTTATTGAGTGTCTCCCAGGCTATTACCATCAGCCCAACAGGCTCCAGGTGGGCACAGCTTAAAGTCAAATATCTAAGCTACATTACTTCTGGCTTGCTCATGAGTTGGATCCTGGCTTCCATGGTAAACATTACTTTTCCTATGTATCTGAAGGCAAGGTTGAGCCATAGGAATATGACAGGTATAGTTAACAAAGCAATAGTTTTATTTACAATGGAATTTTTTACATTTATTTTGTCTTTTTCTACAGCAGCAGCAGGTTAAAACTCATTGAACAGTTTTGTCTTAACCACTTCTCTTGCCAAAACAAAGACATATCTAAATGAAGACAGCTAAATAGAGTTTTGTTACTCCTATGCTATGAACAGTAAATAGTTAGAAACCATATAGGATTTGACCAAATAACAATTTGCATGTATATGTAATAATAGAGCTACAGAGAAAGGTTTAGCAGGCTTAAGGTGTGATCTTAGGGATATTTGTATCATATTTTTTAATTTGACTTCTGTAAATTCTTTGTCTTTTGGAACCCCCATTTTTCAAATTTTATGAAATTTAATTTATATTTCAAGAAAATTTCCTATATGTATACCGGTCGGTGGATATTTTCAACCATATTAAAAACAGTAGGAGATATGAGAGGACAGATCCACCTCTTTATTAAAAACATTTGGAAATATCAGAGGGATCTACACACAGTCAGTCGAGGAGTATCAGAGAGTAGTAGCTCACATCTTTAATCCCAGCACAGGGAATATTTTGGGAGTGATGACCTATGCCCTTAATCCAATCTGAGTTCAAGGTCATCTTAGTTTACATAAGGAGTTCCAGTCTCCCAGGCAGGCCTTAATTGAACAGAGAAAGTATTTAAAGCAGGCTTAGAAAGACAGAGCAGGGAAAAGAAACCATAGCTCACACTGTTAGCCCCAGGACTTGGTGAAGAGGAGGCAAGAGAATCTCTGTGAGTTCAAAGCAATCCAGGTCTCCAAAGCAAGTTCCAGGACAGCCAGGACTGTTACACAAAAAATTCTGTCTCAAAAAAAAAAACTGAAAGAGGTAGATCTATCCTCTGATATCTCTTTTTCAATATGTTTGAAAATATTTCCACATATGTGTATACATAAATATATATAATTAAAGGAATTACCATCACCAAATTATGTTACATATAATTCTGGATAGTTTTATGTCAACAACACAGCTAAAGTCAGTTGGAAAAGGAGAACTTCCATGGAAAGAATGTCCCCACCACATTGTCCTGTGGACAGCCTTTCAAATATTTTCTTGATTAATGTTTGTTGTTCTAGGACCCTGCTTATGGTCTATGGAGTAACCCTTTGGCAGATGGTCTGGCTGTGTCTAAAAAAACAGACTGAGCAGGCTGAGCAGGCTAGGGGAGTGAAGCCTCTAAGCAGATTCCATCAACGGATTCAGTTTTTACCTTCAGCTTTCTTCATTGATCTCCTGTCCTTCCTTCTCCTGGTGATAGACTCTTTCTTGGAAGAATAAAAGAAACAAGAAATCCTCCTTCCCTATCTTGCTTTTAGTCACATTAGAAAACTCAAAAACTCCATATCTCTACAACCAATCTCTTGAGATGAGAACCTTTAAGAGGTTTCCTAACATCTTCCAAGTACAAGAAACATTAAGAATAATCACTATTGTGTATTTTAGAACCTTAGAACTTACATGTCTTTTGGAGAGAGAGAAAGAGAGTGGGAGAGACATTGAGAGAGAGCTAGAGAGAGAGAGAGTCAGAGAATCTGAAGCTCATGAGGTCAGTCAGACTGGCTGGCCAGATAAGCCAAAAGATCCCGTGTATCTGTCACTGTTATTACAGGTTCAGAAATCTTTACTTATGTTTCTTTAGTTTCCGGAGATGAAATGGGTGTACATGTTTCCAGGGTAAGAATTTTAGCACTTGAGTCAACTCTCCAGACATAGAACTAATTTATTTTATTACTAAAAATATGCACATCATTTTTTATATTTTCAAATCTAGAAAATAGACATTGATGTTTTGTTTGGCCTGTGTAAGGATGTTGCGTCTCTTGGAACTGTAATTATAGTCATTTCTGAGCCACCATGTGGGTTCCGGAAATTGAACCTGGATCCTTGACAAGGTCAGTCCTCCTAATTGGTAAATCATCTCTCCATTTCCCAAATGTATACAACTTGACAAGTGTTTCCTCATTTCTCTTACTCCTCTATTCTTAGGTTTTCCATTCTTCTACTAGGATTTCATAAAATAAGCTTTCATAGATTCTGCACACGAGTAAAATACACCTCACTGTGTCTGTTCATCTTAATTCATTCAGTGCCTATCAGGTTCATCTTTCCTGTTGCAGATGACAGTACATTTATTTAAAATTATATATAATACTCAGCTTTGTATGTATAAAAATTTAGAAAACTCCTGACAATTGTGTCCTTCCATGAGACACTGCATTTCCTTTCTTTGAAGATAGAAAAGGAGAAAGGAGAGGTGTTATGTGTGTCTGAAGACTGATATCACTTTACTTACAGTGCTACAGCTTAGAAAGAAAATAATATTGCAATAATGTGACCATTGCAAATTGACAATCAAGGAAAGGATTAATGATTGGTAACAATGAATAATAACCTCTAACATGTACATTGTGAGATGTTTCCTCCTCACCTCTTTGTCCCTTTACCTTTCCCATAAGACAGGAAGAGATGGTTTTTCCAGCATATGAAACACTAGATTGGAGTGACCTGTACACCTATGTCCAGTTTCAGACAGGATGAAAGTAAATGTGCATTAAGCTTTTTCCCAAAGCCACACTGGTCTATCCCAACTGTGGTCAATAGGCATTTTCAGTGATAATTAATAGGAACAATGTTTTTTCTACTCAGATTAAAAATGTGAAGAATTTCAGTTAATTACATTGACCATGAAGGAGAGAAATGAAAATTGTAGGAGTGAATAGTGACTTTGGATCTCGCCATTATCATCACCTTCATTGTCACATTTTTTTGGAGAACATTCTTCCTTATCACACCTGAAAGTTTCCCTCATTAACCTACATTTTGGCTTTTGCCTTATGTTTAACTAAAGATTCTGAAAGTAGATGACAGTCAAATGCCGTGGGTCATTTGTGTAGCCTCCTACAGTAAAACTAAAGCTTATTCCTGGTACATGACCTGACACCTCAGAGCTCATTCCTGACATAGGAACATGTTATTTAGCCTTGATACTGGAGGGAAGGACTCAGACCAACCTCAACTGAGTATGACAAACCAAACTGACTGATATAGGAATTCCTTGCCCTCCATGCAGAATGGATGGGTTAACTGGGTGTGAGGGAAACTGAGGAAGGACTATGGGTATGGGAGGGAGGGGGAGCAGTGTCAGTATGAAACAACACTTTTTAAAAAAAAGATAAAATGAAAGAACTATCTTCCTTCTGCATTTTATTAGAGAGAATCATTTTTATAGAATATATTTTGTTCGTAGTTTTCCACCCCTCTACTTCTTCCAGTTCATCCTATCTCAGTTATAGACCTGCAATGAGAATAACATGCTGATTAGTTGCTAGTGTTGGGTGGTTGTTGCTATTGGTGTTAATATTGTTACCTTGACACAAGCTAGAATCATCAGGAAAGAGGAAACATTATACAAGATATTATGTCCACCCTACTAGCTGGTAAGCATGTCTTTGGGCCATTTTCTTAGTTGATTGTTGATGTAGGAAAAGAGAAGTGGTGTCCCTGTGGACATTCTGGGTTATACAGGAATGCAAGTTGAGCAATCCAGGAAGAACAAGGCAGAAAGCAGAATTCTGCTAAATTCTGTTTCAATTCCTAACCCCAGGTTCTTGGCTGTGCCTCCTTCCAAGATATATTGGAAGCTTTAAGCTAAAATACCCTTCTCTCCACATGTTCCTTTTGATGATGGTATTTGCCTCCACAACAGAACATGACCTGGAATAAACAATTTTAATTTGGAATGTTCGATTTGTATTTGTCAGACACATCGTTGGGACATCAGATTATTAGCATTTTGGTAAAGCAAATCATATGGGCTATAGGCTTCAAACATTGTTTAGCGTTATTTTAGCTTAAATGTTAGTGGGTACTAATGATCTTTTATATAATTTTATTTCAAAGTTTTAACCTGAGAGAAAATAAGATGCTGGTTCAGACACAGAGGTTGATGGCAAGAGTTACTAAAGGGGCTAGTGACAGAGCAAGAAAATTCTTCACCAACAAGAAGCAAACCAAAATCATAAAGTCCTACTCGGTACATAAACTTTCAAATTATTCAACACGTGTGTTTTGTTTCAGAGAAACCCATTTTGCAATATTAAAGACCTAAGCATGATTTGCATAAAGATTGGGCTGCAGAAGCCAAGTCCTCCATTCAATAATTAAATGGATGTTATTCATGTCTGAACATAAGTTTTCTTGAAACTCCAAGTATCTATTAGTAGCCTTAGTTGTCCTGAAGGGTCAATATCCCTGAGCGATTTAGTCCCACAGTTGATGTTTTAGAAACACTCATTGCTTCTTATTTTTAAGACTTTCCTATCATATAAAAGAAGTACATATGAGATATGGAAGTCTTTGTGAAGATAAGAAAGATATCCCTACAAGGAAAGGGGTCATTGAGTTTTGTACACAAATGGTTGCCTCCAGGAAAGTCCATTTTTCAGAATGTTTCTGTATAAACTATGTAAGGGTATTGTGTTGTTTCATGGTAAATTATTATCCTACCCACTGGTTTTAATAAAAAGCACTGTGGGGCTACCAGACTAAAAACTCTGAGAACAGGAAGCAGCATCAGAATGCCAGAGAGAAGCCGCAGGAAGCATAGGACAACCATGCTGCAGTGAGAAAAGGTACTGAGCCCCATGGCTGGCCAGGATGAGTCACAGGTTAGATGAAGGGTACAGAGTTAGCAAGTGATATGCCTGGTTCTTAGGCTGATCAGCCAAAAACTATTGAAAGCATTTGTGTGTCTCTTTGAGACTGTGGGTCTGCAGGTCTGTGGGTCTGTAGGCCTAGACCTTGAGGTTAGGCCCGAAAGTCCAGGCCAGAAACTTCATACTACAAAACTATACATATTTTATTATGGAATCTTAAGGGCTCTACTATTTCATTAGGTTATCTCTCTAGTAATGCTCAAGCATCTATACATATCCACTGCTCCAGGATTATTTTATATCTTTGATTTACAGAAAGAATCTTAGTTCTAGATGGCAAGTTAGTAATTAAATTTGAAACAGTGTCAATTATCCTGTAGCAAAAATAAATTTTCAAGGCTGTAATCCCAACAGACACCACAAAATAGAAATCACAGGCTGTTTCTCTAAACTGCAAGTTTAATCTATGATTAAAAACATGTCCCAAAACATGGATAACATGAGTTTCAATGCATCAAGACAGGATGTGATTTTTATTTTTTTTATTTCTCAGACTGTTGTTATTAACTATGTATATCACTACTTATATACTTTGTGTCAAAAATAAAAAAGGTTATAAGTAATATAACAAAAGCAATATTCAATAGGTACAATAACTATATACAATATATACAAAGCAGTCACTTCAGTAATGTTCAGTGCAGGAACAATTGAAAAAAATAAAAAAATATTCTATTATTCATACGATTTCAGTGAGTCCGGAAGATTGTATCTAATTCACTTTATATCTACCTTATATTACCAACTGAACCATATCCCTTGATGTCTCTTTGGACTTATATACTTTAACCTCTTAGTGAGTTTCTTTTTTGAAACCATAACTAGAAAACCTTAACTTTCTCATCTTCAACACCCTGAGAGACCCAGGAAGGACATTTTTTTTTCTTGGAGAATTTTTTATCTAAAAAATGTCTTATTTTTTCCTGTATTCCCTTGCTCACTCTTCCTTCCCTCCTCCCATTCCCTCACAATCCACCTTCAGTCTTCTCAACCTCACACTGGATCCCATCCCCTAAAAGTGCAAGAAGTGCCAAGGTGGGTCCAATCAGCATGGTAATTCACTTCAAGCAAGTACAGTATTCTCATCCCAATATTAAAACTACATTAGGTGCTCCTCTGCAGGGAATGGGCTCCAAGGTGCCAGCCCACTCATAAGAACACAGTCTGATCCCACCCCTCAAGACTCCACATACTGCCCATGCCAGTCAACAGTTGCCTGCCCTTTTAGGGACAAGCTCCTTTTCCTAATGGTTCTTCAGTGCCTGTTTTTATTTCGGTGAACTCCCTAGAGATCCAGCTAGCCATCTTTTGGTACTCCTCATAATCTCCATCCCCTTGCTCATACAGACTCTCCTCTCCCACTCTCCAGCTGGACCAGGAGCTCTGCCTAGTGCTCTGCCATGAATCTCTGTTTCTACATCCATTCAAAGGTGGAGGTAGGTTCAGTGATGACACTTAGGATGGTTATTCCTTTGATTATAGGGGAAGTCCTGTTTAGGCACCCCCTCCACTATTGTTTGGAGACCTAGCCACAGACATTCTGTGAGTTCTTGGAGGTTTCCCTACGACCCAGTCTCTTTCCAAATGTATATTGGCTTCCTCTATCAAAATTCCCATCCCTTTTTCTCTCCCTCTTTGTTGCTCCTCTCACTCAACTATCTTCTTCTCTCATGATTTATATCCACCTCTTCTTGGTTTAAACCCATTATGATCCCAATTTGCTAAGTACATCTTTATTTTCTCTTCCTAGGCGAATCCCTGGATGTCTCTCTTAAGTTCCTTCTAACCCCATACTGTTCTGGGGTTGGCATTTGCAGCTTGGGAATTCTTTGCTTTTTATCTAAAATCCGCTTATGAGAGAGTACATCCCAGGCCTATCTTTCTGAGTTTGTGACAATCTGCTCAGGCGAGTAGTCTCCAAATCTACCCATGTGCCTGCAGATTTTAGGATGTCTTTTTTTTTTTACTGGTGAGTAGACTCCATTGTGTAGATGTACCAAAGTTTGTTAACCCATTTTTCAATTGAAGAGCATCTAGGTTGTTTCCAGGATCTTCCTATTACCAATAATGCTGCTATAAACATAGTTTAGCTAATGCCTTTGGTGTACAAATGTGCATCCTTTGGGTATATCCCCATAGTGTTATTCTTGGATCCTTGATTTCCAGTTTTCTGAGGAAATGCCATACTGTAATCCAGAGTGGCTGTCCAAGTTTACACTCCCACAATGGAGGAGTGTTCCCCTTGATCCAAGTCATCTACAGCATAGGGTCATGTCTGTATTTTTTTTTTTTATCTTAGCCAGTCTGACAGGTATAAGGTGACATCTCAAAGTTGTTTTGATTTTCATTTCTCTGATGGCTAAAAATGTTGAGCAATGTTTTAAGTGACTGTCAGCCATTTGTAATTCTTCTGTTGAGAATTCCGTTTTTGTCTCTGAACCCCCTTTTTAAAATTGGGTTATTTAGGGTTTGGGCTCTGGTGTCTTGAGTTCTCTATGTATTTTGGAGATCAGCCCTCTTTCAGATGTAGGGTTGGTGAAGAACTCTTCCTGTTCTGTAGTTTGTCATTATACACTCATTGGTGATTGTTGTCCCTTCATTTGAAAACAGTCTGTTGATTTCTGTTATTCATTTGTCCCCTCGTAGGTTTTGTGGGTTTCTGATCATTTTTTGAAACTTAAATTCAGGGTCTTTTGTACAGTGGATATTGCCCCCTGTCTGATGTACAGCTAAAATAGATTTTCTCCCATTCTGGGCACTGTTTGCTTGCTATGCTTGTGGTTTCTTTCACTATGAAGAAGCTGTTTACTTCATGTTGGTTTTGGGGGCTGGTTCAAAACCCCAGTGTTCGTCTCTAGCAGTTTTCACAATTGGGGTTTTTAATTAAGGTCTTTGGGTTGATTTTGCACCAGGTAACAGAAATGGATCTAGTTTCTTTCTTCTGGTTGAGTAGTTTTGCTAGCACCATTTATTAAATAGGCATCACTGCTCAAGAAGGACCTTACCTGAAAAGAAGTTCAGGGGATCAGCAGATAGAAGAGGGGTCAAGGATGGCTTCTCTAGGCACAGGTTGGCTCTTCTCTGAAATACTACTTTTTAGACTTGGTAAATTTATCTGGTGTGAGGATTCAATAAAGGTTACAGAAGTTTTGGAGATATCAGAAGGAATCGACCCACAGTCTATGTGGGAGGTTAGTAAAAGCTCCAGAAGTCCCAGTTCTCTAACCACAGTTAGTCTAGGAAAATCAGAGAGTGGTGAGTCAAACCTTTAATCCCAGCACAAGGAGTATCCTGGGAGTGCTGACCTACACCCTTAATCCCAACTGAGTCAAGGCCACTTCAGGTTATAGAAAGAATTCCAGGCTCTGAAGCAAGTGTGGTGGGGCCACAACTTAATTACCAAAAGAGTACTTAAGACAGCATAGAAACAGAGAGGGAGCCATTCCAAGGTAAATGAGGCTGAGGAAGCTAGAAGACACCTGGGCAAGATTTGACTATGGTGTTTATTCCCTCTAGAATATCCGACTTCTTCAGAGATCTATTCCTGAGTCTCATTCATTTGTGCAACACTCTGACTTTGACGTTACCTTATAGGCACATTTGCTTGAAGTCACCCATGGCCTCCCGTAGGCCATCTGATCTTCAGCAGATCATCTGACAGTGATCCCCGACACTGACCTTCTACAGTTGTAGGTGAAGTTTTACTTACAAAGCACCCATTGAAGGTAATATATATTAGAATATAAATCAACACTCACGATATTAGTAACAGCTAATAGTAGCACCTGAACAGGGACTGGAGTATATGAACAATGGACAAGCGATGGATGAGCGATGGATGGATGATGGATTCCAATCCTGTCTCTCCAGCAACTAGGAACCAGGAAGATACCTCCTTGTGTCCCAGAAGACACTTATCAATGGGATTGGCCACACCCCCTCCAGGTTGGCCATACACCCTCCAGGAGCCTGGGACCCTGGATAAGTGTCTTCAGACCTTATCAGCTGACACCTGAATCCCACTACATCTCCCACTTTTGTCTAACTAAGAAGCTTCTAAACTATGACTATGTAAAATAGGAATTACTATGAGTTAGTAACCTTAAATACCTATGCTTCAACCCCTTCAAGACCTGAGAAGGAAGATATATCACTTGAAAGTCAGAAGTATATGAAAGTACTGGCTTCCAAAATTTGGGAGAGGACAGCAACACAGCTACCTGGACAATCACCTCTGGTTTTGTGCGCCGTTGGAGCATCTATCATATTGGCTACAGGCCTATGGTATCTGACAGATCTTTTCACAAGCAGAACAATTTTGGAGGGACTATCTTATACTGTCCAGGCAGATTTCGTCAGTCTCTATCCATGGACTTGTTTATCCAGCTTGACATCATGTGTGTACTTGTGGTGGGATTATGGTGTCAACTGATAAGGTCAGAAGAAGCTTCCGGGACCAGGAGAGGGTGTGGCCAAGCTGGAGTTGGTGTGGCCAACCCCATTGATAAGTGGTTGGTAGGACACAAGGACTCTCTCTTCCTGGATCCTGGCTGCTGGTGAGAGAGAATTGGAATCCATCATCCTTCCATCATGCGTCCATCGCTCGAGCAATATCAGATCCAGAAGTTAGGAAGCAATTAATACTTTCTCTGGCCTTTGATCATGCTAATACAGAATGTAGAAGAATGCTTATGTGTTGGAGGCCACAGGCCCCAGCTCCACTAGGTGGCGCTTTACCTGGCGCTGACCGACCCGTCTGAGTCATAGAGAGCGCATGCGCCTGATAATCTCGCGAGACTGGTCTGGTTTCTCCGCCTTTCCCGTGGCGTCATGAGATTCTGAACTGCGACCAATAGGAAAGGATTTCGTCTAAAGCAAGAGCCGTTTGGTCATCTTAAAACCGGGTCTTCCTACCTCGTGGCTCTCTCTCCTCCTCTCTCTCTCCCCGCCCCGCCCTGCGCACGGACGCCGGCCCGGCTTCTAGACACGGGCTCAGGCCACGTGGCTGATGGCCTGGCCCAAACCACGCCGGGGCCTAGCTCTCTCTCTCTCTAGCCTTATCCCTCCTCACTGAGGCCTGTCGCTGCGGGTTCCTGCGCCGCGGCGGTCTCTTTATCCCCTCCTCTCTCTGCTCTTCTCTCCATTTCCCACAAGCTAAATGCTTTCCCCAAAGATATATTAAAGTTATACTGCAGAAGGATCCTAAGCGTGTGTGTCACGTGTCTTTCCTCGCGGGCGAGAGATAGGCGCGGGACAAGTGGTGCCGAAATCCCGGGAATTTACATCGTCTGCACCGTCAGGATTCAGAACTGCGGACAGGTTACTCGGAGAGGTATGTCTGAACTGAACTTTGGTTTGGGACTTTTGAAAGGATTTTTTGAGGCCTTAGTGCTTGCTTTGGCAGTGTTTCTGGTTTTCTTCGTGGTTGTTTTCTGCTTCCGTTGGTCAGTGGGATCCCCCCAGTCTATCATAACAGCACCAGACTCCCTGCTTAGGCAGCGTGGTATTGAGATGGCACAGGGTACTCTAAAGAACTCTGTAGAAGAGAAGGCCTGTAGAGATCTGATAGCTAGAGGGCGAGATATCATAAAGAAAGTTCGGGGCAACATGTCAGAAACCGGGAGCCGTGTGAGGTTAGGCGCGCGCCGAAAAAGTGAAAAAAGACCCCCGGAAAAATAAAAGATATGGGGGAGTTAGGAATACTCGATAAGTAAAAAGGACCCCCCAGAAAAATAAAAGATTTGGGGGAGATAGGGAACCAGAAACTAAAGGTACAGAAACTTAAAAATAGGAATACTCGATAAGTTAAAAAGGACCCCCCAGAAAAATAAAAGATTTGGGGGAGATAGGGAACCAGAAACTAAAGGTACGGAAACTTGAAAATTTAAATTTAAAGTTTGGCTCCTCGAGGTATGAGGAAAGACAGGGCCTGGGGCGGTTGAGACAAAGACAAACCACGCCCAAGATTCATAGGCAAAAACAGGGCCTAGGTTTTTCTTAGGCGCCACTGAGGCAGCACGACCTATACCTTAAAAGACAGAGGTGCCGGTATGAGTTCCTCAGTGGCCACTGACCTCTGACAAGCTTAAGGCAGTGATTGAGCCTGTTGTGGAACAGCTTGCTAGAAAACATATTTTTAAGCCCTCCACTTCTCCATAGAATATATTAATTGGCTTAGACCTTTTTTGAAAATTCCCACTGCAGATTTAAAGCCTTTGTTTGATGTTTCCTGGAAAAATTGATAATCATCCTAAATATCCTTTGTTACAGTTTGGCTTATCACCCTGTGGTATATCCACGTGTTACTTCCTCAGTGCCTTTAAAAGATGGCTTAACTGTATATACAGATGGCTCAAGAAATGGAAGGGGTGCTTATATTATAAATTCACAGACATTTTTCAAAGATTTTGGTCAAAAATCACCCCAGATAGTTAAATGTCTAATTGTGTTAGAAGTTTTACAAAAGTTTGATTGTCTGCTTAATATTGTGTTTGGTCAAAAATCACCCCAGATAGTTAAATGTCTAATTGTGTTAGAAGTTTTACAAAAGTTTGATTGTCTGCTTAATATTGTGTCTGATTCCCATTATGTAGTAAATGCCCTTCAGTTACTTAAAACGGCCAGTGTTATTAATCCTTCCAATACAGTGTCTGCTCTGTTTTGTACCATAGCCCTTCTATATTACCCATATACGGGCACATTCGGGACTCCCGGGCCCTATGAGCAAATAATTTGGCTGACCAAGCTACACGCCTGGTCGCTGCTGCCTTTGCTAATCCGTTGTAAGCTGCAAAAAGCTTCAATTTATACATGTTTCTATTGAGACCATACATGTTATTCAACCTTGCTTAGAGGCATAAAGCGCCTGGGGCAAACCAGCTTGCCTCAAGACTGATAATGGGCCAGCTTACAGCTCCCAAAAATTCGCCCAATTTTGTGCACAAATGCAAGTGGCACACCTTACCAGGTTACCATACAACCCTCAAGGACAAGGCATTATTAAACGTGCACATCAGACCTTAAAATCCTATTTGTTAAAACAGAAAGGGGGAATATAAATGAAAAGGCCCGGATCCTATTTTAATAAGATCCCGGGGAGCTGTCTGTGTTTTTCCACAGGATAAAAAAAAAATCCAGTTTGGATCCCAGAGCTCCTCGCCTTCTCCAGTTGATGTGTTTGGTGACAGCGATAGAAGATAATGCCCACCTTCCCTCTGCCAATGCCGGTGATGTATAAAGATTTAGACATAGCTTTAAAGAAAATAGAAGTTTATGTTTTAGTTAAAAATAGTTCAGATATATTACTAAAAATTTCTCGGCAGCCTGACAAAGGAAACAGAGTTTAATAAAACCAAAATTGGCTTCCTTTTGCTCAGGCAGGCCAGATAAAAATTCAATTTTACCATATAACAGTTGCCAATCCAAAAATATAGGTTGGGCCACGCCTAAAATATTTTCATTTCCTCCCAATCTGGCCACCATTTATTTAGATTGTTAACAATGCCTCAAAAATTATAGACAAATTTAGATACAAATTTGATAATTGCCTTTATGCCTTATGCTGAGATGCTCAGCTTTATTTCTTTGCAGCAACGACCCACATGCCACGATTTGTGCCCACGCCACCGTGGTTCCCCAGTAACTCACAGCCATTTAGACAAAAAGGAGATTTCAGAATCTCTGCTGGTATTATAAAATTCATTGTCACAGCTGCCATAGGGGCCTCAGTGACTGCCTCAGCTGGTGCACTTTCAAAATAGTGCAGACTGCACAGGCGGTTAACAAATTGTCCACCCCAATAATTGACACAGTTGAGGTGTGAACAATAACTTGCTGGCTTATACATAACCTCTATTCAATATAAAAACTTTACAAAGACAACTAATCTTTCGAAAAGCCTCTCTCAATTTTCTTACAGAATTGGTCGTCTAAGTTTGAACAGACCCTTCGTGACCTGCAAGTGGCGATCGTCCAGGCCAATTCCACTCGGCTAGACCTGTCGCTGACCAGAGAGCTCACTCCATAAATCCCCTCTCCTTCCCCTACTCCAAAAAGTGGGTGGGGGTGGATATGTCTGACCTGGCCTTTTGCAGAGGACTAGTCATTCTTCCCTAGACGGTTTGCAAGTTCCGAATCCAAAATCAGAGAAACAAACCAGTTTCGGCTCAAGCCTTAATGGCTCTAGACTCAGAAACCTCGATAGAGATATGACTAATTATGCTAAGCAATAGAGATATTATGGCTTAGACAGCTCCTACACACTGGGTAGAGCGTTCAGCCCGTGTCCTAAGAGGGATGCTGAGCCAAGGGCATCGCAGGGTACATACCTATGTCCCGAGAGACACATCGTCTTGCATAAGGGTACCTGCCTTAACCCCCTTCCCAGCAAAAGGCAGAGGACAGGCTAGGGGCATCTCGATCTGTCGAGGGATTAGGGGTGACCCCCACGCAAGTCCACAATGTGTTCTGGGAGATGATCACTGTCTCCGCCCTCTTTAGGACTTTCTCTTGCTTAATATTTGAGTAGGGTGAGATGTTGGAGGCCACAGGCCCCAGCTCCACTAGGTGGCGCTTTACCTGGCGCTGACCGACCCGTCTGAGTCATAGAGAGCGCATGCGCCTGATAATCTCGCGAGACTGGTCTGGTTTCTCCGCCTTTCCCGTGGCGTCATGAGATTCTGAACTGCGACCAATAGGAAAGGATTTCGTCTAAAGCAAGAGCCGTTTGGTCATCTTAAAACCGGGTCTTCCTACCTCGTGGCTCTCTCTCCTCCTCTCTCTCTCCCCGCCCCGCCCTGCGCACGGACGCCGGCCCGGCTTCTAGACACGGGCTCAGGCCACGTGGCTGATGGCCTGGCCCAAACCACGCCGGGGCCTAGCTCTCTCTCTCTCTAGCCTTATCCCTCCTCACTGAGGCCTGTCGCTGCGGGTTCCTGCGCCGCGGCGGTCTCTTTATCCCCTCCTCTCTCTGCTCTTCTCTCCATTTCCCACAAGCTAAATGCTTTCCCCAAAGATATATTAAAGTTATACTGCAGAAGGATCCTAAGCGTGTGTGTCACGTGTCTTTCCTCGCGGGCGAGAGATAGGCGCGGGACACTTATGCCTTTAAAGATCAGAGCTGCACCTATAGAAGAGTGGATTCAATATGCAATCAATGCTGAATCTCTCCATGGCAATGAGGAGAATTGGGTAGGCCAAGCTGTTGCTAATGTTAGGGTGAGGAACCAAGGCATCTCTTGTTTCAACTGTGGTAAACAAGGCCATATAAGACGGAACTGTACACTAGGTACTCTTGGAAATAATACCCAATCTAGGTTTAATTCGAACAGAAGGCCATTGTCACCTGGATTATGCAGAATGTGTGGCAAGGGATGGCATTGGACCAATGAATGTAGATCTACCAGAGATAAAGAAGGCAACACTCTACCATCGGGAAACGCCTTTCAGGGCTTCCCCCGGGAAGCCCCCAAAAATCAGACTCCAAATTCAAGGATGGTGAGATCATATCCGGTCATAGGAGAAGACCAGCATTCTCAGGATGAATAGAGAATCCAAAATCATCTAAAAAATCATATGATATTAGATAATAACATAAATTCAAAAGAAAATTCAGAAATTCCAAAAAGAATCACAAAACAAAAATTTGGCAGACTTCAATAAATGAACAAAGACCAAAATTGAGAATACGGATAGATAATATTTATATCCAGGGTTTAGTCAACATGGGGGCTGATGTTTCAATAATAACCCCACAATAATGGCACCCCAGATGGCCTTTGCAGGCAGTAGATATCCAGTTTCTGGGTATTGGAACAATATCTCAGGTGAAACAGAGTGTGAGATGGCTTGAATGCATAGGTCAGAAAGGACGGTTGAAGCCATATATGGATGACATAGCAGTGAATCTATGGGTGGCGACCTTCTAATGCAATGGAATCCCCAGATTAAAATCCCTCATGGTTCTGATATCAACCAGAGACTCAATTATGTTTCCAAAAATGATGCTTTAAGAGAAAATTCACCAGCCATACAGGTTGTACAGAAGAATTGCCCAATAACCACAGAACCTAGAGAACATTCACAGCATTGCCTTTGAAATGGTTAACAGAAAAGCCTATTTGGGTTCAACAATGGCCTTTGACAATAGAAAAACTTCAGGCTTTGGAACAGTTGGTACAGGAGCAGTTACAGGCTCAGCATATCGAAGAATCAACCAGTCCATGGAATTCTCCTGTTTTTGTTGTCAAGAAATAATCTGGAAAATGAAGGATGGTGATGGATTTAAGAGCAATGAATAAGGTGATTCAACCTATGGGCACCTTACAATCTGGTATTCCCCTGCCTTCTCTGCTACCTAAAGGATGGCCTATTGCAGTTATTTATTTGAAGGATTGTTTTTTTACCATACCTTTACAAGAATAGGACAAAGAGAAATTTGCTTTCACAGTGTCTACTCTTATTAATTCAGGGCCAGTTAAGAGGTACCCATGGAGAGTACTTCCCCAAGGAATGTTGAATAGTCCCACCTTATGCCAATATTTTGTACAACAACCACTAGAATTACTGTGCAAGCACTTCCCTCAATCTATCATTTACCATTATATAGATGACATTTTGTTGGCAGACCCAAACCCAAAGACATTAGAAACATTATTTGAAGAACTAAAGAAAATATTGCCTGATTGAGGACTACAAATTGCTCCAGAAAAAGTACAGAGGGGAGATTCTATCAATTATTTAGGGTATAAAATAGGTTTACAAAAGATTAGGCCACAAAAGGTAAAATTAAATAGAGATAAATGGAAGACTCTTAACAATTTTCAAAAATTACTAGGAGATATTGCTCATATACGGCCCATGATTGGTATAAAAAACTATGAGCTAGTTAATTTGTTCAAGACTTTGGATGGTGACAAGGATTTAAATAGTCCAAGAGAATTATCTGATGAGGCTGAGAAAGAATTAGAGTTGGTGGAAAAGAAACTTCAAGAAGCACATGTGGATCATGTGGATCCAGACCTGGATTGCATACTTGTTATTTTAGCCTCTAGACAATCTCCAACAGGAATCTTAGTGCAAAGAGAAAGCACTATATTATAATGGATATTTCTGCCACATAGGCCAAGCAAGAAGATGAAGACATATATCAAAAAAATTTCTGATCTGATTTTTAAAGGTAAATTAAGACTTCGCCAATTGACTGGAAAGGACCCTGCAGAAATTGTCATGCCTTTGACTAATGAAGAAATTAAACGGTTATGGGCAGATAGTGAACCTTGGCAAAAAGGCTTGTAGTGACTTTTTAGGAGAGATTAATAATAAATATCCTCGAATCAAGAGAATTCAATTCATAAAGGAAACTAATTGGATCGTTCCTCATGTGGTACAGGATAAACCCATTTCTGGAGCCCCCACCTTTTATACTGATGCAAACAATATAGAAAAGCCTGGCTACAAGTCTGAATACTTAGTTAAGGTGGCTCAGAGCCCTTATAACTCTGTCCAGAAGTCAAAACTATATGCAATTATTATGGTGTTGTTGAATTTCACAGAGCCTCTCAAAGTAATTACTGACTCTCAATATGCAGAGTTGTCTTACATATTGAAACTGCTGAATTCATTCCTGCTGATACAGACTCGACCTTACTATTCATACAACTACAGGATATCATCAGAGGTAGGATACATCCTATGTACATAACACATATCAGGGTGCACAGGGTCTCCCAGGCCCTCTAGCACAGGGTAATGATGAAATAGTTCAGTTGCTGATAGAAAATGTGCTAGAGGCCACAGAATTTCATGAGAAACATCATGTTAACAGCAAAGGATTAAAGAAGAATTTTTCCATCACTTGGAAAGAAGCAAACAAAATAGTAAGGAATTGCAACACTTGCTCTTTCTATAACCAACCATCTTTACCTGCTGGAAATAATCCTAAAGGTACACAGAGAATTGAGATCTGGCAAATGGATGTGTTTCACTTCCCAGAATTCGGAGAGATGAAATATGTACATCATACTATAGATACTTACTCTGGAATGCAATGAGCGACTGCTCTGAGTTCTGAAAATGCTAATGCTGTACTAACTCACCTTTTGGAAGCAATGGCCATAATGGGAATTCCCACTCAGATTAAGACTGACAATGCTCCAGCTTACATTTCCTGAAAAATGAAGATAATTTTTGGATACTATAATATAAAGCATATTACAGGGATACCACACAATCCCACAGGACAGGCAGTTGTGGAGAGATCTCACCGCATGTTGAAAGAGATGCTTTATAAACATAAGAAAGAAATGAGAAAACCCAGGGAGAGGTTTCACAGTGCCTTTTTGACTTTAAATTTTCTTAATGCTGATGAAAAGGGAACATCAACTGCTGAGAGACATTGGGTGATAGAGAAATCCTCTGAGTTAAATCAACTCATCTACTTTAAAGATGTGTTGTCCTCTGAGTGGAAGCCAGGATGTGTGCTTCGATGGGTTACGGGTCTCACTTTTGTTTCAACAGGGAAAGAAAAGATATAGGTACCGACAAAACTAATAAAAATCCACTTTGAAAAGGAGTCCCTTCCTGAGGAGGAGAAGTAATTGCTCACCCCTGATATGACAAATGGATACATGGTAAGAAAAACACATTTAACAAACCTGGGGCAGGGTCTCAGTTTTGTCTACAGGAAAATGGATAAAACTGTTTTTTAAGACTAATTACTCACCTGCAATAGAAGACAGACTGATGATTAAGGAATGTACATGATGGACTATGAGACCAACTAATAAACATATGCACTACTGGGTAATCTCTCAATATTTACTGCTTTGCATCTTGCATCTACACGTCAAAAGAAAAAAAAAGAGAAGAAGTGGCCCTGATTTGACTATTAATAGGGCTGGATTTGGATTGGGAGAAAGTGGCTTTCTCCTTCTCTAAACCCAAGCATGTTGGCCAAGAAAATATGAAGTATTCTGTCTCATATCAGAAAAGCCACCTGGTGTAAGACAGAATATTTAGGGACCAATATTACTGTGACTTCACTTTAAACCTCGTTTCTCTCTGTTTCTGTACCATTCAAACATCCTGTCTGCATACAATCTCCTGAAGTCATAGAAGATATTAATATCTTTTTTGAGTATCACAATGCTTAAGTTTTCCATTGTAAATAACATTTCCTCCTATCAACTATTTACAAAGAATCTGGAACCGAGATGGGGCCCCCAATGCAACAACTCCTACTAGTGAAACAAGAATAAAAGAGAGATTATGAGAGAGAGAGAGTAAGAGACAGGTAGACAGACAGACAGAGGCAAAATTAGAAAAATCAAGTACCTGGTGCACACCAATCAATGATTGGTTTCAGAAAATAGACTATTCAAAAATGGCTGCAAGATAGCTCTCTATGATAATCCTCCAGATCACACTTCTAATTAGAATTCCAGATGGAGTTAACCACTATTCTGAGAATGGTTATAAATGTATATAGTCAGTCCATTAAGATCTAACCATTGTTTTAGCTTTTACATGATCGCAAAGAAATGCCATTGCCCTTAAGTCAGCAGGAAGCAACCTTATGAAAGACTATGTCCCCCTTCCCAATAAGTTTTGTGTTCTGAGGGTTGTGGGTAATTCTTATTCTGTTAGAATAGATTTAAGTGAAAATTGGGTGGAGGACAGAACTATAATATAGTATCAAAGATATCTTTTGAAGAAGAAAAGGGGGATAGATACGATACATAAAGGTAGATTGTTCTGCCTACCTATACACCATTTTAGCTAAATGTATGGGCTAAGTTAAAGACAATTTGCATTGGCGTAGGTACAAATGTAAAATCATTTTATATGTTTAATTGTGATAATTTGTACATTTGTACAAAGTTCAATCTGAAACTGCTTTATATAACCAAAGCAACTTGTATTTCGATATAAATCTGAATCTGTAACTATTATGTAAAATTGAATCCATAATTGCTATATTTTATATATGCTTATATCTCTGTTTAAAATATTTGCACATCATTGTCATGTATACTATGCAATTACTACCTTAATTTAACTATACTAGATATAATGTATGATTGCACTAATTATGATATATCCACAAGATGTTTTATATACCTCTGTTTAGATGATATATATGTATATACATGTCTAAAATGCTGTGGTCACTTTACATAGTAATATACCCCTGGCTAATGTTTGATAGTCATACTAAAAGACATTGTTCAGGGATTGTACACCCCTTATATGGGTATTCTAATTTTTAATACAGGGTTTATTCCTTTAGACGATAAAAACTACTGTCAACATTACTTAAGGTACCATATCCCAGTCATCTCGGATACAGGTTAGAATATCATAGATAGACAGGAATGTTCAACTATTTGATAGACCCAGAGAATATGGCATTTAACATTTGAAGTTCGGCTATGAGAGGAACGACTACTCCTGGTGTCACTGCTCCTTTCCCGAGATGGTGTTGGGCATCTAGGATACTCCATTGGAGTTTGACCTTTTGGCAGAGAATGGCTGGTTGAGTAAGGAACTGTCCTTACCTTGATTGCTGACAGTACACACATGGTGTCCAAGCTGGATGAACAAGTTGATGGATGGATACTGACGAAACCTGCCTGGACAGGATAAGACAGTCCCTCCAAAATTGCCCTGCTTGTGAGAAGATCTGTCAGATACCATAGGCCTGTAGCCAATATGATAGATGCTCCAATGGCACACAAAACCAGAGGTGATTGTCCAGGTAGCTGTGTTGCTGTCCTCTCCCAAATTTTGGAAGCCATTACTTCCGTATACTTCTGACTTTCAAGTAATATATCTTCCTTCTGAGGTCTTGAAGGGGTTGAAGAATAGGTATTTATGTTTACTAACTCATAATAATTCCTATTGTACATAGTCTTAGTTTAGAACCTTCTTAGTTAGATGAAAGGGGGAGATGTGGTGGGATGAAAGTGTCAGCCAATAAGGTCAGAAGAAGCTTCCGGGACCCTGGAGGGGGTGTGGCCAACCCCATTGATAAGTGGTTGCTGGGACAGAAGGACTCTCTCTTCCTGGTTCCTGGCTGCTGGTAAGACAGAATTGGAATCCATGGTCCTTCCATAACGTGTCCATCGCTTGTCAACCGCTTGTATATGCCAGTCCTTGTTCAGATGCCACTATAAGCTGTTACTAATATCATGAGTGTTAGTTTATATTCTAATAAATATTAATTTTGGACTGGCGTCTTGAAGGTAAAACTCTGTCTACATGTACTGTCAGCAATCATGGTTAGGGCAGTTCTTTACCCAACCAGCCATTCTTTGACAAAAGGACAAACTCCAGAGGAGTATCCTCCATGCTCAACATCATCTCAGGAAAGGATCAGTGACACCAGGAATCATCGTGCCTCTTGTGGCCGAATTTCAAATGTTAAATGCCATATTCTCTGGGTCTATCAAATGGTTGAAGATTCCTGTCTATCTATGATATTCTAACCTGTATATGAGATGACTGTGATATGGTACCTTAACTAATACTGACTGCAGTTTTTATCATCTTAAGAAATAAACCCTGTACTAAAAATTAGAATAAGGGGTGTACAATCCCTGAACAATGTCTTTTAGTATGACTATCAAACATTAGCCAGGGATATATTACTATGTAAAGTGGCCACAGCATTTTAGACATGTATATACATATATATCATCTAAACAGAGGTATATAAAACATCTTGTGCATATATCATAACTAGTGCAATCATACATTATATCTAGTATAGTTAAATTAAGGTAGTAATTGCATAGTGTACTTGACAATTATGTGCAAATATTTTAAATAGAGGTAGAAGCATATATAAAATATAGCAATTATGGATTCAATTTTACATAATAGTTACAGATTCAGATTTATATCAAAATACAAGTTGCTTTGGTTATATAAAGCAGTTTCAGATTGAACTTTGTACAAATGTACAAATTAAAAATATGGAACGCTTCATGAATTTGTATGTCATCCTTGTGCAGGTGCCATGCTAATCTTCTCTGTATCATTCCAATTTTAGTATATGTGCTGCCGAAGTGAGGTGCCAGATGTAGGCGGAGTTTTAATTACAAGGCACCCATCCAAGATAAATATTTATTAGACTATAAATCAACACTCACAATATTAGTAACAGCTTATAGTAGCACCTGAACAGGGACTGGAGTACCCGAGCGATGGATGAGTAATGTATGAGCGATGGATGAGCAATGGATGATAGACGATGGATTCCTATCCTGTTTCTCCAGCATCCAGAAACCAGGAAGATACCTCTTCTTGTCTCAGATACCTCTTATCAATGGGGTTTCTTCAGATAAGACCTTCAGGATGACAACTAAATCCCACTACATACAGTAGCTTCTGTTGGAGGATCTTAGGGGAAAGGTTCATAGTCAGGCATGTATGAAGCTGCAGCATGAAGAAGCTTGGCCAACTGGTCACACATGTGTACACCACCATCTTATTGTGGACAACCCTACAAAACAACTGTATACATTTGTGCTCAATTAGGTAGAAAATTCTAGAAATTGTCTAATGAGAAGAAATCTGTTGTCCTTTATTTTAAAATGCATTTGAAACTAAATGAAGTAAATTGGTGTGTTTTTTCACTATTGACTGACTAGCCATCATTCTACATTGCTAATTATTTAGAGCTGAAAGATAATTCAGCAGTTAAAAGGGTTGGCTGCTTTTCCTTATGACCTAGGTTTGATTCCCAATATTTACATGGAGGGTAGCAACCATCTGTAATTCCAGTTTTAGGTCTTCTTAATTCATCTAGCCTCTGGGGCTTTGAATGCACATGGAACACAGAATACATATAGGGAAGAAATTTACATGCATAAAATAAAAACAAAATGCTTTGTTATTCAGTATTAATTATTTTATCTCAAACAAAAAGTTATAAAAATACATTACTGATGAGTGATAAATTAGATTATAATTTCACTTGAAAAGATAGAGGCTTCTAAAGCTATTTACATAGATGTCACTTAAGAAAGGTAGTGTGCAGATGTTGCTAATGAAACTGGAACTTTGGATATTCTTTAAAATCTGCCCCAATATAAGAGCACAAAACTTCTATTCGTGTCATGATATAGATTAGACCACCATCTTTTCTGGTGGGCTGTTGTACAAATGGTAAACTACAAACAGCAAATTGCGTTCCTGGGGGAGTAAAACAACTCATTCATTTCTTCACTGAACTCTGTCCCCAATTCTGTGGCACGATTGAACATGGGCTCTTAGAAATTAGTTTACTTCTTGAGAACTGTTGTGACAGCATGCACAAGAGCTGCAGGACCTCAATCCAGAAAAAAACTCCTGCATTAAAAGGAGAGGACATGAAATCCCAGCCTAACTGAGGACTTATTGTCACTTGATAATTGCTGGTAGAGGAAGAGTCTGTTTATTTCAAAAGCACTTTCCCTGGTAGGTCTACCACACTCCAGGATAATAGTGCACATCAGATAAATGTTCCTTCTAACAGGGTCTCATTATTTGTGTGCTTTTCTTCTTACCATTTGTAGTTTACAACTGATAACTGTCCTGGGTTTACAGAATAGAATTGTAGGTTGTCAGTATGAAGTTTTCTATTAGTTAATCAGAAAGTCCTGCAATTGGCTAAGTTTAATAGATAGATAAATAGAATAAAATATAATATTGTGAACACATGTGGTAAGTTTAGGAATGAGGTGAATGTACTGAAGAGGGGTTAATCTCTCCCTTAAGACTTGTCCATGACAGGACCACAATGCATCTTAGTTGGCTCAGATTAAAAATGCAAGAGCAAAGGATAAGAGCACATAGAAGCTGTTCAATGATTGAGCCTCTTAATTAAAAAGACAAACCACAATGACTAAATCCTGTTTTTAAATCTTAGGTTTCTCATGCCTTGCCTTAGTGTTGCAGGAGTTCCTATAGAGCTTTGCAGCTCTCTTGAATCTGCACTGTTAGCACTCAGGCTTTGACCTTCCTTTTGTTACTGCTACCTCTTGTGTCCACTACCTTCTGTATGAAGTACATAAATCTTGTCTGACAGCTTTCTCAAGGGTCAAAGCCTAAGCAAAGTTGGTTGCAGAAAAACTGGAAAGAGGAAGAGTTCTGTCACTGAGAATTACTTTGGCATTTATCTCTTTTGTGTAGTTTAAACTAAGTTGTTTAGGTGTGTGGAAATTAACTTGCTACAGGAATAAAACAATAAAGGTTTTTCACAACTACATTCGGTTGAACTGAAGTAACTAAAAATGATCATTTAGTGGACCTGTTTCCTCTATGAATCCGTGTGAACTGCATACTCAATACAACAGGTTAGAAATAATAATATTTCCCTAGTAATCATAAATATGTGGATTCTTTTCTGCTATGCACATCAGACCCTTAAATAAAAGTGATCACTGACACTGTAACTTGCTATCTCTAGCATGTGTGCTGTACTTTACCAAAGTACATAGAAATAAGTATTGTATAATTGTTATGATATAAATATGGAATGTCCCCACAGAGTCATGTTTTTGAACTCTAGGTCCCATGCAGGTGGCATTTTGGGGAGGTTATGGCACCTTCAGAAGGTGGAGTTTTCAGAATGGCCAGAAGTTGTTGTCATGTTGACATCTACTTTGGTCAACTTTTTGTATTTTTGAGACAGAGTCTCCCATTGATCTGTACCATTCTGGCTACAGTGGCTGACCAGAGATCTGGGATCTATGAGTCTCCTCCCCTGGCACTGGACTTTTAAACAGGTACCACACTACTTATCTTTCTATGGGTTATAAGGATATGAACTCAGGTTCCCATGTGTGTCCAAAGACTTTAACCACCCTGATACACCCTGATAATTCCTGAAATGCCAATTTGTTCCCAGAAACTTCTAGTAAAACAGTTCCATCTGTACCATGAGTAACACAATGAGTTCATATAAGAAAAAAAATGCAGAATGACTGGGCTAAACCTCCTAGAAACAAAGAAGAAGCCTTGACTGGATTTTTTTGTGATCAGATTGGTGACTATGATAATTGTCATCATAGAACCTTCCTTCAATAACTGAGAGAAGCACAGAGACACTCCAGTTGTCAAGGCTAATAATAGAACCCTCAGTCATACCTTGCTCATCACACTCACTGTCTGTTTTATCTGTTCCTTTCTATTCATTGGCCATCCAAACAACACCACCTGTATCCTTCAGCAAATCATATTTGGAGGTGCTTTCACTGTGGCTCTTGCCACTTCATTGGTGAAAGTGATCACTGTGGTTATTGCCTCAAGTTCACCTTTCTGAGTATATTGGTGAGGTGGTTAATAATATCAAAGACCCCAAACTTGATCATCCACATCTATGCTCTAATTTACCTTGTCCTCTGTGGAATCTGGCTAGGAACCTTTCCTTCCTTCTTTGTCCAAGATGATCATGCTGAACATGGACATATAATTATTTTGTGCAACAAGGGGTCAGCTTTTGCCTACCATTGTGTCCTGGGATACCTCTGCTTCTTGGCACTTGGGAGTTATACTATAGCTTTCTTGTCTTGGAATCTGCCTGACACATTCAATGAAGCCAAGTTCTTGTGACTCAGCATGCTGCTATTTTACTATGTCTAGGTCATATTCCTCCCGGTCTACCACAGCACTAAGGGGACGGTCATGGTGGCTATGGAACTCTTCTCCATCTTGGCTTCTAGTGCAGCCCTCCTCACTTTCATTTTTGTTCCAAAGTGCTACATTATCTTGATAAGGCCTGATAAGAACTCACTGAATCAGGTCAGGAACAGGCCATATTCTAGAAAGAATAACTTTCTCAAATCATAGTTCAAAGACACAGAGTTCTTTTTTTCATATACACATTTGAGTGATAAAGGCCAAAATATGTAAGAAATATGTGTTACACTATAATGGTATGGGTCTCACTTGGGGGATTATTATTTTTTTCATCCAATTGTATTAAAGCCTGTTTGTATGGGAGCCAATAAAGATTTTCATGTCTGAAAAAAGGTTGTATTTTCATAGGAGCAGGAGCTCACTTGTATCTGGAATTGTTTAAAAATTTTTGCAAAGAACATGATATTTGGAACTCAGGAATTTGTCTACATCTGACTCTATTTCTGGGATTAAAGATGGCCGAGCCCACACTTGGTTTATGAAGAAAATGTATATTCTTTTCTAACATTGACTGTCAATATTCATATTATTGATTCAAATAGCTTGAGAGATTCATGTATCCACTCCCCATTTGTAACAATTAATGTTTTGGAAAGTGTATCTTGGTAAAATTTCATCTTAACTTTTAGTCACTGTGGAAAATAAGCAAATTTGAGTTTTATTTTATAATCAATTTTCAATATCAAGCTTGTTCAAGAACAACAGTTCTTTTCTTAAGACTTCCAGACCCTTTAATAAATTATTATTCTTTATTAGAATTTGTATGGTATATTGAAGAATATTAGAGTTTCTAGTATATTCTTTTCTAAACATAACATTATATCAGTCATTAAATAATATGTGGCATGCTGAGTCAGAATATAGATCTAGTATGTAGTTTTATTTTACCCAATGTCAAGTGTCAGTCAGTCAGAATAAGTGTCTAGGGCTAACTACGTAGTAGAGTGTTATAATTTATGTCTCAGTTCCAACAGTTATACGTATAGGTGACTACCCACAATTCTCTTTAAATAAAGATTTGTATACATATTCTATCAGAATGAAGTCTCCAATTAAATGCTTTCTCTTTAATAGATATATATTTATTTAAAATTATAATTTGTTTACAACCTGCGATTTTATTATTAATGCTTCTCCAGATTTTGTTATAATTTCATAAACACTCATGTAATACATTACATAAAAAATCCATTTACATATCTTTTTAATAAAAGCACAACTAAAAAAACAGGCCTATTCTACTGTGAATTTTGTTCTACCTGTGCAGACTTCTTTGCTCATATGTCTATAACTAGGATAGGATCTTAAAAATAATGTTTTAAGCTTTAACTAAACATCCTTTCTGAGTATAAAGATGAACTATGTCATGGTCCTGTGCATAAATACAGAAGATGACAGTTAATAATGCAGGTGTTGATGCACCAGAGAAATAACTGTGTATGAGAAATCTTGTTGACCAAGTTCTATGGGAGCAAAGACATTTAAAACTGGTTTCTTCTTTAAGTAATTTTTTCATGTGCCACTAGATTTCTTCCCTAAAACCTGCTATGTGTTTTCTCAACACTGTTTTTATATTATGTAGACAGTCTAACTTTTGGGTCTACATATGTTTGTGGGCGGTCAAAGGTTGGCTTCACATCAAGTGGTATGATTTTGATGAATAAAAATATTATTTGGAAAATTTTTATATACAAAATAACAGAAAAATTGTCAGCAGTTGGAAGGGAGATGCATGCAGAAAGGGATGTGTGAAGATGAGTAGTTGGCTAAAGAGACAGCAGTGAAGAGATAAAGAGCTGTGTGTTGAGAGAGAGAGAGATATGTGTGTGTGGAAGAGAGATGTATGCAGAAAGAGCTGTGTAGAGCTAGGTAGATAAGAGAACTGTTACTATGTAGAGAAACTGAATGAAAGAGCTCTGTGAAAGGGGTGTGGGAGAGAGTGCTGTAGAAAGAGCCCTGTCAAGGAAATGTGAAAAAAGCAGTAAAGAGAGAACTGTATAAAGAAGTATAACTGTGTGTAGGAATGTGTAGCTGTATAGAAGGGGCATATATCAGTGTGCAGAATGAAGGTAGTCATGTGTATACAGAGTTATGTTTTTAAGATGCAATAAAAGTTATTCATTATTATGTGTGTCATTTTCATACTCCTCAGATAAAAAGTCTAGCCCTTGCAGCATTTATTCATGTTTTGCGAAACCTTGTGATTCCTGGTGGTGAAATTCAACTCCTAAAAGCCACAGCAAAAATCCATGCCTACTTCTGGAAGTCAATACAACTGTGAAGAGCTAGTGACGTTTGGATATCAGAAGAGAAGCTATTTCTGTCACTTTACTAAAACTACGTGGTCCCTGAGCATTCTCAATGTTTGTTTTCATACACACAATTAAGTTTAGACCTTGTGTCTCTTTAAAGATACACCATATTAAAACATGCACTTATATATAGTCATCATCAGTTCAATGAATCATTGTGGATCCCAGGTTCTACTGATAATTTTACAGGAAATACACTTCTAAGGTGCAGGTTTCACTGAGGAGGATGGGACAGCAAAAAAAAATTGTATGAACCTAGGGACCAATGAGCTTGCTGTTAATTATCTCACTTAGGGATGTTATGCACTACCCATAAATGAAATATAGTATGAACAACATGATCAAATGTGAGGAAAATTCAAGCTGAAGTAGGAGCACATCAGGCTGCTGACATGATTTGTGAACGGGAAAATCTCAAGAGATCTAAATACAAGGTTCATACAAGAACCACAGAGAACAAAGTAATGTGGACGGAGGAAGAACGGTCTCCCATGGGGTGGAGCAAACTAATGTATAAGACAAAATGATCTTCATAGATAATATAGAATAACACAGGTGTCACCCGTATATTATATAAATTATATGTTATCATTTAAATTGCATGCATAAGTTATTTGTGCATAGATGTTATACATTGTGTATAGTAATTACATATATATTAATATTCCAAAATCTACTCAATATATAATTATAGATAGATAGATAGATAGATAGATAGATAGATAGATAGATAGAAGATTGATAGATAGATATAATATACCAATTAAAGAATTTATGAGTTTGGAGAGAGAAAGAATGGGTATACAGTAGCATCTAGTGGAAGAAAAAAGAAGAAAGAAAGTAGTATTTTATAATCTTAAAAATAAAACTGTTTTATATTCATTAGGATTCAATGTTGGTATATATCACCTATGTTTTCTTCTATCTTCTTCACCAAGTACTGGGACTAACAATGTGAACCATGGCTTCTTTTCCGTGCTCTGTCTTTCTATGTCTATCTTAAATACTTTCTCTGCTCAGTTAAGGCCTGCCTAGAGCCTTGAAATCCTTCTGTAATCTAAGATGACCTTGAATTCAGATTGGTCACCACTCCCAGGATATTCCCTGTGCTGTGATTAAAGACATGAACTACCATTCTCTGTTCCTCCTAAACTGACTGTGGGTATATCCCTCTGATATCTCAGAAAGTTTTTAATAAAGAGGTGGATCTGTACTCTCATATCTCAAACTGTTTTTAATATGTTTGAAAATATCCCTACACAGGTATGCATATAGGAAATTATACTCAAATAAAATTTAAAATGGAAATTTTATTTTTAATTATATTTCAATGAATTTGAAAAAATTGGGGTTCCTGAAAACAAAAGATTCACAGATGTAAAGTAAAAAGTATGATACAAATATAAATAAGAGCACAACTTATGCCTGCTAAACCATTCTCAATAGCTCTATTATAAATACACATGCAGATTGTTTTTTTGTCAAATCTCATAAGGTTTATAACCATTTTCTGTTCATATCAGAGGGGTATCAAAAGTGTATTTAGATATCTTCATTTAGATATGTCTTTGTTTTGGCAAGAGAAGTGGTTACGACAAAACTGTTCAATGAGTTTTATCCTACTGCTGCTGGAGAAAATGACAAAATAAATGTAAAAAAATTACATTGTAAATAAAACCATTGCTTTATTAACTATGACAAATTAGGAATTCATAAGAATTGATAAATATGCTTCCTATAAGAAAACAATATAAAATATTCAAATATATGTTTTCACAATTTATATGTGTACATGTTAGTTCATGACTGTCCACCATCTGCTTTTATGACATAATTACGTCTATATACATGAGCAAATAAAGTGTATACATTATTCATAAACACACAATTTTGATGTTACTGATATGGTTAGAATATTGTATTCTCTGCACAGACAAATCAGAGTGAAGACTCACAGAGTTAACAGTGGAGAAGCAGGAAAGGGCTCACAGTTGGGAAACATGCAGCAGATACTGAAGCCAAGCTAACCAGGAAAGAGCTTGGGTTATCCATGAGACTCATTTGAATTTGTAAGATGCAAGAATAGATGTACAAGCAGACAAAGGTGCTCACCAAGAGAAGAATGGTCTTTGCTGCTCTGGTTTCAGGAGAAGACTTTAAGGAAAGGGTGCTTCTGTGAATATGCTTCATTCTCTGCTTGTGTCTTTAGAGGATGCAAACCATGGAGCTGCTGGACCAGAGCATCAGTAAAATGAAAAAAGAATTGACACTTGTTTGATATATTGTACTAAAAATGTTTTGTAATTTGTGATTACGGACAGCGGAACAGTATCCAAAGGGTTTTAGAGTTGTCATGTTCCTATGGTTCTGTCTTGCATTCACATACAGAAGAAAACTAATGTTTACTATGAAAGCCAGATTACAACTCATGTACAAGCCAGAAGCAATGTAGCTTGGAGATTTGACTTTAAGCTGTGCCCACCTGGAGCTTGTTGGGCTGATGGTAATAGCCTGGGAGACACTCAATAAGCCTGGGTGCTGCTGAGCGAAACACCCCTTCCTACTCTGTGAAGATACATGGAAAATTTGCAATCCATATCATTCAGAGAGTATTTTGTTCCCAAAGCTGTTGTTGCCTCTGGTATTCCTATACACAGCAGAGTTAAGATGTTGGCTGAAATCAAGTGTTGTAGGATCCAATCAGTGAGCCTTAGCCTGACCCCAGTTAAGTAAAGCCACAGATAATTGTAGACTAAGAAGGAGTTACCAGCAAATCCAATCATGCTCTGTGATAAAATGACCACTCCTATCACAATCTCACTGGATACCATGGTGTCAAATCTTGTAGTTTCTGAATCAAGTAATGGGAAGATGAAACATTGGCTGTATGCATTACATTACATACTGTATTCTATATGCACTGGAAGACTAATGCAAAATGCTTCCATGATGTTTTTTAAATAGGGAATTCAGAAACATCCTTATAAGCTGAGAGAAATAGCATATTACATATAATAAGTAACTCTGAGGACAGTGCATGACATTTCACAGTCTGTGTAGAAGCCTCTAACAGCTCCAGTTAATCAGATGATGAAAAGTGAGATTAACTCATCTGATTGAATTATTTTTATATTCATGTTTGAGTAATCATAAAGTGCAGACTTTCACATCCACAATTGCCCCGCGCCTTCTTTGCCCGCAAACAAGACGCAGTACAACAGGATCCTTCTGCAGTATAACTTTAATGTATCTTTGGGGAGAGCATTTAGCTTACGGAAAATGGAGAGGGAGGAGAGAGTGAAAGAGCCGGCAGAGAGACCGGCAGAGGGGCAGGAGCCGCTGCGCAAGAGCCAGCGGCGGCGGGCCCCCAGCGGGGAAAAGGGAAGCCAGAGAGCTAGGCTAGGCCCCAGCGTGGTCTGGGCCGAGCCATTTGCCACGTGGCCTTGAGCCCGCGTCCCAGAAGCTGGGCCGGCGTCCGTGCGCACGGCGGGGCGGAGAGAGAGAGAGAGGAGGAGAGAGAGAGAAGGGACCACGAGGTAGGAAGACCCGGTTTTAAGAGGACCAAACGGCTCTTGCTTTAGACGAAACACCTTCCTATTGGTCGTAGTTCAGAATCCCATGACGCCACGGGAAAGGCGGAGAAACCAGACCAGTCTCGCGAGATTACCAAGCGCATGCGCTCTCTAATGACTCAGGCGGGTTGGCCAGCACCAGGTAATAGCGCCACCTAGAGGGGCTGGGGCCAGTGGCCTCCAACATCTCACCCTTCTCAAATATTAAGCAACGAGGAAGTCCTATAAGAGGGTGGAGACAGTGATCATCCCCCAGAATACATCGTGGACTTGCGTGGGGGTCACCCCTAATCCCTCGACAGATCGAGATGCCCCCAGCCTGTCCTCTGCCTTTTGCTGGGAAGGGAATTAAGACAGATACCCTTATGCAGGATGATGTGTCTCTCGGGACATAGGTATGTCCCGTGCGATGCCCTTGGCTCAGCATACCTCTTAGGACACGGGCTGAACGCTCCATCTAGTGCAATAGACAAGGCAGTCTAGGTGTGTAGGAGCTGTCTAAGCCACAATATCTCTATTGCTTTATCATAGTTAGTCATACCTCTATCGAGGTTTTTGAGTCTAGAGCCATTAAGGCTTGAGCCGAAACTGTCTTGTTTCTCGGACTTTGGATTCTGAACCTACAAACCGTCTAGAGAAGAATGACTAGTCCTCCGCAAAAGCTAGGTCAGATATATCCACCCCCACCCATCTTTTGGAGTAGGGGAAGAGGGGATTTATGGAGTGAGCTCTCTGGTCAGCGACAGGTCTAGCCGAGTGGAATTGGCCTGGACGATCGCCACTTGCAGGTCACGAAGGGTCTGTTCAAACTTAGACGACCAATTCTGTAAGAAAATTGAGAGAGGCTTTTCGAAAGATTAGTTGTCTTTGTAAAGTTTTTATATTGAATAGAGGTTATGTATAAGCCAGCAAGTTATTGCTCACACCTCAATTGTGCCAATTACTGAGGTGGACAGTTTGTTAACCGCCTGTGCAGTCTGCACTATTTTTGAAAGTGCACCAGTTGAGGCAGTCACTGAGGCCCCTATGGCAGCTGTGACAATGAATTTTATAATACCAGCAGAGATTCTAAAATCTCTTTTTTGTCTAAATGGCTGTGAGTTACTGGGGAACCACGGTGGCGTGGGCACAAATCATGGCATGTGGGCCGTTGCTGCAAAGAAATAAAGCTGAGCATCTCAGCATAAGGCATAAAGGCAATTATCAAATTTGTATCTCAATTTATCTATAATTTTTGAAGCATTGCTAACAATCTAAATAACTGGTGGTTAAATTGGGAGAAAATGAAAATATTTTAGGCGTGGCCCAACCTATATTTTTGGATTGGCAACTGTTATATGGTAAAATTGAATTTTTATCTGGCCTGCCTGAGCAAAAGGAAGCCAATTTTGGTTTTATTAAACTCTGTTTCCTTTGTCAGGCTGCCGAGAAATTTTTTAGTAGTATATCTGAACTATTTTTAACTAAAACATAAACTTCTCTCTAACTCCAAACTTCTATTTTCTTTAAAGCTATGTCTAAATCTTTATACATCACCAGCATTGGCAGAGAGAAAAGGTGGGCATTATCTTCTACTGCTGTCACCAAACACATCAACTGGAGAAGGCGAAGGTTCTTTTTCTTGTAATATTTTTCTGGTGAGGCGCTCTGGGATCCAAACTGGATTTTTTTCATCCTGTGGAAAAACACAGACAGCTCCCCGGGATCTTATTAAAATAGGATCCGGGCCTTTCCATTTATTTTCTAAAATATCTTTCCATTTTACTAGCTCTTTTGGCCGTTGTGGTTCTGAGCAATGTCGCTCAGCAGCATTTTGATATTTATCATCAATATTTAAGAAATTTATGGTAAACAACGCCAAGGCAATTGACACTCTTGGTGTTGAGGGCAGTTCTACTCCCCCTCTTTGTTTTAATAAATAGGATTTTAAGGTCCGATGTGCACGTTCAATAATGCCTTGTCCTTGAGGGTTGTATGGTAACCCGGTAAGGTGTGTTACTTGCATTTGTGCACAAAATTGGGCGAATTTTTGGGAGCTGTAAGCTGGCCCATTATCAGTCTTGAGATAAGCTGGTTTGCCCCAGGCGCTCCATGCCTCTAAGCAATGTTGAATAACATGTATGGTCTTTTCTCCTGTAAGTGGTGTGGCATGAATAATACCTGAGCATGTATCAATAGAAACATGTACAAATTGAAGCTTTCCAAAGGACGGAACATGTGTTACATCCATCTGCCATATTTGTAATGGTGAAATGCCTCTTGGGTTAACTCCAACAGTCTTAGCAGGGAGGAATTGACAGCAGTTTTGACACTGTGTCACGATTTCGCGAGCTTGTTGTCTAGTAAGTGAGAAGCGCTTGCGTAAAGTTTCTGCTGTAACATGAAATTTTGTATGAAAATCTTTTGCAGCTTGTAACGGATTAGCAAAGGCAGCAGCGACCAGGCGTGTAGCTTGGTCAGCCAAATTATTTCCTTTGCTCATAGGACCTGGGAGTCCCGAATGTGCCCGTATATGGGTAATGAAAAAGGGCTCACGTCTTTGCAGCAAACAGTCTTGTATGGCACAAAACAGGGCAGACACTGTACTAGAAGGATTAATAACACCGGCCGTTTCAAGTAACTGAAGGGCATTTACCACATAATGGGAATCAGACACAATATTAAGCGGACAATCAAACTTTTGTAAAACTTCTAACACAATTAGACATTCAACTATCTGGGGTGATTTTTGACCAAAATCTTTGAAAAATGTCTGTGAATTTATAATGTAAGCACCCCTTCCATTTCCTGAGCCATCTGTATATACAATTAAGCCATCTTTTAAAGGCACTGAGGAAGTAACACGTGGATATATCACAGGGTGATAAGCCACAAACTGTAACAAAGGATGTTTAGGATAATGGTTATCAATTTTTCCAGGAAACATAGTAGTTAATATGGCCCAATCATCATTGGTAGCAGCTAGGACCTGAACCTGATGGGTGGTATAAGGTAAAACCATCACAGTGGGATAAATACCAAAATACTCTGCCGAGGCCCTCAAGCCTTTTTGAGCTAATTGAGCAACGGCAGCTAGATACCAGGCAATAACCTTTTGGGGTGAGGCTGGGGGATGAATCCATAATAAGGGGCCTGTTTGCCATAATACCGCAGTAGGCAATATTCTTGTTTTAAAAACACATAGGGAAAATGGCTTATTATAATCAATTCGAGCTAATTGGGCCTTTGTTATTGCATTTTCTACTATCTTAAGCACTTCTTTAGCTTGAGGTGTTAAACTGCGGGGAGAGGTAAGACTAGAATCACCTTCCAAGATCTCAAACAAAGGCTTTAAATCTGCAGTGGGAATTTTCAAAAAAGGTCTAAGCCAATTAATATCTCCTAGTAATTTTTGAAAATCATTTAATGTCTTTAAGTCTCTCCTGAAAATTTCAATCCTCTGGGGAACAATTCTATCAGGAAATATATTAGACCCTAGAAACTGTCCAATTTCTGAAGTCTGAATTTTATCTATTGCAATTTGAAGTCCCCACAATTTTAATTGCTCTTGTAATAGAACATAAGCCTCTCTTAAAATCATCAAATCACAATAACAAAGGAGGATGTCGTCCATGTAGTGGGCTATAACTACCTTAGAATACTTTTGTCGCACTGGCGCAAGGGCTTCTTGAACATATAACTGACATATGGTGGGACTATTAGCCATACCCTGAGGCAAAACCCTCCATTGATATCTCTTGTCCGGTTCCAGGTGATTAATAGAGGGAACCGTGAAGGCAAACCTAGGCCTATCTCTCTCATTTAAGGGAATGGAGAAAAAACAGTCTTTAATATCTATAATAATCATGTGCCAATATTTTGGCAAGGCTGAGAGCGTGGGAATTCCTCGCTGAACTGGCCCAAAAAGATGCATCTGCGCATTAATAGCTCTTAAGTCGTGCAACAGACGCCATCTTCCGGATTTCTTTTTAATCACAAAAATGGGTGTATTCCATGGAGAGGTGGAGGGCTCAATATGTCCTTCAGCAAGCTGTTCTGCAACAAGCTCGATCACTGCCTTAAGCTTATCAGAGGTCAATGGCCACTGAGGAACCCATACCGGCACCTCTGTTTTCCAAGGTATAGGTCGTGCTGCCTCAGTGGCACCTAAGAAAAACCCAGGCCCTGTCTTTCTTCATATCCCATCTTTTTTAAAATCTCTTGTGCTTGAACTGAATATTCATTGGACAATACTAGCCCTAGCTCTTGCATAATATCCCGTCCCCATAGATTTACTGGTAGTGGGAGGACGTAGGGTGTGAACCAGCCTTTTTGACCTTCCTCTGTTCTCCATGCTAGAGCAGATGAACTAACTTTGGGGTGAGAGGCATACCCAAGGCCTTGTAAGGAATGAGAAGACTCAGTAGTGGGCCATGATTTTGGCCACCAGTGGGAGGAAATTATGCTCTTGTCTGCGCCCGTGTCTAAAACCCCTTTAAATTTTTTATCTTTAACCCAAAGAGTTAGGCTAGGTCGCTGTCTCAAGTCAACCAATAAATAGACTGAGTCTTGTCCTGAAGAGCCCATTGTGAGGCCTGTTGTGGTGTCTGATCTATAAGCGGGGAGCAGAGCTAGCTGTGCTATTTTATCTCCAGGATTAATGGTGAACACCCCAGTAGGACAGGAGCATAAGGCTTGAATTTCACCAGCATGCTGATGATCTATTAAACCGGGGTGAACTACAAGTCCCTGCTTAGTGAGGGAGCCTTGCCCCAACAGTAACCCTATACATGCTTTGGGGATTGCCTCAGGCAGGCAGACAGGTACAGGCTGCACTCCCATTTGTGGTGTCAATAAGAAGTGGGAGGAGGCACACAAGTCCAGTCGGGCTCTCCCGGAGGGCTCACACTCTTGCTTTTCCTGACAAACTTTGCCCCATACTTTTGCGGGCCCTGGGACATGGGGCCCACTATCTCGTTTTTTGGCTCTGTAGTCTCTAATGGTGGTAAAATTCTCCCCTTAATATCTCGGACTGAGCGGCACTGATCTGTTCTATGGTATCCTTTACTACAACGAGAGCATAAGGAGGGGGTAGGCCCCTCAGAGACACAGCATTCCTTTTTAAAATGGCCGGGCTTGCCACATTTAAAGCAAACTCTCTTGGCGGGATCCGTTAGAGGGCGCCTCTGGGACTGCAAAATGGCTGCAGCCAGACCGGCGTTAGTTAGGGGACCGCCAAGCTCTCGGCATACCCTTAACCAGTCTTGTAAACCTTTATTTTTTCTGGGAGCTATTGCCATACGGCATTCTTTGGTAGCTTGTTCAAATACCAGCTGCTCTATCAGAGGGGCAGCCGCCTCTGGGTCACCAAAGATTCGACCTGCTGCCTCTGTCATGCGAGCTACAAAATCAGAAAAGGGCTCTTGCGCACCTTGAATGATCTTAGTTAATTGACCGCTCTCTTCTCCCTTTTTGGATAAAGCCTTCCACGCCCTAATGGCTGTATTAGCAATCTGCTGATAAGCTCCCCAGGGGTAGTTAGTCTGATCAGCCGCGTGTGGTCCCTGCCCTGTCAGCATCTCAAATGTCCAGAGCTGTTGTTCGGGGGTAAGCGCAGTAGCATTGGCCCTAGCCTGTTCTTGAGCAGCCTCGTGCCATAAAGCTTTCCATTCTAGATATTGACCCATACTAACCAGGGAGGCCTTAGCAACTGTCTGCCAGTCGGCAGGCGTCATGGCTGACAATGCTAACCTGTCCAGCTGAGCAACCGTAAAATTGGCGGTTACACCATACTTTCGGACTGACTCGGCTAGTTCTTTAATCTGAGCGTATTCTACAGGAGCATGTATCCGTCCCCCTTCCGCTGCTTCAAACACTGGATAGGCCAAGCTGAGCTTTTTCTTAACCTTCTCGGACAAAAAGGACAGGGTCCCGACTCGTCCCTCATAAGGAGGGGGAGCGGTAGACATTGGCCATGTAGGTTTGACGGTCAGTTGTCGTTTTCTAACTCTTACATTCTGATCCTCGGGGGGAAGCTCATCAGGATAATATCCCTCTGTAGCTGCCTCTTCTTTTAGTTCACTCTCCTTATCCGGGCTCAACTCATCGTCTCCTGATTGCTCCGATGTATCAGAGCCACTAGAGGAGCCATACTTTAAATCTAAATTTTCAAGTTTCTGTATCGGGTCCAGAGTGGTGGAACTAGGCTTTAGTTTCTGGTTTCCCGGCTCCCCCAAATTCTTTATTTCATCGGGGGGTTCTTTTTCCTTATGAAGTAATTTCTGGTTTCTTAATTCTCCCATCCTTATGGGGTCTTTTTTCCTTGTATTACGGCGCACGCCTAACCTCACGTTGCGTTCGGTTTCTGACATGCTGTTCTGAACTTTCTTTATCACGCCTCGCCCTTTAGCTATCAGATCTTTATAAGCCTTGTCTTCTACAAAGTTCTTTAGGGTAGGCTGTGCCAAAGACTGGGAGGATCTCACAGACCGGTAAAAACAATACGCAACCCCAACCAATAACGCTGTTAAGACAAGCACCAAGGCCTCAAGAAACCTTTTCCAGGGCGGGAAAAATCCCAAAACAAAGTCCAGTTCAGACATACCTCTCCGAGCAACCTGTCCGCAGTTCTGAATCCTGACGGTGCAGACGATGTAAATTCCCGGGTTTCGGCACCACTTGCCCCGCGCCTTCTTTGCCCGCAAACAAGACGCAGTACAACAGGATCCTTCTGCAGTATAACTTTAATGTATCTTTGGGGAGAGCATTTAGCTTACGGAAAATGGAGAGGGAGGAGAGAGTGAAAGAGCCGGCAGAGAGACCGGCAGAGGGGCAGGAGCCGCTGCGCAAGAGCCAGCGGCGGCGGGCCCCCAGCGGGGAAAAGGGAAGCCAGAGAGCTAGGCTAGGCCCCAGCGTGGTCTGGGCCGAGCCATTTGCCACGTGGCCTTGAGCCCGCGTCCCAGAAGCTGGGCCGGCGTCCGTGCGCACGGCGGGGCGGAGAGAGAGAGAGAGGAGGAGAGAGAGAGAAGGGACCACGAGGTAGGAAGACCCGGTTTTAAGAGGACCAAACGGCTCTTGCTTTAGACGAAACACCTTCCTATTGGTCGTAGTTCAGAATCCCATGACGCCACGGGAAAGGCGGAGAAACCAGACCAGTCTCGCGAGATTACCAAGCGCATGCGCTCTCTAATGACTCAGGCGGGTTGGCCAGCACCAGGTAATAGCGCCACCTAGAGGGGCTGGGGCCAGTGGCCTCCAACACACAATGTCAACAGTTAGGCTTAGAGAACATTGGTTATTTTAATGTATAACAGGAATTATAACCATGCAGAAACCAGTCCTTGGAAAAATCATTCACATCAGCACCATATCAGTCCACTTTTTGGATATCTGCCTAGTGGTTAATTTATATTTACATTAGAAAAGCAAATAGTATGATAGCCTAATTAAACCTAGTCATATTCACAGGCCTTGCCGTAATTTCCAGAAAGAAAATAGTCCAAAGTAGACATGTGTGGAACACACATATGATATGAATCTGATGACACACTTCAGTGCTAGCTGATCCTTAATCAAGTAATCTATGAGTCAGGAAATTTAGTGTGCATACCACACAAATATGGTGCAGTGTGTTCACACAACCATTTGTCAGCATCAAGTTTATGCTTTGTTAACTATGAAATATTCAGAACTGGTCAAAGGCATATTAGTGAAGAGCAGTGGTTCCACTTGTAAAGAACCTGAGTTAAATTTCCAACACAAATGATAGGTCACAGATGTTTGTAGTTATAGTTCTATGGATTTAAATACCCTGTTCTGGCCTCATAACAATCCAGTTACAATGTGATGCACAGATGTATATACATACTGTGCCAAGCAAAATAAGAATGAAGGACATAAATTTCCACTTTCATATTTATGCTATTTAAATACCAACTAATAAAATATATTATTCTTTAGAAAAGCATTGGATTCACAGCTGTATTGTAATAGCTAAACACACTGTCAGTTTGAAACTCCATATCAATGCATTTTCAAGTAGCAAATTAGCCAAGCATACAATTTGTGATCACAGGGAGAATCAAAACAGAATATATGTAAGAAACCTGAGGTCAATATCTGATGGGCAGTGTTTAATTGGATAAACAACAGAGCTTAATTTTTTGTTTGCACACTTTCCTGAACATGATTTAGGAGGGAAGTCGCCTCATCGTGACCCACACATCTTCATGGTAGTTGTAATCCCTCTCTCTATCAATCGTCTCATGAGACAGTTTAAGACTTTTCTCCTCAAGCACTCTATCTTTCTATCTTTAAAGAACCATAGAATCCCATGCAGAAAGCATACCTGAGTGTAAGAGTGCTTGGTGAAGAGGAATCAAGAGAATCTGTGAGTTCAATGTCAGCCTGGTCTTCAAAGCAAGTTCCAGGACAGCCAGGACTGTTACACAGAAAATTCTGTCTCAAAAAACAAAAATAAAACTGATAGAGGTGTATCTATCTTGATATCTCAACAGTTTTTAATATGTTTGAAAATACCCACACACGTGTGTATATAAGTATATATAATTAAAAGGAATTACCATCCTCAAATTATGTGACATATAATGCTGTGTAGCTTTATGTCATGTCAACAACACAGCTAAAGTTAGTTGGACAAGGAGAACTTTCATTGAACAAATGTTCCTACCACATTGTCCTTTGAACAGCATTTTAAGTATTTTCTTGATTAATTTAGCTGTTCTAGGGCCCTGCTTATGGTCTATGGAGCAACCCCTTGGCAGATGGTCTGGCGGTGTCTAAGAACACAGGCTGAGCAGGCTGAGCAGGCCAGGGGAATGAAGCCTGTAAGCAGATTCCATCCACAGATTCAGTTTTTACCTTTAGCTTTCTTTATTGATCTCCTGTCCTTCTTTCTACTGGTGATAGACTGTTGCTTGGAAGAGTAAAAATAACATGAATTCTTTCTTCCCCTGCTGGCTTTATGTCAGAGTGTTTTGTTATATATATATAAAAACTCAAAAACTCAACATATCTCTACAACCAATTTCTTGAGATGAGATCCTTTAAGAGTATTCTGAACTTCTTCCAAGTAAAAGAAACATTAAGAACAATCACTATTGTGTACTTTAGAACCTAAGAACTTGCTTGTCTTTTTGAGAGAGAAAGAGAGACAGAGAGAGAGAGAGAGAGAGAGAGAGAGAGAGAGAGAGAGAGAGAGAGAGAGAGAGAGAGAGAGAGAGAGAGAGTCAGGGAATGTGAGGCTCATGAGGTCAGTTAGACTGGATGGCTGGATAAGCCCAAACATCCTGTGTTTCTGTCTCTATTATTGTAGGTGCAGGAAGCTTCATTTATGTTTCTTTAGATGCTGGAGATAAAATAGGTGTACATGTTTCCAGAATAAGAATTTTAGCATTTTAACCAAAGGAATAAATACATTTATATTTGAATCATAATGAGTGCATAATGCATAGAGATATTTTTCTTACTTTTATAATGATCTGAGTGTAAGCCTGAGGATAATCGCTTTTGCAGTAGAGACACTTTATGTTTAAAAAACATATTTATATAATATAGTGACTTGACGATGGGATAGATCAGCCTAACACTCTACTAACATCCTATTGCTTTTTCACAGGGAGTTTTATGAAGAAAGTACATCTCTCCAGATCAAAAGAAACTTACAATAACAAAGCCTACTATTTTAAATAGGAAAGTATCATAAAAAGTCATAATAAATTTTGTTAATAAAAGTCATTCCCTAGAGAAGCCATAATCTACATCTATTCTTTCTTATAAGTTCCCAATAAAATCCACAGGCTCAATCTCTTTAACTTCATTTTATCTAGGACTATTTAATAACTTTTCTGAGACTGGAGACATGTCTCAGCAGTTAAGAGCACTACATGTTCTTCCAAAGAATCCAGGTTCAATGTCGAGCACCCACTTGGCAGCTCACAACTGACTGTGCCTCCTGTTCCAGGAAATTCAACATCCTCAACATAGACATGCATGCAGGCAAAACACTAATATACATAAAAATAAATAAGTTATTTTTCAAAATTAAAAATACCTTTCTTCTCAAAGTAAAAGTTGATTAGACACCAAATAATAATTCATTTTAAGATATTGGCTACTAAGGTAGACTCATACATTATTACAATGAAGGCCATAGTTGTGAAGTAACAATATTAGTCTTCAGTTAGGTTTTCTTTCCTTTTGTTAATTTCTTTTTTCTGAATTGTCTTTTGACTCCTCTAATGTGCCCACCTGTCCTCATCCTTATTTACCCTTCCAGCTCAATTATTCTCCTTTAGCATTGATATCACACCATTTTGTCTTCCCTACCTTGAGTAACACCCTCAACGGCCATGTACTAACTTCATGAGCTCTATGTAATGTCAAATTAAACACACACATAAATGAAATAATATAACACACACCAGAAAGAAAAAATAACAATTTTGTGTTTCTTGGTCCCATTTCCCTCAGTAATAATCACTATTAAAGCTCTTCTCACTTAACATGATAAATTCATAATTTTGGATTTCTTTATTTATAAAAACAGTTCATAAATAGCTCACATTTTTACTATCTTTTGATCAGTTGGTGGTCATCTCTGCAGATTCCATTTCCTGGATACTGTAAGTAGAGTCACAGTGAATATGGATGAGCAGGTAACTATAGAGTAGGATTTGGAGGACTCTGGACAAATAAACCAAGAGAGCTTTAGCTGGGTTGTATGGTAAGTAGATCTATTTATAGCATTTAGAGAAACATTCACAGTGAGGAAAACACTGACTAAACAGGTTCAAATTCTCACCAGCAGTGAAGAAGGGTTTGTCTTTCCTCACATCCAGATCAGCATTTGTCCTCACTGGCCACTCTGATTTGGTAATAATATCAAATATCAACCTACTTTACTGTACATTTCCTTAGACACCTCTCAGTTTAGTTTGGTGTCCCACCTTAATTGTGTGTTGTTTTCATTAGTTTCTGTTTGTTGTTTGTTTTATACATTAATGTTGTTCTTTACTAATGGCAGATTCTAATGAACTGTTAGAGATATAACTGGTAATGTTTTATTTCACTTTTCATGCTGTTATTTCACTCCAATAATGAAGAAGATTTATTCATAAAATGTCAATAGTGCAATGCCTTCATTTATAAATGCAACACTAAGGGAATTAACTTTGAAGATGACACTTGATCTCAACATTTTCCAATGTGAATGCGAATTGGCAACATTTTATTCTATACTGTTAGCATAAAGACACAAACAAGCTATTACTGTCACTTCATTTTTGTTCTATAATTAATGAGGCACAGTTCTCAATACATTATTATCAATATGGATAATTTTGGTTTGGTCCCATGCCACATCAGGTAAACATGAACTGCAATAATACAAGCATATTTTGATAATGTATGGGAGACAGAATTTGGGATTTCATCATCCATACTGATCTCCAGAGAACTCAAGAGACAACAGCAAATCCAAACTGCAACAAATCATTTGGAGGAGAGCAAGAAACATAATTGTTGGTAATTTTGGACACCTGGGGAAGAGATGCTCAGAAAAGTTTTCCATGCCTGATGCAAACTTGTGTGCCCACTACACTGAACGTGAAGTTTTAATTGCAGGTCTGAGGGTATAAAAGGTAACAAAATCACAGGCTCATATCTCGGGTACGGGCTGTCTCTTCCCACTACATGTCAGGAAGCATAAGTCCCTGGCAGTGAGATTGCCATCCTCAGAAGGGAAACAGCATCTTAAGTGCATCCCATGGAGTCTGTGAGTCAAAAGCCACAAAGCCAAACGAATATGAAGAATCTAGAAAAGCAAGACCCCTAACAATACTGTTGGAATTTTACTCAGTTACATAACAAAGGCACCTATCAAGTGGAGATAGGTATAATACATGGACTCAGGACACAGGAAAAGAAGCAGGAGGTAAGAGACAAAAACACAGATCCTGACATTCTTACCTTCATGAATCCTCTGCTCATTCTTATTCTTTATTCCAGCAGATGATGAAACCAGGAATGCAAGGAGCTGGGATCAGCTGCTTTAAAATCAATCTACAGAAAAGCTATGATCCTGGGAATCTTCCTATTGATGAGCTAATTGAACAGATCGCCCAGGTGTGCTTCAGACAGTGGGAGGAAGGTAAGTGAACCATAGAATCCCATGCAGAAAGCATACCTGAGTGTAAGAGTGCTGAGTAGAAAAGTCTTAAACTGTCTCATGAGGCAATTGATAGAGAGGGATTGCAACTACCATGAAGATGTGTGGGTCATGATAAGGTGACTTCCCTCCTAAATCATGCTCAGGAAACTGTACACACACGAAAAAAAATAGGCACTGTTGTTTAACCAGTTAAACACTGCTCATCAGATGTTGACTCTCAGGTTTCTTACATATATTCTGTTTTGATTCTCCCTTTGATCAGAAATTGTATGCTTGCCTAATTTGCTACTTGAGGATTCAATGATATGGAGGAGCAAACTGACAGTGTGTTTATCTATTACAATACAGCTGTGAATCTAAGGCTTTTCTAGGGAATAATATATTTTATTTGTTGGTGTTTGAATAGCACAAATATGAAAGGGGAAATTTATGTCCTTCATTTTTATTTTTGTTTGGCACAGGTAGCACATACATCTGTGCATCACATTGTAACTGGATTGTTCTGAGGCCAGAGCAGGGTATTTGAATCCATAGAACTATAAATACAGGCAGCTGTAAACTCTTATTTGTGTTGGAAATTGAAGTTTCTTTGGAAGAGCAGTCAGTGACCTTCACTACTATGCCTCGTTCCAGCTCTGAATATTTCAAAGTTAACAAAGCACAAAGTTGATGCTGCCTAATGATAGTGTGTCCACACAACACTGTAGTTGGGTGGTATACACACCTCATATCCTGGCTCATAGATCACTTGATTAGGTATCAACTAGCACTGAAGTGTGCCATCAGATTAATAGGCACACTGTGTGTATTCCACACATGTCTACTTTGGACTATTTACTTTCTAGAAATTAAGTCAAGGCATGTGAATATGGCTGGGTTTAATTAGGCTATCATATTACTTGCTTTTCTAATGTAAATATACATTAATCAATAGGCAGATATCTAAAAAGTGGGCTGCTTTGGTACTGATGTGAATGATTTTTCCAAGGACTGGTTCCCGCATGTTTATAATTCCTGTTATACATTAAAATAACTAACATTCCCTAAGCATATGTATTTCCCCATACAAAAGAAAGTTACATACACATAAAAACCATTGACTACACAGGCAACACAGGAATTAGAAAAAGATAAAAATGTATAAAAATCAAACCTAAGTATTGAGTTGTTTCATTTTAAGAACTGCATTGTACCATTTTTACAGGTAGTTGTAGGACACAGGAGCCTAACTGTTGACTTTGGGGATGTGAAAATCTGATTTTTTTCTCATTTCTCAAGAATGAATATAAAATAATTCAATCAGATGAGCGTATCTCACATTCATCATCTCATTAACTGGAGTTGTCAGAGCCTTTTACACAGAATGTGAAACGTCACACACTGTCCTCAGAGTTGCTTATACTACATTATATGCAATTTCTCTCATCTTGTAATTACGTTTTTGAATTATCTATTTAAAAAAAAATCCAAAGAAGCATTTTCCATTAGTCTTCCTATGGACATAGAATGCAGTATGTTGTGCAATGCTTGCAGCCAATGCTTCATCTTCCCATGACTTGACTCAGAAACCATAAGATTTGACACCATGGAACCCAGTGAGATGCTTATAAGAGTGATCATTTTATCCCAGACTGTGATTGGATTTGTTGGCAACTCCTTTTTAGTCTACAATTATCTGTTGCTTTACTTCACTGGGGTCAGGCTAAGGCTCACTGACTGGATCCTGCAGCACTTGATTTTAGCCAACATCTTAACTCTGCTGAGTATAGGAATACCAGAGGCAACAACAGCTTTGGGAACAAAATACTCTCTGAATGATATGGAGTGCAAATTTGCCATGTATCTTCACAGAATAGGAAGGGGTGTGTCCCTCAGCACAACCTGCTTATTGAGTATTTGCCAGGCTATTACCATCAGGCCAACAAGCTCCAGGTGGGCACAGCATAAAGTCAAATCTCCCAGATACATTGCTTCTGGCTTGTACATGAGTTGGATCCTGGCTTGCATGGTAAACATTACTTTTCCTCTATATGTGAATGCAAGACGGAACCATAGGAACATGACTATTCTAAAACACTATGGATACTGTTCCTCTGTTCGTCATGACAAATCATTTGACATATTTTGTGCGATATATAAAACAAGTGTTGATTCTTTTTTCATTGTACTGATGCTGTGGTCCAGCAGCTCCATGGTTTGCATCCTCTACAGACATAAGCAGAGAATGAAGAACATTCACAGAAGCAACTTCTCCTTCAAGTCTTCCCCTGAAACCAGAGCCACAAAGACCATTCTTCTCTTGGTGAGCACCTTTGTCTGCTTTTACATCTTTTCTTGCATCTTACAAATGCACATGAGTCTCCTGGAAAACCCAAGTTCTTTCATGGTTAGCTTGTCTTCAGTATCTGCTGCATGTTTCCCAACTGTGAGCCCTTTCCTGCTTCTCCACCGTTAACTCTGTGAGTCTTCACTCCGATTTGTCTGTGCTGGGAATATAATATTCTAACTATATCAGTAACATCAAAATTGTGTGTTTTTGAGTAATGTATACACTTTATTCAGTCATGTATATAAACTTAAATATGTAATAAGAGCAGATGGTGGGCATTCATGAACTAACATGTACACATGTATATTGTGAGAAAATTATATATTGGAATGTTTTATATTGTTTTCTTACTGGAAGCATATTAATCTATTCCTATAAATTCAGAATTTGTCATAGTTCATAAAGTAATGGTTTCATTTACAATCTAATTTTTTACATTTATTTTGTCTGTTTCTACAGCAGCAGCCGGTTAAAACTCATTGAACAGTTTTGTCTTATCTACTTCTATTGCCAAAACAAAGATACCTCTAAATGAAGTGAAGATAGCTAAATAGAATTTTGTTACCTGTGTACTATGAACAGAAAATAGTTAGAACCCTATAGGATTTGACCCAAAAGCATTCTGCATGTGTATGTAATAATAGAGCTACTGAGGAAGCTTTTAAGAGGCCTAAGGTGTGCTCTTATGGATATTTGTATCATAATTTTTAACATGACTTCTGTAAATCCCTCGTTTTCTGGAACCCCCATTTTTCAAAATTTATTAAAATTTAATTAAAAATTAAATTTCAATTTTAAATTTTATTTGAATAAAATTTCCGATATGTATATGTGTGGGGGGCTATTTTCAAACATATTAAAAACAGTCAGAAATATGAGAGAAGAACCACTTCTTTATTAAAAACATTTGGAGATATTAGAGGGATCTACCCACAGTCAGTTTAGGAGGATAAGACAGTGGTTACTCACATCTTTAATCCCGGCACTGGTAATATCCTGGGAGTGGTGACCTACCCACTTAATCCAATCTGAGTTTAAGGTCAACTTATTGTACAGAAGGAGTTCCAGGATTCCAGGTAGGCCTTAACTGAGCAGAGGAAGTATTTAAGGTAGGTATAGAAAGACAGAGCAGGGCAAAGAACCCATGGGTCTCACTGTTAGTCCCAGGACTTGGTGAAGAGAAGGCAAGAGAATCTCTGTGAGTTCAAAGCCAGCCTGGTCTTCAAAGCAAGTTCCCGAGCAGCCAGGACTGTTAAAAAGAAAATTCTGTCTCAAAAAAAACCCAAAAAACAAAAACTGGAAGAGGTGTTTCAATAGATCTGATATCTCCTACTGTTTTCAATATGTTTGAAAATACCCCCACATATGTGTATATATAAATATATATAATTAAAAGGAATTACCAGCATCAAATTATGTGACATTTAATGCTGGGTTTTTTTTTTATGTCAACAACACAGCTAAAGTTAGTTAGACAAGGAGATCTTCCATTGCAAGAATGTCCCCACCACATTGTACTGTGGACAGCCTTTCAAGTACTTTCTTGACTACTGTATGTTGTGCTGTGGCCTTCTTGTGGTCTATGGTGCAACTCCTTGGTAGATGGTCTGGCGGAATCTAAGAAAACAGGCAGAGCAGGCTGAGCAGGTGAAGGGAATGAAGCCTGTAAGCAGATTCCATCAAAGGATTCAGTTTTTACATTAGGCTTTCTTCATTGATCCCCTGCCCTTCCTTCTCCTGGTGATAGACAGTTGCTTGGAAGTGTAAAATAAACAAGAACTCCTTCTTCCCCAGCTTGCCTTTTGTCATAGTTAGAAATATTCAAAAACTCCATATTTCTACAACCAATTTCTTGAGATGAGAACCTTTATGAGGTTTCTTAACATAATCCACATAAAGAAACATTAAGAATAATCACTATTGTGTACTTTAGAACCTTAGAACTTGCATGTCATTTTGAGAGAGTGGGGGTAGAGAGGGACAGATAATCTGAAGCTTATAATGTCAGTCAGACTGGCTGGCCAGATAAGCCTAAAGATCCTGTGTATCTGCCACTTTTATTACAGGTGCAGGAAGCTTCATTTATGTTTCTTTAGTTGCTGGAGATGTAATGGGTGTACACGTTTCCAGGGTAAGAAGTTTAGCATTTGGGCTATCTCTCCGGACATAGAACTAATTCATTATATTACTGAAAATATACACATCTTTTTTTATATTTTTAAATACATAAAATACATTTGTGTTTTGTTTGGCCTGTGGAAGGATACTGGGTCTTCTGGAAATGTAATTATAGACAGTTTTGAGCCACCATCTGAGTTCTGGGGATTGAACCCGGGTCCTTGACAAGGTCAGTGTTCCTAACTTCTAAACCATCTCTCCATTTCCCAAATGTATAGAACTTGACAAGTATTTCCTCATTTCTCTTTCTCCTCTGTTCTTAGGTTTCCACTCTTCTACTAGGATTTCATAAATTAAGCTTTCATACATTCTATTCATGAGTAAAATGCCTCACTGCATCTGTTCATCTTAATTCCCATGGTGCCTATCAGGTTTATCTTTCCTGTTGCAGATGACAGTACATTTATTTGAAGTTATATATAATAATCAACAGTGTGTGAATAAACATTACAAAAATACAGACAATTGTGTCCTACCATGAGACACTGCAATTCCTTTCTTAGAAGACAGAAAAGGAGAAAGGAGAGGTAGTATGTGTGTCTGAAGACTGATATCACTTCACTTACAATGCTACAGCTTAGTAAGAAAATAATATTTCAATAATGTGACTATTGCAAATTGACCATAAAGAAGGGATTAATGATTGGTAACAATGAACAATAACCTTTAACATGTACATCATGAGATGTTCCCTCTTCAGCCCCAATTCTTTGTCCCTTTCCCTTTCCCACAAGGCAGGAAGAAGTGGTCCTTCTAGCATATAAAACATTGATTGGAGTGACCTGTACACCTACATCTAGGTTATGTCTAGGAAGGAATTAAATGGGCCATAAACTCTTTCCCAAAGCCACAATGTTCTATCCCAACCTTGGCCAATATGAATTTTCAGTGATAATTAGTAGGAACAATGGTTTTTTTTCTATTTAGATAAAAAATGTGAAGAATTTCAATTCATTATATTAACCATAAAAGAGAAAAATGAAAATTATAGGAGGCAATAGTGACTTTTGATCTTGTCATTAGCATCACCTTCATTGTGAGATTTATTGTTCAACATTCTTCCTTATCACACCTGAAAGTTTTGCTTATTTACCTACATTTTTGCCTTTGCCTTATGTTCAACTTTTAAAAGACGTTCCACAGTGATCCACAATAACATTGTCTCACACAGAGTACCTGTTCTCTGAAACCAAATTAAATATCTTTCCTCTGTATTAGGTTTGAAAAAATATAATGAAATATTAACAACCTTTAGTTACACCCAAACCCCCCTTTTCAAAGCCCTTCATTCCCTGTTGCTATATGCACATCATAGTGTCTATTCCAAAAGACTACTCGGCTGCATACAACTGAATATTCAACATTAACTTTGATGTAGCCTCAAACGTGCCAAGCAAAACCCCAAATTATGACAATCACCTGATTAGAACCTGTCCCCATCAGGTAGGCTCTACTTTATTTCAGTAGATTCTGAAAACAGTTTCTTCGTTATCGTGGAGTTTGCATATTTCCCACTTAGCATGCTTTACAAATACCTTGAGAATGGTAAAGTTAGTCTTGAAATTTTAAAAGAGATACCTTTGATGGAAGAGAGTATACGAGGAAATGGACCAAGACAATGAGAGAAGACCCACAGATATAGCTGACCATAGCTATTGGGAATTCGATTATTCTGAAGTGATAACTGAGGAGCCTACATGAAAGGAAAGTAAAGATTGTGAATATAGATGACAGCCAAACCTCATGAGTAGTTTGTGAAGCCTATTGCAGTAAAACTAAATTTACCCCAGGTACATGACCTGAAATCTCATATCTCATTCCCGACAAAGGAACACGTTATTCAGCCTTGATATTGGAGGGAAGTACTCAGACCAACCTCAACTGGATGTACCAGACCAAACTAACTAATTTTTGAATTCTTTGCCATCCAAGGAATGGATGGTGAACTGGGTGTGATGGAGGCTGAGGAAGACTATGGGTAGGGGAGGGAGGAGGAGCAGTGGTGAGTATAAAAAAACACTTTTTTAAAAATAAAGATACAATGATAGAACTATTTTCCTTCTGTCTTTTATTAAAGAGAGTCATTTTTATAGAATATATTCTGATCACAGTTTTCCATCCCTCTATTTCTTCCAGTTCATCCTATCTTATTTATGGGCCTGAAATGAGAATAGCATGCTGATTAGTTGCTGGTGTTGGGTGGTTTTTGACATTGGTGTGAATATTGTTAACTTGACACAAGCTAGAATCATGAGGAAAGAGGACACATTATACGAAATATTACGTCCACCATACTAGCTGGTAAGCATGTCTTTGGGCCATTTTCTTAGTTGATAGTTGATGTAGGAAAAGACATCTCACTGTGAGAAATGGTGTCCCTGTGGACATTTTGGGTTGTACAAGAATGCAAATTGAGCTATCCAGGAAGAACAAGGCAGAAAGCAGAATTCTGCTCATTCTGTTTCAATTCCTAACCCCAGGTTCATGGCTGTACCTCCTTCCTAGATAGTTTGTATGCTTTAAGCTAAAATACACTTCTCTACACATGTTCCTTTTGGTGATGGTGTTTGCCTCCAAAACATTAGCAGTTTGGTAAAGCAAATCATATTTGCTAAAAGTTTCAAACATCATTTGATGTCATTTTATCTTAGATGTTAGTGGGTGCTAGTGATCTTTTGTGTAATTTTATTTCAAAGATTTAACCTGAGAGAAAATATGATTCTAGTTCAGACACAGAGGTTGATGGTAAGAGTTATTAAAAGGGCTATTGATAGAGCAAGAAAATTCTTTACCAACAAGAGAGCAATCCATAAATATAAAGCCCTACTAAAGTACATAAACTTTCAAATTACTCAGCACATGTGTGTTTTGTTCCAGAGATAATGATTTCACAATAATAAGCCCTAAGCATGATTTCCATAAAGATTGGGCTGCACATGCCAAGTCCTCTTCTCCAGAGTTAAAAGGATGGTATCCATGTCTGAACATTAGGTATCTTGAACCTCCAAGAAACTATTGGTAGCCATAATTGTCCTGGAGTGTCAATATCCCTGAGGAATTGAGCCCCAAAGTTGATGCTTGAGAAGCAGTCATTGCTTCTTATTTTTAAGACTTTTCTATCTTACAAAAGAAGGACATATGAGATCATAAAGTCCTTGAAAAGATAAGAAAGATATCCCTAGAAGGAAAGGGTCATTTGATGTGGGAATGTCTTTCTGTATGCTGTGAATATCATTCTTTAAATAAAGGAGCTATTTTGCCCATGACAGGCCTCATAGAAAAAGTAGGTATGGAATCGGAACAGGTAGGATAGGAAGGGCAGAGTCAGGGACAGACAGAGCCAGCCTATCAAGAAGAAACATATGAGGAACATAGGTGAGCCACAGGCCATGTGGCAGACAAATTAATGAGAATGGGTTGAGTTAAGATGTAAGAGCATGCTAGCAATGTGCCTAAGCCATAGGCCTAACAGCATGAAGCCAATATAAGCATCTGAGTCATTTCTGGGGTCTGAGCAGCAAAGGGTAGCTCAGGGGTCTGGAGCTGCAGGTCTTTGGGTCTGGACCTCTGGCTGCCCAGGGCCAAGAAACCTCATTGTTACAGATGGCACCCCACGTGTCACCCAAAAATTCAAAAAATATTCCATTATTTATACTATTTCGGTGTGTCCAAAAGATTGTCCCTAATTATTATATTACCAGCAAAAACTATCTTTTGATGTCCTGAAAAATATACTTTAATCACTTAGTGAGTTTCTTTTGAAACCCTAACTAGAAAAATTTAACTATCTCATCTTCAACACCCTGAGAGACCTGAAAAGGACATATTTTATTTTCTTGGAGAACTGTTTATCTAATATGTGTGTGTGTGTGTGTGTATGTGTGTGTATTTCCCTGTTTGCCCTTCCTTCCCACCTCCCATTCCCTCCATGTCCACCTTCAGTCTCCCCGCCTCACCCCTGAACCCATCTGCAAAACGTGCAAGTACTCTCAAGGTGGGTCCAATCAGCATGGAACATCTGCTTCAAAGAAGTCCAATATGCTTATCCCAATATTAAGACTACATTAGGTGCTCCTCCACAGGTAATGCGCTCCAAGGTGCAGGACCCCTCACAGGAACACAGTCTGATCCCACCCCACAAGGTTCCTCTCAGGTTCCTTACATTGTTACTCAGTGGCCACTCAGTGTGACCTTCCTAGCCTGAGAAAACCATGATTTCTCACGGTGGTGTGGATTGTTAACTTATGAAAAGCTATGTGACTCTTACTATGAAATTCATAATGGTCCAGAGTTTTGCTGTTGGAAGAGATGTGTGTGCAAAAAGGGGTAAATAGAGAACTGTATAAAGAAGTGTAACTGTGTGTATGAATGTGTAGCTGTATAGAAGGGAATAGATCAGTGTGGAGAATGAAGGTAGCTGTGTGTGTATAGAGTTATGTTTTAAAGAAGCAATAATGAAGTTATTCATTAGAATTTATGTTACTTTCAAACCCTTCAGATAAAAAGTCTAGCCCTTGGTGCATTTGTGTATTTTTTGTGAACCCTGGTGCTTCCTGGTGGTGAGACCCACCCCCAAAAAGCCACAGCAGAAATCCATGCCTACTTCTGGAAACCAAAACAACTGTGAAGAGCTAGTGCAGACTTGGATATCAGAGGAGAAGCTATTGTCACTTTCCTAAAACTATATGGTCCCTAAACATTCAAAATGTTTGTTTACATACATACAATTAAGTTTAGACTTTGTGTCTCTTTAAAGATATGCCATATTAAAACATGCACTTATATATAGCCATCATCAATTCAATGAAGCATTGTGGATCCCATGTTCTTCTTATACTTTTACAGCAAATACCCTTCTAAGATTATGGTTTCACTGAGGAATATGGGACAGCAAAAAGAAATCGTATGAGCCTAGGGACCAATGAGCTTGCTATTAATTATGTCACTTTGGGATGATATACAGTACCCAGAAATAGAATATAGTATGATCAACCTGATCAAATATGAGGAAAATTCAAGCTGTACTAGGACCACAGCAACAGGATTCTGATGTGATTTGTGAATGGGAAAATCTCAAGAGATCTCAATCACAGGGAACAAAGTAATGCAGACAAAGGAAGAAAGGTCTCGCATGGGGCAGAGCAACATAATGTATAAGACAAAATGATATTCATAGACAACTTAAAATTACACACGTATCACCTATATATTATATAAATTATATAGTATCATTTAAATTGCATGCATACATTGTTTGTGCAAACATGTTCTATAATATGTATACTAAAAACATATATATTTATATTTCTTAATCTACTCAATACATTTATATATTTATTGATAGATGATAGAAAGATAGATATAAAATAACAAAGAATTTATGAATTTGAAGAGAGAAAGAATGAGTATACAATAGCATCTAGTGGTAGACAAAAGGAAAAAGATTTTATTATAATCTTAAAAATAAAAATCTATTCTATTCATTATGATTCAATGTTGGTGTATGTCACCAATGTTTTCTTCTATCTTTAAAGAGTTATCATCTAATAAAACCCAAGGAATAAATACATTTATATTTGAATCACAATGAATGCATAATGCATAGAGATGTTTTACTTACTTTAAGATTGATCTGATTGTAAATCAGAGAATGAATTCTTTTGCAATAAAGACACTTTATGTTTAAGAAACATGTTTATATTAATAATATTGTGACTTTACTATGGGAAACATAAGCCTAACATTCTACTAACATCCTATTGTTTTTCCACAATGAGCTTTTATGAAGAAAGTACTTTGCTCCAGTTCCAAAGTAACTTACAATAACAAAGCCTACTATTTTAAATAGGAAATTATCATGAAAAGTTACAATAATTTTTCTTAATAAAATTCATTCCCTGGGGAAGCAATAATCTACATCTATTCTTTCTTATAAGTTCCCAATATAATCCACAGGCTCAATCTCTTAACTTCATTTTATCTAGGACTATTTAAGAACTTTTCTGAGACTGGAGACATGGGTCAGCAGTTAAGAGCACTAGATGCTCTTCCAAAGGATCCAGGTTCAATGTCCAGCACCCACATGGCAGCTCACAACTGTCTGTACCTCCTTTTCCAGGAAATACATCACACTCACATAGACATGCATGCAGGAAAAATACGAATATACATAAGATAAAAATAAATAAGATATTTTTAAAACTTAAAAAGACTTTTCTTCTCATGAGTAAAAAATTCTTAGACACCAAATAGTAATTTATTTAAAGATATTTTAATATTTAATCATATTAAACAATCATATAAGGTAAGTCATATGATATTACAATGAAGTTCATAGATATGAAATAATAATATTAGTCTTCAGGTACCTTTCTTTTCCTTTTTGTTAATTTCTCTTTTCTGAATTGTCTTTTGACTCCTCTAATGTGCCCACCTGTCCTCCTCCTTATTTACCCTTCCAGCTCCATTATTCTCCTTTAGCACTGACATCACACCATTCTGTCTTCCATACCTTGAGTAACACCCTCAATGGCTGTGTACTAACTTCATGAGCTCTATGTAATGTCAAATTAAACACACATATAAAAGAATCAAACTTAACCCATACCAAATGGAAAAAACACAGTTTTGTGTTTCTTGGTCCAATTTCCCTCAGTAATAATCACTATTAAAGCTCTTCTCACTTAACATGAAAATTTCATAATTTTAAGTTTCTTTATATATAAAAAAGTTCATAAAGCAAATAGGTCACATTTTTAATATTTTCTGATCAGTTGGTGGTCATCTCTGCAGATTCCATTTCCTGGATACTATAAGTGGAGTCACAGTGAATATGGATGAGCAGATAACTATAGAGTAGGATTTGGAGGACTCTGGACAAATAAACCAAGAGAGCTTTAGCTGCATTGTATGGTAAGTAGATCTATTTATAGCATTTAGAGAAACATTCACAGTGAGGAAAACACTGACTAAACATGTTCAAATTCTCACCAGCAGTGAAGAAGGGTTTGTCTTTCCTCACATCCAGATCAGCATTTGTCCTCACTGGCCATTATGATTTGGTAATAATATCAAATATCAGTGTAGTTTACTGTACATTTCCTTAGACACCTCTCAGTTTAGTTTGCTGTCCCACCTTAATTGTGTTTGTCTTCATTAGTTTCTGTTTGTTGTTTGTTTGTTTGGTTTATATATTAATGTTGTTCTTCGCTTATGCCAGATTATAATGAACTGTCAGATATATAACTGGCAGAGTTTTATTTCACTTTGCATGCTGTTATTTCACTCCAATGATGAAGAAGATTTTCTTCTAAAGTGTCAATAGTACAATGCCTTCAGTTATGAATGCAACCCTAAAAGAATTAACTTTTAAGATGACACTTGATCTCAACATTTTCCAATATGGATGTGAAGTAGTCACATCATGCTCTATTCTCTTAGCATAAAGACACAAACAAGCTATTAGTGTAACTACATTTTTTCTATAATTAATGAGGCAGAGATCTCAATTCAATCATGAATAAAGTGGGTATGGTCCCATGCCACATCATGTAATCATAAACTGTAATGATCCCAGCATATTTTGATAATGTATGGAAGACAAACTTAGGAATTTCACCATCCATACTGATCTCCAGAGAACTCAACAGATAACAGCAAGTCCAAACTACAACAAATCATTGAGAGGAGAGCAAGAAACATGTAATTGTTGGTAATTCTGGACACATGGGGAAGGGATGCTCAGAAAAGTTTTCCTTGCCTCTTGCAAACTTGTGTGCCTACTACACTGAAGGTGAAGTTTTAATTGCAGGTCTGAGGGGATGAAAGGTAACAAAATCACAGATTCATATCTCAGGCCCTTGCTGCCTCCCTCAAGTACATGTCATATGAGTGTCCTGGATAACCCAAGCTCTTTCATGGTTAGCTTGGCTTCAGTATCTGCTGCATGTTTCCCAACTGTGAGTCCTTTCCTTCTACTCCGTCATTAACTCTGTGAATCTTCACTCTGATTTGTCTGTCCAGGGAATGTAATATTCTAACTATATCAGTAACATCAAAATTGTGTGGATTGAATAATGTAAATACTTTATTCAATCATGTATATAGACTTAATTATGTCATAAAAGCAGATGGTGGGCATTCTTGAACTAACATGTACACATACAAATTGTGAAAAAATTATATATTTGAATGTTTTATATTGTTTTGTTACAGAAAGCATATTAATCAATTCCTATAAGTTCAGAATTTGTCATAGTTAATAAAACAATGGTTTTATTTTCAATGGAATTTTTTTACATTTATTTTGTCTTTTTCTACAGCAGCAGCAGGTTAAAACTCATTGAACAGTTTTGTCTTAACCACTTCTCTTGCCAAAACAAAGACATATCTAAATGAAGACAGCCAATTAGAGTTTTGTTACTCCTGTGCTATGAACAGAAAATAGTTAGAAACCTTATAGGATTTGACCAAATAACAATCTGCATGTATATGTAATATAGAGCTACAGAGAAAGGTTTAGCAGGCTAAAGGTGTGCTCTTAGGGATATTTGTATCATATTTTCTAGTTTGACCTCTGTAAATACTTTGTCTTCTGGAACCCCCATTTTTCAAAATTTATTGAAATTTAATTTATATTTCAATAAATTTTCCTGTATGTATACCTGTGGGTGGATATTTTCAACCATATTAAAAACAGTAGGAGATATGAGAGGACAGATCCACCTCTTTATTAAAAACATTTGGAGATACCAGAGGGATCTACCCACAGTCATTTGAGGAGTTTTGGAGAGTGGTAGCTCACATCTTTAATCCTAGCACAGGGAATATCCTGGGAGTGATGACCTATGCCCATAATCAAATCTGATTTCAAGGTCATTTTAGTTTACAGAAGGAGTTCCAGTCTCCCAGGCAGGTCTTAACTGAGCAGAGAAAGTATTTAAGGCTGGCATAGAAATATAGAGCAGGGAAAAGAAGCCATGGCTCACACTGTTAGTCCCAGGACTTGGTGAAGAGGAGGCAAGAGAATCTATGTGAGTTCAAACAAATCCAGGTCTCCAAAGCAAGTTCTAGGATAGCCAGGACTGTCACACAAAAAATTTTGTCTCAAGAAAAAAAACTGGAAGAGGTGGATCTATCCTCTGATATCTCTTTTTTCCAATATGTTTGAAAATATTCCCACACATGTGTATATATAAATATATATAATTAAAGGAATTACCATCACCAAATTATGTGACATATAATGCTGGGTAGTTTTATGTCAACAACACAGCTAAAGTTAGTTGGAAAAGGAGAACTTCCATGGAAAGAATGTCCCCACCACATTGTCCTGTGGACAGCCTTTCAAATATTTTCTTGATTAATGTTTGTTGTGCTAGGGCCCTGCTTATGGTATATGGAACAACTCTTTGGCAGATGGTCTAGCGGTGTCTAAAGAAACAGACTGAGCAGGCTAAGCAGGTCAGGGGAGTGAAGCCTCTAAGCAGATTCCATCAACGGATTCAGTTTTTACTTTCAGCTTTCTTCATTGATCTCCTGTCCTTCCTTCTCCTGGTGATAGACTCTTTCTTGGAAGAATAAAAGTAACATGAATTCCTTCTTCCCTATCTTGCTTTTAGTCATATTAGAAAACTCAAAAACTCCATATCTCTACAACCAATTTCTTGAGATGAGAACCTTTATGACGTTTCTTAACATCTTCCAAGTACAAGAAACATTAAGAACAATCACTATTGTGTACTTTAGAACCTTAGAACTTACATGTATTTTATTGAGAGAGAGAGAGAGAGAGAGAGAGAGAGAGAGAGAGAGAGAGAGAGAAAGAGAGGGAGAGAGAGAGAGAGACAGAGACAGAGACAGAGAATCTGAAGCTCATGAGGTCAGTTAGACTGGCTCGCCAGTTAAGCCTAAAGATCCCGTGTATCTGCCACTGTTATTACGGGTTCAGAAAGCTTCATTTATGTTTCTTTAGTTGCTGGAGATGAAATGGATGTACATGTTTCCAGGGTAAGAATTTTAGTACTTGAGTCAACTCTCCATACATAGAACTAATTCATTTTATAACTAAATATATGCACATCATTTTTGTATATTTTCAAATATATAAAATAGACATTGATGTTTTGTTTGGCCTGTGTAAGGATGTTGTGTCTTGGAACTGAAATTATAGTCAGTTCTGAGCCACCATGTGGGTTCCAGAAATTGAACCTGGATCCTTGACAAGGTCAGTCCTCCTAATTGGTAAATCATCTCTCCATTTCCCAAATGTATACAACTTGACAAATATTTCCTCATTTCTCTTACTCCTCTGTTCTTAGGTTTTCCATTCTTCTACTAGGATTTCATAAAATAAGCTTTCATAGACTCTGCACATGAGTAAAAAATGCCTCACTACATCTGTTCATCTTAATTCATACGGCGCCTATCAGGTTCATCTTTCCTGTTGCAGATGACAGTACATTTATTCAAAGTTATATATAATACTCAACTTTGTATATATAAAAATTTAGAAAACTTCTGACAATTGTGTCCTACCATGAGACACTGCATTTCCTTTCTTGGAAGATAGAAAAGGAGAAAGGAGAGGTGTTATGTTTGTCTGAAGACTGATATCACTTTACTTACAATGCTACAGCTTAGAAAGAAAATAATATTGCAATAATGTGACCATTGCAAATTGACAATAAAGGAAGGGATTAATGATTGGTAACAATGAATAATAACCTCTAACATGTACATCGTGAGATGTTTCCTCCTCACCTCCAATTCTTTGTCCGTTTACCTTTCCCATAAGACAGGAAGAGATGGTTTTTCCAGCATATGAAACACTAGACTGGAGTGACCTGTACACCTATGTCCAGTTTCAGACAGGATGAAAGTAAATATGCATTAAGCTCTTTCCCAAAGCTACACTAGTCTATCCCAACTGTGGTCAATATGCATTTTCAGTGATAATTAATAGGAACAATGTTTTTTCTACTCAGATTAAAAATGTGAAGAATTTCAATTAATTATATTGACCATGAAGGAGAGTTTTATTTACAAGGCACCTGTCCAAGATAATATTTATTAGAATATAAATCAACACTCACGATATTAGTAACAGCTAATAGTAGCACCTGAACAGGGACTGGAGTATCTGAGCGATGGACGAGCAATGAATGAGCAATGGATGGATGATGGATTCCAATCCTGTCTCTCCAGCAACTAGGAACCAGGAAGATACCTTCTCGTGTCCCAGAAGCCACTTATCAATGGGGTTGGCCACTTCCCCTCCAGGTTGGCCATACACCCTCAAGGAGCCTGGGACCCTGGATAAGCGTCTTCAGACCTTATCAGCTGACACCTGAATCCCACTACATCTCCCCCTTATGTCTAACTAAGAAGCTTCTAAACTATGACTATGTACAATAGGAATTATTATGAGTTAGTAACCTTAAATACCTATTCTTCAACCCCTTCAAAACCTGAGAAGGAAGATATATCACTTGAAAGTCAGAAGTATATGGAAGTAGTGGCTTCCAAAATTTGGGAGAGGACAGCAACACAACTACCTGAACAATCACCTCTGGTTTTGTGTGCTGTTGGAGCATCTATGATATTGGCTACAGGCCTATGGTATCTGACAGATCTTTTCACAAGCAGAACAATTTTGGAGGAACTGTCTTATCCTGTCCAGGCAGGTTTCATCAGTCTCCATCCATCAACTTGTTCATCCAGCTTGACATCATGTGTGTACTTGTGGCGGGATTATGGTGTCAGCTGATAAGGTCAGAAGAAGCTTCTGGGACCCTGGAGGGGGTGTGGCCAACCTGGAGTCAGTGTGGCCAACCCCATTGATAAGTGGTTGGTGGGATACGAGGACTCTCTCTTCATGGTTCCTGGCTGCTGGTGAGAGAGAATTGGAATCCATCATCCTTCCATCACGAGTCCAGCGCTCATCCATCACTTGGATACGCCAGTCCTTGTTCAGGTGCCACTATAAGCTGTTACTAATATTGTGAGTGTTAATTTATATTCTAATAAATATTAATTTTGGACTGGCACCTTGAAGGTAAAACTCCGTCTACATCTGGTGCCCAACATCCTCAGCCCTGTGCCCTGAACTGTAAGAGGGCAGGGGATATACAGACTCTTCACTTGGGCTTAAAGCTCCCTCTTGCTAGTTGGGTGCAGTTTCCAGCCAGCTGGTCCAGTGTGCAGGCGACGGTATTTGGCTCAGTGCCCGGGCACAGGTTTCTAGCTCAGTGCACAAGTGCGGGTTTTTGGCTCAGTGCGCAAGTGCGAGATTTCAGCTCACATCAGCTCAGTGTGCAAATGTGAGATTTCAGTTCAGTGCGCAAATGTGAGATTTCGGCTCAGTGCACAAATGTGAGTTTTTGGCTCAGTGCACAAACGAGTTTTCAGCTCAGTGTGCAGCCATGGTTTTCAACTCGCCGGCCTGCCACAGCACCTGGCTCTGCTTTCAGCCTTCTGCAGCACTCGGTTTTCAGCCCACTGCAGTGCTCAGTTTTCAGCCCACTGTAGTGCTCGTTTTTCAGCCCACAACTTCCTATTGCTGAGAGTCTCTGCATCTACCATACAGTGGGCAGGGAACTGAATGCTACTGTGACAACTGTGGACTAAACGGTGTAATTACATCTCAATTGACACAATGGCTGACTATTATTCTTTTGAAGAGTTTAGGTCATATTTTGCCATGGTGGTTGATAAATTTTTAAATGGCTATCTTGAAGGATTCAATACCCCAGTCCTATTTTTTTTCACTTATTTCTCTATTTTATATTTCAAAATAAGAGGATGGTGACAGAGTTGTCAAATGGAAACCAACAATTATTGTCCAAATTATTTATTATGGAACTATTGACCTCTGCAGTGACAAATGAGATTAACCAGGTACAAAATGTAAATTGACAGTTGCTGTCCAAGTTATATGATGTGGAACTGTCAAACACTAAAATAGCAAAAAGGATGGATACTCTGGAAATTGGTTACAGCAAGCTTTCAGATAAGGCTTCCTCTGTAGATAAGGAAAACACTGTACAAAAAAAAACATAGGCTCTATGTAAATGATGAAAACAAGAAACTTGTTGACTACATTAATGACAAGAACAAGAAAATCATTAGTTACATTAATGAAGTAGATCAAAAAATTGCTGGCACGGTGAGGTCTTTGAAGGACTGGTTCATTAGGACTCTCAAGCTCTAGAAAAATCAGTAGTATCTAAACTTCAAGAGTGGAAACTGGTAATATTCAAAATCCGGAATGGGAACCTGTAATATCCAAAATACAAGAATGGGAGGACTGCATTGCAATACTGGAAAAGGGTAGTGATGCATCTTATGCTCAGAACAGTTCAGGTCAACCCCCAATGGGATATTATGGTACTGGAGATACTCTACCCAAGGTGGTAAACATAACAGGGCTACCCCCTTCCGCACCACTATTGTTCCATCTACTATTCAGGCAAAGATAACACCTGGGGTATCCTCAGAATATGTAGAGTATAGCTATGAGCCAGTACATATGAGAGACATCAAAGATTTTAAAGAGGCAATATCAATGCATGGTATATGCTCTACTTATGTAAAGCAGCTTCTAAATTCATGGTCAGCAAAAAACCGGATTTCACCAACTGATTGGATGCAGCTAATGGCTGCTGTCTTGGACCAAAGTCAGAATTTACAGTGGAGAGGCTGGTTTAGAAAGGAGGCCAAGAACTTGGAACAACAAGGAAAAATTAGAGGTTTCTTTGCTTCTCAGGACCAAATCCTTGGTGAAGGCATGTTTGCTGATGTGAGGACTCAATCTACTTATGATGAGAATACTTTATTGCTATGCAGTACTGCTGCACTGAATGCTTGGGAAAAGATTTTGGACCCAGGTCAAAAAGTCGAGCATTATACTAAGGTCAAACAAGGCTTAAAAGAGCCTTATACTGACTTTATACAGAGGCTTATCACAGCTGTTCATAGAGCAATATCAGATCCAGAAGTTAGGAAGCAATTAATACTTTCTCTGGCCTTTGATCATGCTAATACAGAATGTAGAAGAATGCTTATGCCTTTAAAGATCAGAGCTGCACCGACAGAAGAATGGATTCAATATGTAATAAATGCTGAATGTCTCCATGGCAATGAGGAGAATTGGGTAGGCCAAGCTGTTGCTAATGTTAGGGTGAGGAACCAAGGCATCTCTTGTTTCAACTGTGGTAAACAAGGCCATATAAGACGGAATTGTACACAAGGTACTCTTGGAAATAATACCTGATCTAGGTTTAATTCGAACAGAAGGCCATTGCCATCTGGATTATGCAGAAGGTGTGGCAAGGGATGGCATTGGACCAATGAATGTAGATCTACCAGAGAAAAAGAAGGCAAACCTCTACCATCAGAAAACACATTTCAGGGCTTCGCCCGGGAAGCCCCCAAAAATCAGACTCCAAATTCAAGGAAGGTGAGATCATATTTGGTCATAGGAGAAGACCAGCATTCTCAGGACGAATAGAGCATCCAAAATCTGATCTAGAAAATCATATGATATTAGATAATAACATAAATTCAAAAGAAAATTCAGAAATTCCAAAAAGAATCACAAAACGAATATTTCGGCAGACTTCAATAAATGAACAAAGACCAAAATTGGGGATACGGATAGATAATATTTATATCCAGGGTTGAGTTGACACAGGGGCTGATGTTTCAATCATAACCCCACAATAATGGCATCCAAGATGGCCTTTAGGGACAGTAGACATCCAGTTTCTGGGTATTGGAACATCTCAGGTGAAACAGAGTGTGAGATGGCTTGAATGCATAGGACCAGAAGGTCAGAAAGGATGGTTGAAGCCATATATGGCTGACATAGCAGTGAATCTGGGGGTCGCGACCTTCTAATGTAATGGAATACCCAGATTGAAATCCATCCTTGTTCTGATATCAACCAGAGACTCAATAATGTTTCCAAAAATGATGCTTTAAGGTACTATAGGGAAAATTCACCAGCCATTCAGGTTGTACAAAAGAATTGCCCAATAACCACAAAACCTAAAGAACATTCACAGCATTGCCTTTGAAATGGTTAACAGAAAATCCTTTTTGGGTTCAACAATGGCCTTTGACAAGAGAAAAACTTCAGGCTTTGGAACAGTTAGTACAGGAGCAGTTACAGGCTCAGCATATCGAAGAATCAACCAGTCCATGGAATTCTCCTGTTTTTGTTGTCAAGAAAAAATCTGGAAATTGGAGGATGGTGATGGATTTAAGAGCAATTAATAAGGTGATTCAACCTATGGGCACCTTCCAATCTGGTATTCCCCTGCCTTCTCTGCTACCTAAAGGATGGCCTATTGCAGTTATTTATTTGAAGGATTTTTTTTTACCATACCTTTACTGGAACAGGACAAAGAGAAATTTGCTTTCACAGTGACTACTCTTAATAATTCAGGGCCAGCTAAGAGGTACCAATGGAGAGTCCTTCCACAAAGAATATTGTATAGTTCCACCTTATTCCAATATTTTGTACAACAACCATTAGAAATCCTGTGCAAGCGCTTCCCTCAATCTATCATTTACCATTATATGGATGATATTTTGTTGGCAGACCCAAACACAAAGACATTAGAAACATTATTTGAAGAACTAAAGAAAATATTGCCTGTTTGGGTACTATAATTGTTCCAGAAAAAGTACAGAGGGGAGATTCTATCAATTATTTAGGATATAAAATAGGTTTACAAAAAAGTAGGCCACAAAAGGTAAAATTAAATAGAGATAAACTGAAGACTCTTAACGATTTTCAAAAGTAACTATGAGTATTGCTCATATACGGCCCATGATTGGTATAAAAAACTATGAGCTAGTTAATTTGTTCAAGACTTTGGATGGTGACAAGGATTTAAATAGTCCAAGAGAATTATCTGATGAGGCTGAGAAAGAATTAGAGTTGGTGGAAAAGAAACTTCAAGAAGCACATGTGGATCATGTGGATCCAGACCTGCATTGCATATTTGTTATTTTAGCCTATAGACAATCTCCAACAGGAATCTTAATGCAAAGAGAAAGCACTATATTAGAATGGATATTTCTGCCACATAGGCCAAGCAAGAAGATGAAGACATATATCAAAAAAATTTCTGGTCTGATTTTTAAAGGTAAATTAAGACTTCGCCAATTGACTGGAAAGGACCCTGCATAAATTGTCATGCCTTTGACTAATGAAGAAATTGAATGATTATGGGCAGACAGTGAACCTTGGTAAAAAAGGCTTGTAGTGACTTTTTAGGAGAGATTAATAATAAATATCCTCGAATCAAGATAATTCAATTCATAAAGGAAACTAATTGGATCTTTCCTCATGTGGTACAGGATAAACCCATTTCTGGAGCCCCCACCTTTTATACTGATGCGAACAATTTCGGAAAGGCTGGCTACAAGTCTTAAGACTTAATTAAGGTGGCTCAGAGCCCTTATAACTCTGTCCAGAAGTCAGAACTATATGCAATTATTATGGTGTTGTTGTATTTCACAGAGCCTCTCAATGTAATTACTGACTCTCAATATGCAGAAAGAGTTGTTTTACATATTGAAACTGCTGACTTCAATCCTGATGATACAGACTTGACCTTACTATTCATACAACTACAGGATATCATCAGAGGTAGGATACATCCTATGTACATAACACATATCAGGGCGCACAGGGTCTCCCACAGGGTAATGATGAAATAGTTCAGTTACTGATAGAAAATGTGCTAGATGCCACAGAATTTCATGAGAAACATCATGTTAACAGCAAAGGATTAAAGAAGAGTTTTTCCATCACTTGGAATGAAGCAAACAAAATAGTAAAGAATTGCAACATTTGCTCTTTCTATAACCAACCATCTTTACCTGCTGGAAGTAATCCTAATGGTACACAGAGAAATGAGATCTGGCAAATGGGTGTGTTTCACTTCCCAGAATTCAGAAAGATGAAATATGTACATCATACTATCGATACTTACTCTGGAATGCAATGAGCGACTGCTCTGAGTTCTGAAAATGCTAATGTTGTACTAACTCACATTTTGGAAGCCATGGCCACAATGGGAATTCCCACTCAGATTAAGACTGACAATGCTCCAGCTTACATTTCCCGAAAAATGAAGATAATTTTTGGATACTATAATATAAAGCATATTACAGGGATACCACACAATCCCACAGGACAGGCAGTTGTAGAGTGATCTCACCACACGTTGAAAGAGATGCTTTATAAACAGAAGATAGAAATGAGAAAACCCAGGGAGAGGTTACACAGTGCCTTATTGACTTTAAATTTTCTTAATTCTGATGAAACGGGAACATCAGCTGCTGAGAGACATTGGGTGAAGAGAAATCCCCTGAGTTAAATCAACCCATCTACTTCAAAGATGTGTTGACTTCTGAGTGGAAGCCGGGATATGTGCTTCGATGCGGTAGGGGTTTTACTTTTGTTTCAACGGGGAAAGACAAGATATGGGTACCTACAAAACTAATAAAAGTCAGCTTCGAAAAGGAGTCCCTTCCTGAGGAGGAGAAGTAATTGTTCACCCCTGATATGACAAATGGATACATGGTAAGGAAAACACATTTAACAAACCTGGGGCAGGGTCTCCATTTTGTCTTTACAGGAAAATGGATACAACTGTTTTTAAGACTAATTACTCACCTGCAATAGAAGACAGACTGATGATTAAGGAATGTACATGATGGACTATGAGACCAACTAATTAACATATGCACTACTGGGTAATCTCTCAATATTTACTGCTTTGCATCTTGCATCTACACCTCAAAACAAAAAAAAGAGAAGAAGTGGCCCTGATTTGACTATTAATAGGGCTGGATTTGGATTGGGAGAAAGTGGCTTTCTCCTTCTCTAAAACCAAGCATGTTGGCAAAGAAAATGTGAAGTATTCGGTCTCATATCAGAAAAGCCACCTGGTGTAAGACAGAATATTTAGGGACCAATATTACTGTGACTTCATTTTAAACCTCATTTCTCTCTGTTTCTGTACCTTTCAAACATCCTGTCTGCATACAATCTCCTGAAGTTATAGAAGATATTAATATCTTTTTTGAGTATCACAATGCTTAAGTTTTCCATTGTAAATAACATTTCCTCCTATCAGCTATTTACAAAGAATCTGGAATCGAGATGGGGCCCCCAATGCAAAAACTCCTACTAGTGAAACAAGAATAAAAGAGTGAGTATGAGATAGAGAGTAAGAGACAGGTAGACAGACAGACAGAGGAAAAATTAGAAAAATCAAGAAACTAAGAACCTGGTGCGCACCAATCAATGACTGTTTTCAGAAAATAAACTATTCAAAAACGGCTGCAAGAGAGCTCTCTATGATAATCCTCCAGATCACACTTCTAATTAGAATTCCAGATGGAGTTAACCACTATTCTGAGAATGGTTATAAATGTATATAGTCAGTCCATTAAGATCTAACCATTGTTTTAGCTTTTACAGGATCCCAAAAAGATGCCATTACCCTTAAGTAATCAGGAAGCAACCATATGAAAGACTATGCCCCCTTTCCCAATAAGTTTTGTGTTCTGAGGGTTGTGGGTAATTCTTATTCTGTTAGAATAAGTTTTAAGTGAAAATTGGGTGGAGGACAGAACTATAATATAGCATTAAAGATCTCTTCTGAAGAAGAGAAGAGGGATAGATACGATAGATAATGGTAGATTGTTCTGCTTACCTATATACCATTTTAGCTAAATGTATGGGCTAAGTTAAAGACAATTTGCATTGTCATAGGCATTTGTATATTGATACAAATGTAAAATCATTTTTTATGTTTAATTGTGATAATTTGTACATTGGTACAAATTTCAATATGAAACTGCTTTATATAACCAAAGCAACTTGTATTTCCATATAAATCTGAATCTGTAACTATTATGTAAAATTGAATCCATAATTGCTATATTTTATATATGCTTCTACCTCTATTTAAAATATTTGCACATCATTGTCATGTACACTATGCAATTACTACCTTCATTTAACTATACTAGATATAATGTATGATTGCACTAGTTATGATATATCCACAAGATGTTTTATATACCTCTGTTTAGATGATATATATGTATATACATATCTAAAATGCTGTGGCCACTTTACATAGTAATATATCCCTGGCTAATGTTTGATAGTCATACTAAAAGACATTGTTCAGGAATTGTACACCCCTTATATAGGTACTCTAATTTTTAGTACAGGGTTTATTCCTTAAGAAGATAAAAACTACTGTCAACATTACTTAAGGTACCATATCCCAGTCATCTCAGATACAGGTTAGAATATCATAGATAGACAGGAATCTTCAACCATTTCATAGACCCAGAGAATATGGCATTTAACATTTGAAGTTCGGCCATGAGAGGAACGACTACTCCTGGTGTCACTGCTCCTTTCCCGAGATGTTGTTGAGCATTGAGGATACTCCATTGGAGTTTGTCCTTTTGGCAGAGAATGGCTGGTTGAGTAAGAAACTGTCCTTACCTTGATTGCTGACAGTACACACATGGTGTCCAAGCTGGATGAACAAGTTGATGGATGGAGACTGACGAAACCTGCCTGGACTTGATAAGACAGTCCCTCCAAAATTGCCCTGCTTATGAGAAGATCTTTCAGATACCATAGGCCTGTAGCCAATATGATAGACGCTCCAACGGTGCACAAAACCAGAGGTGATTGTCCAGGTAGCTATGTTGCTGTCCTCTCCCAAATTTTGGAAGCCAGTACTTTCATGTACTTCTGACTTTCAAGTGATATATCTTCCTTATCAGGTCTTGAAGGGGTTGAAGAATAGGTATTTAAGGTTACTAACTCATAATAATTCCTATTGTACATAGTCTTAGTTTAGAACCTTCTTAGTTGGACAAAAGGGGGAGATGTGGCGGGATTAAGGTGTCAGCCAATAAGGTCAGAAGAAGCTTCTAGGACCCTGGAGGGGATGTGGCCAACCTGGAGGGGGTGTGGCCAACCCCAGTGATAAGTGGTTGCTGGGACACAAGGACTCTCTCTTCCTGGTTCCTGGCTGCTGGTGAGACAGAATTGAAATCCATCGTCCTTCCATGGCGAGTCCATCGCTTGTCCATCGCTTGGATATGCCAGTCCTTTTTAAGGTGCCACTATAGGCTGTTACTAATATCATGAGTGTTAATTTATATTCTAATAAATATTAACTTTGGACTGGCGCCTTAAAGGTAAAACTCCGTCTACATGTACTGTCAGCAATCACAATAAGGGCAGTTCTTTACCCAACCAGCCATTCTCTGCCAAAAGGACAAACTCCAAAGGAGTATCCTCCATGTTCAACATCATCTCAGGAAAGGAGCAGTGACACCAGAGTTGTCGTGCCTCTCATGGCTGAATTTCAAATGTTAAATGCCATATTCTCTGGGTCTATCAAATGGTTGAAGATTCCGGTCTATCTATGATATTCTAACCTGTATCTGAGATGACTGGGATATGGTACCTTAAGTAATGTTGACTGCAGTTTTTATTGTCTTAAGGAATAAACCCTATACTAAAAATTAGAATACCTATATAAGGGGTGTACAATCCCTGAACCATGACTTTTAGTATGACTATCAAACATTAGCCAATGGTATATTACCATGTAAAGTGGCCACAGCACTTTAGACATGTATATATGTGTATATATATATATATAATATGTATATATTATATATATATATAACAGAGGTATATAAAACATCTTGTGCTTATATCATAACTAGTGCAATCATACATTATATCTATTATAATTAAATGAAGGTAGTATTTGCATAGTGTACATGACAATGATGTGTAAATATTTTAAACAGAGATAGAAGCATATATAAAATATAGCAATTACAGATTCAATTTTACATAATAGTTACAGATTCAGATTTATATCAAAATACAAGTTGCTTTGGTTATATAAAGCAATATCAGATTGAAATTTGTACCAATGAACAAATTAAAAATAGGGAACACTTCACAAATTTGCTTGTCATCCTTGTGCAGAGGCCATGCTAATTTTCTCTGTATTGTTCCAATTTTAGTATATGTGCTGCCGAAGTGAGGTGCCAGATGTAGGCGGAGTTTTACTTACAAAGCACCCATCCAAGATAAATATTTATTAGAATATAAATCAACACTCACGATATTAGTAACAGCTTATAGTAGCACCTGAACAGGGACTGGAGTATCCGAGCGATGGACGAGTAATGAATGAGCGATGGATGAGCATTGGATGATGGACGATGGATTCTGATCCTGTCTCTCCAACAGCCAGGAACCAGGAAGATACCTCTTCTTGTCTCAGAAGCAACTTATCAATGGAGTTGGCCACACCCACTCCAAGAGCCCTGGATAAGCGTCTTCAGATAAGACCTTCAGGATGACACCTGAATCCCACTACATACAGTGGCTTCTGTTGGAGGATCTTATGGGAAAGTTTCATAGTCAGGCACGTATGAAGGTGCAGCATGAAGAATCTTGGCCAACTGGTCACACATGTGTAAACCACCATCTTATTGTGGACAACCTTACAGAACAACTGTATACATTTGGGCTCAATTAGGTAGAAAATTCTAGAAATTGTCTAATGAGAAGAAATCTGTTGTCCTTTATTTTAAAAATGCATTTGAAACTAAATGAAGTAAATTGGTGTGTTTTTTCACTATTGACTGACTAACCATCATTCTACATTGCTAATTATTTAGAGCTGAAAGATAATTCAGCAGTTAAAAGGGTTGGCTGCTTTTCCTGATGACCTAGGTTTGATTCCCAATATTTACATGGAGGGTAGCAACCATCTGTAATTCCAGTTTTAGGTCTTCTTAATTAATCTAGCCTCTGGGGCTTAGAATGCACATGGTACACAGACATACATATAGGCAAGAAATTTACATGCATAAAATAAAAACAAAAAGGTTTATTTTTGGTATTAATTATTTTATCTCAAACAAAAAGTTATAAAAATACATTACTGATGAGTGATAAATTAGATTATAATTTCACTTGAAAAGATAGAGGCTTCTAAAGCTATTTATAGATGTCACTTAAGAAAGGTAGTGTGCAGATGTTGCTAATGAAACTAGTACTTTAGATATTCTTTAAAATCTGCCCCAATATAAGAGCACAAAACTTCTATTTATGTCATGATATAGATTAGACCTCCATCTTTCCTAGTGGGCTTTTGCACAAATGGTAAACTACAAACAGCAAATCGTGTTACTGGGGGATTAAAACAACTTCTTCCTACTAATTCATTTCTTCACTGAACTCTGTCCCCAATTCTGTGGCAAGATTGACTATGGGCTCTTAGAAATTAGTTTACTTCTTGGTAAGTATTGTGACATCATGCACAAGAGCTGCAGGACCTCAAGCCAGACAAAACTCCTGCATGAAGAGGGGAGGACATGAAATCCCAGTCTAACTGAGGACTTATTGTCACTTGATGATTGCTGGTAGAGGAAGAGTCTGTTTATTTTAAAAGCACTTTCCCTGGTAGGTCTACCACACTCCAGGATAATAGTGCACATCAGATAAATGTTCCTTCTAACAGGGTCTCATTATTTGTGTGCTTTTCTTCTTACCATTTATAGTTTACAACTGGTAACTGTCCTGGGTTTACAGAATAGAATTGTAGGTTGTCAGTATGAAGTTTTCTATTAGTTAATCAGAAAGTCCTGCAATTGGCTAAGTTAAATAGATAGATAAATAGAATAAAGAATAATATTGTGAACACATGTGGTGAGTTTAGGAATGAGGTGAATGTACTGAAGAGGGGTTAATCTCTCCCTTAAGACTTGTCCATGAAAGGACCACAATGCATCTTAGTTGGCTCAGATTAAAAATGCAAGAGCAAAGGATAAGAGCACATAGAAGCTGTTCAATGATTGAGCCTCTTAATTAAAAAGACAAACCAGAATGACTAAATCCTGTTTTTAAATCTTAGGTTTCTCATGCCTTGCCTTAGTGTTGCAGGAGTTCCTACAGAGCTTTGCAGCTCTCTTGAATCTGCACTGTTAGCACTCAGGCTTTGACCTTCCTTTTGTTACTGCTACCTCTTGTGTCCACTACCTTCTGTATGAAGTACATAAATCTTGTCTGACAGCTTTCTCAAGGGTCAAAGCCTAAGCAAAGTTGGTTGCAGAAAAACTGGAAAGAGGAAGAGTTCTGTCACTGAGAATTACTTTGGCATTTATCTCTTTTGTGTAGTTTAAACTAAGTTGTTTAGGTGTGTGGAAATTAACTTGCTACAGGAATAAAACAATGAAGGTTTTTCACAACTACAGTCGGTTGACCAGAAGTAACTAAAAATCATCATTTAGTGGCCCTGTTTCCTCCATGAATCTGTGTGAACTGCATACTCAAAACAACAGGTTAGAAATAATATTTTCCCTAGTAATCATAAATATGTGCATTCTTTTCTGCTATGCACATCAGACCCTTAAATAAAAGTGATCACTGACACTGTAGCTTCCTGTCTCTAGCATGTGTGCTGTACTTTACCAAAGTACATAGAAATAAGTATTGTATAATTGTTATGATATAAATATGGAATGTCCCCACACAGTCATGTTTTTGAACTCTAGGTCCCATGCAGGTGGCATTTTGGGGAGGTTATGGCACCTTCAGAAGGTGAAGTTTTCAGAATGGCCAGAAGTTGCTGTCATATTGACATCTACTTTGGTCAACTTTTTGTATTTTTGAGAGAGAGTCTCCCATTGAGCTGTACCATTCTGGCTACAGTGGCTGACCAGAGATCTAGGATCTATGAGTCTCCTCCCCCGGCACTGGACTTCTAAACAGGTACCACACTACTTATCTTTCCATGGGTTATAGGGATATGAACTCAGGTTCTCATGTGTGTCCAAAGACTTTAACCACCCTGATACACCCTGCTAATTCCTGAAATGCCAATTTGTTCCCAGAAACTTCTAGTAAAACAGTTCCATCTGTACCATGAGTAACACAATGAGTTCATATAAGAAAAAAAATGCAGAATGACTGGGCTAAACCTCCTAGAAACAAAGAAGAAGAAGCCTTGACTGGATTTTTTTTGTGTGTGATCAGATTGGTGACTACAATAATTGTCATCATAGAACCTTCCTTCAGTAACTGATAGAAGCACAGAGACACTCCAATTGTCAAGGCTAATAATAGAACCCTCAGTTATACCTTGCTCATCACACTCACTGTCTGTTTCATCTGTTTCTTTCTCTTCATTGGCCGTCCAAACACAACCACCTGTATCCTGCAGCAGATCACATTTGGAAGTTCTTTCACTGTGGCTCTTGCCACTGCATTGGTCAAAGCGATCACTGTGGTGATTGCCTGAAGGTCATCTTTCCGAGTATATTGGTGAGGTGGTTAATAATATCACAGGCCCCAAACTTGATCATCCACATCTATGCTCTAATTTACCTTGTCCTCTGTGAAATCTGGCTAGGAACCTCTCCTCCCTTCCTTGACCAAGAAGCTCATGCTTAACATAGACATATAATTATTTTGTGCAACAAGGGGTCAGTTTTTATCTTCCATTGTGTCCTGGGATACCTCTGGTTCTTGGCACTTGGGAGGTATACTATAGCTTTCTTGTCTTGGAATCTGCCTGACACATTCAATGACGCCCAGTTCTTGTCATTCAGAATGCTGGTATTTTACTGTGTCTGGGCCACATTCCTCCCTGCCTACCGCAGCACTAAGGGGAAGGTCATGGTGGCTATGGAAGTCTTCTTCAGCTTGGCTTCTAGTGCAGCCCTCCTCACTTTCATTTTTGCTCCAAAGTGCTACATCATTTTGATAAGGCCTGATAAGAACTCACTTCATTGTGTCAGGAACAGGCCATATTCTAGAAAGAATAACTCTCTCAAAACATAGTTCAAAGACACAGAGTTCTTTGTTGACATATAAATTTGAGTGATAATGTCCAAATTGTGTAGCAAAGGTGTTTTACACTATAGTGGTATGGGTTTCTTTGGGGGGGGGATTATTATTTTTTCATCCAATTGTATTAAAGCCTCTCTATATTGGAGTCAATGAAGATTTTCAGGACTGAAATAAAGGTTGTATTTTCATATTAGCAGGAACTCACTTGTACGCAGTATTGTTTGTAAACTTTTGCAAAGATCATGACATTTGGAACTCAGGAATTTGTGTACATCTGACTCTGCTTCTGGGATTAAAGTTGTCTGAGCCCACACTGGGATTATGAAAAGAATTTATATTTTTCTCTAACATTGACTGTCAATATTCATATTGTTGATTTAAATAGCTTGAAAGATTCATGTATCCACTCCTTATTTGAACAATTAATGTAGTTTTAAATTTGGAAAGTGTATCTTGGTAAAATTTCATCTTATCTTTTAGTCACTTTGGTAAAATATGTAAATTTGAGTTTTATTTGATATTCAGTTTTCAATATAACAAGTTTGTTTGAGTGACAACTCTTTTCTTAATGCTTCCAGACCCTTTAATAAATTATTATTCTTTGTGTTTGTATGGTGTATTGATGAATATTAGATATTCTAGTATATCTTTTACAAACAATATTATATCAGTCATTAAATAATATGTAGCATGCTGATTCAGAATATTGATCTAGTATATAGTTTTATTTTATACAATGTCAAGTGTCAGTAAGTCAGAACAAGTATCTATGGCTAACAACATAAAATAGTGTGATAATTTATGTCACATTTCCAACAGTTATAGTTATAGGTGAATACTCACAATTCTCTTTAACTATAGATCTTTATACATATTCTATCAGAATGATTTCTCCAATTAAATGCTTTTCTTTAATTGGTACATATTTATTTAAAAATTATAATTTGGTTACAACCTGCAATTTTATTATTAATGCTTCTCCAGAACTTATTAATATTTCATAAACACACATACAATATATTAAGAAAAAAATCCGTATACACATCTTTTAATAAAAGCACAACTGTAAAACAGACTTTTACTACTGTGAATTTTGTTTTACCTGTGGAGACTTCTTTGCTCATATATCTATAACAAGGCTTAGATCTTAAAAGTAGTGTTGTAAGTTGTAACTAAACATCCTTCCTGACTATAAAGATGAACTATGTCATGGTCCTGTGCATAAATGCAGAAGATGGCAATTAATAATTCAGATATTGATGCATCATAGAAATAACACTGTGTCTGAGAAATCTTGTTGTCCAAGTTCTATGATATCAAAGACATTCAAAACTGGTTTCTTCTTTATGTAATTTTTTCATGTGTGACTGGATTTCTTTCGTAAAAACAGCTATCAGTTTTCTCCACACTGTTTTTGTATTATGTAGACAGTCTAACTTTCGGGTCTACATATGTCTGTGGATGATCAAAAGATGGCTTCACCTCAAGTTGTATAACTTTGATGAATAAAAATACTACTGGGAATATTTTTATACACTAAATAACAGAAAAATTCTCAGCTACAAAACAGCTTTTTACTCATATAGTTAAGACCTTGTAAAAAAAACAAATCCAAAGCAGACTACCATACTCCTGCAGACAATTTTCTCAGACAAATTCCCAAGTGTATGTTGAACTAAAATTAGGCTGATAACATTGAACCCTGGATCCCTGCACAGTTCTTCACAGAAGTTGGCTTTCTAAACATACTCCCAATGAGATGAAGCTGAAGACTTATCTAACGGTTTCATGTTTATGTCCTGAATTTCAATTTAATTCTCTGTGATGTCTCTCAGGTTCCATACATGGTTACTCAGTGGCCTATCAGTGTGACCTTCCTAGCCTGAGAAAACCATTATTTGTCATGGCATTGTGGATTGTTAACTTATATAATGCTATGTGACTTTGACTATGAAACTCATAACGGTCCAGAGTTTTGCTGTTGGAAGGGAGATGTGTGCAGAAAGGGATATGTAAAGAAGATGAGTAGCTGGTTAAAGAGACAGCAGTGAAGAGATAAAGAGCTGTGTGTTGAGAGAGAGAGATATGTGTGTTTGGAAGAGAGATGTATGCAGAAAGAGCTGTGTAGAACTAGGTTGATAAGAGAACTGTTACTATGTAGAGGAACTGTATGAAACAGCTGTGTGAAAGGGGTGTGTGAGAGAGTGCTGTAGAAAGAGCCATGTCAAAAAAGGTGCAAAAGGCAGTAAAGGGAGAACTGTATAAAGCAGTGTAACTGTGTGTAGGAATGTGTAGTTGTATATAATGGGCATATAGCTGTGTAGAGAATGTAGGTAGCTGTGTGTGTATAGAGTTATGTTTTCAAGTTTAAATAATGAAGTTATCATTAGAATATGTGTTGTCTTCATATCCCTCAGATAAAAAGTCTAGCCCTTGCTCAATTTGTGGATTTTTTTGTGAACCCTGGTGTTTCCTGGTGGCGAGACCTACCCCCAAAAGTCACAGCAGAAATCTATGCCTACTTCTGGAAGCCAAACCAACTGTGAAGAGGTAGTGAAGTCTTGGATATTAGAAGAGAAGCTATTTCTGTCACTTTCCTAAAACTACATGGTCCCTGAACATTCTAAATGTTTGTTTTAATATATACAATTAAGTTTAGACCTTGCATCTCTTTAAAGATATGCCATATTAAAACATGCACTTATACATAGCCATCATCAATTCAATGAAGCATTGTGGATCCCAGGTTCTACTGATAATTTAACAGGAAATACACTTCTAAGGTTCAGGTTTCACTAAGGAAGATGGGACAGCAAAAAATATTGTATGAGCCTAGGGACCAATGAGCAATGAGCTTGCTGTTAATTATCTCACTTAGGGATGTTATGCAGTACCCAAAAAATGGAATATAGTATGATCAACATGATCAAATATGAGAAAAATACACGATGTACTAGGACCACAACAACATGCTGCTGATATGAATTGTGAATGGGAAAAGCTCAAGAGATCTTAATCATACAAGAACCACAGGGAACAAAGTAATGTGGACAGAAGAAAAAAGGTCTCTCATAAGGCATAGCAAACTAATGTATAAGACAAAATGATATTCATAGATAATTTAGAATAACACAGTTGTCACCCATATATTATATAAATTATATTGTCATTTATACAAACATATTAATCATATATAAATTACATATTATCATTTAATGTTTTGTATAAGTATTTTGTGTATATATGTTATATATTATATATGGTAATCACATATAATTTATATTCCAAAATCAACTCAATACATTCTTATATATGTAGATGATAGATAGATATAAAATAACAATTAAAGAATTTATGAATTGAAGAGAGAAAGAATGGGTATACAGGAGCATTTAGTGGTAGAACAAAAGAAAAAAATAAAGTAATTTTATTATAATCATAAAATTAAGAATCCTTTTTATTCATTAGTATTAGGTTTTGTATATGTCTCCTATATTTTCTTCCATCTTTAAAGAGTTATCCTTTAATAAAATCCAAGGAATAAATACATTTATATTTGAATCACAATGAGGGCATAATGCATAGAGATATTTTTCTTGTTTAAGATTGATCTGACTGTAAACATGAGAATAATTTCTTTTGCAGTAGAGACACTTTATGTTGAAAAAACATGTCTATAATAAGAATATAGTGACTTGACTATGGGATAGATCAGCCTAACATTCTACTAACATCCTATTGCTTTTCCACAATGAGCTTTTATGAAGAAAGTACATTTCTCCAGATCAAAAGAAACTTACAATAACAAAGCCTACTATTTTAAATAGGAAAGTATCATAAAAATTATAATAATTATTGTTAATAAATATCATCATATAGGGAATCGATAATCTACATCTACTCCTTCTTATACATTCTCAATAAAATCCAAAGGCTCAATCTCTCTTAACTTCAGTTTATCTAGTACTATTTAAGAACTTTTCTGAGACTGGAGACATGGCTCAGCAGTTAAGAGCACTAGATGCTCTTCCAAAGGATCCGGGTTCAATGTCCAGCACCCACATGGCAGCTCACAACTGTCTGTACCTCCTTTTCCAGGAAATACCACACCCTCACATAGACATGCATGCAGGCAAAACAGAAATATACATAAAATAAAAATAAATAAGATATTTTTAAAAATTAAAAATACTTTTCTTTTCAGGAGTAAAAAGTTCTTAGACACCAAATAGCAATTTATTTAAAAATATTTTAATATTTAATCATATTACACAATCATATAAGGGAAGTCATATGATATTACGATGAAGTTCATAGTTGTGAAGAAATAATATTAGTCTTCAGGTACCTTTCTTTCCCTTTTTGTTAATTTCTCTTTTCTGAATTGTCTTTTGGCTCCTCTAATGTGCCTGCCTGTCCTCCTCCTTATTTACCCTTACAGCTCCATTATTCTCCTTTAACATTGACATCAAACCATTTTGTCTTCCCTACCTTGAGTAACACCCCCAATGACCATGTACTAACTTCATGAGCTCTATGTAATGTCAAATTAAACACACATATAGAAGAATCAAACTTAACACATAGCAAATGGAAAAAACACAGTTTTGTGTTTCTTGGTCCAGTTTCCCTCAGTAATATTCACTATTAAAGCTCTTCTCACTTAACATGAAAATTTCATAATTTTAAATTTCTTTATATATAAAAAGTTCATAAAGTAAATAGGTCACATTTTTAATATTTTCTGATCAGTTGGTGGTCATCTCTGCAGATTCCATTTCCTGGATACTAAAAGTGGGGTCACAATGTATATAGATGAGCAGATTACTATAGTGTAGGATTTGGAGGACTCTGAACAAATAAACCAAGAGAGCTTTAGCTGGGTTGTATGGTAAGTAGATCTATTTATAGCATTTAGAGAAACATTCACAGTGAGGAAAACACTGACTAAACAGGGTCAAATTCTCACCAGCAGTGAAGAAGGGTTTGTCTTTCCTCACATCCAGATCAGCATTTGTCCTCACTGGCCATTCTGATTCTGTAATAATATCAAATATCAGTGTAGTTTACTGTACATTTCCTTAGAAACCTCTCAGTTTAGTTTGGGGCCCCACCTTAATTGTGTTTGTCTTCATTAGTGTCTGTTTGTTGCCTGTTTGTTTGTTTTATATATTAATGTTGTTCTTCGCTTATGCCAGATTATAATGAACTGTCAGATATATAACTGGCAGAGTTTTATTTCACTTTGCATGCTGTTATTTCACTCCAATGATGAAGAAGATGCCTTCAGTTATGAATGCAACCCTAAAAGAATTAACTTTTAAGATGACACTTGATCTCAACAGTTTCCAATATGGATGTGAAGTAGTCACATTGTGCTCTATACTCTTAGCATAAAGACACAAACAAGCTATTACTGTCACTACATTTTTATTCTATAATTAATGAGGCAGAGATCTCTATTCAATCATGAATAAACTGGGTATGGTCCCATGCCACATCATGTAATCATGAACTGGAATGATACCAGCATATTTTGATAATGTATGGAAGACAAATTTAGGGATTTCATCATCCCTACTGATCTCCAGAAAACTCAACAGATAACAGCAAGTCCAAACTACAACAAATCATTGAGAGGAGAGCAAGAAACATGTAATTGTTGGTAATTCTGGACACATGGGGAAGGAATGCTCAGAAAAGTTTTCCTTGCCTCATGCAAACTTGTGTGCCTACTACACTGAAGGTGAAGTTTTAATTGCAGGTCTGAAGGGATGAAAGGTAACAAAATCACAGATTCATATCTCAGGCACTTGCTGCCTCCCTCAAGTACATGTCAGGAGTCCCCTGGCAGTGAGATTGCCATCCTCAGAATTGAAACAGCATCTGGGGAGCATTCAATCGAGTTTGTGAGTCAAAAGATACAAAATAAAATTAATCTGAAGAATCTAGATAAGCCAGACCTCTAGACAAGTAAACTTAGAATTGAACTCAGTTACATAACAAAGGCACCTAGCAAGTGGAGAAAGATATAAAGCATGGACTCAGGACACAAGAAAACAAGCAGGAGGTAAGAGACAAAAAACACAGATTCTGACATTCGTACCTTCATGAATCCTCTCCTCATTCTTGTTCTTTATTCCAGCAGATGATAAAACCAGGAATGCAAGGAGCTGAGATCAGATGCTTTAAAATCAATCTACAGAAAAGCTATGATCCTGGGAATCTTCCTATTGATACTCTGATTGGACAGATCGCCCAGTGTGGTTCAGAAAGTGGGAGGAAGGTAAGTGAACCATGGAATCCCATGCAGAAAGCATACCTGACTGTAAGAGTGCTTGAGTAGAAAAGTCTTAAACTGTCTCATGAGGCGATTGATAGAGAGAGTGATTGCAACTACCATGAAGATGTGTGGGTCATGATGAGATGACTTCCCTCCTAAATCATGCTCAGGAAACTGTACAAACAAAAAATTAAGCTCTGTTGTTTATCCAATTAAACACTGACTGTCAGATATTGACCTCAGGTTTCTTACATATATTGTTTTGATTCTCCCTGTGATCAGAAATTGTATGCTTGGCTAATTTGCTACTTGACGATGCATTGATATGGAGGTTCAAACTGACAGTGTGTTTAGCTATTACAATACAGCTGTGAATCTAATGCTTTTCTAAGGAATAATATATTTTATATGTTGGTGTTTGAATAACACAAATAGAAAAGTGGGGATTTATGTCCTTCATTTTTATTTTTCTTTGAGACTGTCTACACATACATTTGTGCATCACATTGTGTCTGGATTGTTCAGAGGCCGGAACAAGGTATTTGAATCACTATACATACAGGCAGCTTTAAAGTATCACTTGTGTTGGAAATTGAACTGGGGTTCTTTGGAAGAGCAGTCAGTACTCTTCACTACCATGACTCTGTCCAGCTATGAATTTTTCAAGGTTAACAAAGCACAAACTTAATGCTGACAAATGGTAGTGTGTACATACAGCACCATATTTGGGTGGTTTCCACACCTAACTTCCCAGCTCATAGATCACTTTATTAGGTATCAACTAGCACTGAAGTGTGTCATCATATTCATAGTCACATTGTGTATGCACACCTGTCTACTTTGTACTATTTTCTTTCTGAAATTTGAGACAAGGCATGTGAATATGGCTGGGTTTAGTGAGGCTATCATATTACTTGCTCTTCTAATGTAAAGATAAATTAACCACTAGGCAGATATCCAAAAAGTGGGCTGCTCTGGTACTGATGTGAAAGATTTTTCCTAGGACTGGTTTCTAGATGGTTGTAATTCCTGTTATACATTAAAATATCCAGTATTCCCTAAGCATAGGTATTTCTTCATGAAAAAGACAGTTACATGCACATAAAAATGTTCACTACTAACAGGCAACACAGTAATTTCAAAAAGATAAAACAGTATAAAAATCAAACCTAAGTATGGAGATGTTCATTTTAAGAACTGCATTGAATCATTTTTACAGGTAGTTGTAGGTCTCAAGAACCTTACTGTTGACCTTGTGGATATGAAAGTCTGCGCTTTATCATTCCTCAAGCATGAATATAAAAATAATTCAATCAGATGATCTTATCTCACTTTTCATCATCTGATTAACTGGAGCTGTAGGAGGCTTCTACACAGACTGTGAAATGTCACACACTGTCCTCAAAGTTATTTATTATACATTATATGCTATTTCTCTCATCTTATAGGGATGCTTCTGAATTCCCTGTTTTAAAAAAAAGGAAGCACTTTGCATTAGTCTTCCTATGGATATAGAATGCAGTATATAATGTAATGCATACAGCCAATGCTTCATCTTCCCATCACATGATTCAGAAAACATAAGATTTAACACCATGGTATCCAGTGAGATGGTGATAGGAGTGATCATTTTACCACAGACTGTGATTGGAGTTGTTGGCAACTCCTTCTTAGTCTACAATTATCTGTTGCTTTACTTCACTGGGGTCAAGCTAAGGCTCACTGACTGGATCCTGCAGCACTTGATTTCAGCCAACATCTTAACTCTGCTGTGTATAGGAATACCACAGGCCACAACATCTTTGGGATCAAAATACTCTCTGAGTGATATGGAGTTCAAACTGTCCATGTATCTTCACAGAGTCGGAAGGGGTGTGTCCCTCAGTAGCACCTGCAGCAGCACCTGCTTATTGAGTGTCTCCCAGGCTATTACCATCAGCCCAACAGGCTCTAGGTGGGCACAGCTTAAAGTCAAATCTCCAAGCTACATTACTTCTGGCTTGCTCATGAGTTGGATCCTGGCTTCCATGGTAAACATTACTTTTCCTATGTATCTGAAGGCAAGGTTGAGCCATAGGAATACGACAGGTATAAGACACTTTGGATACTGTTCCGCTGTTCGTCATGACAAATCATTTGGTATTTTTACTGCAATATATAAAACAAGTGTTGATGCTTTTTTTATGTTACTGATGCTGTGGTCCAGCAGCTCCATGGTTTGCATCCTCTACAGACATAAGCAGAGAATGAAGCACATTCACAGAAGCAACTTCTCCTTCCAGTCTTCCCCTGAAACCAGAGCCACAAAGACCATTCTTCTCTTGGTGAGCACCTTTGTCTGCTTTTACATCTTTTCTTGCATCTTACAAATTCATATGAGTATCCTGGATAACCCAAGCGCTTTCATGGTTAGCTTGTCTTCAGTATCTGCTGCATGTTTCCCAACTGTGAGTCCTTTCCTTCTACTCCATCATTACCTCTGTGAGTCTTCACTCTGATTTGTCTGTTCAGGGTATGTAATATTATAATCAAAGCAGTAACATCAAAATTGTGTGGTTTGAATAATGTCAATACTTTATTCAATCATGTATATAGACTTAATTATGTCATAAGAGCAGATGGTGGGCATTCTTGAACTAACATGTACACATACAAATTGTGAACAAATTATATATTTGAATGTTTTATATTGTTTTGTTACAGAAAACATATTAATCAATTCGTATACGTTCAGAATTTGTCATAGTTAATAAAACAATGGTTTTATTTACAATGGAATTTTTTACATTTATTTTGTCTTTTTCTACTGCAGCAGCAGGTTAAAACTCATTGAACACTTTTGTCTTAACCACTTCTCTTGCCAAAACAAAGACATATCTAAATGAAGACAGCCAAATAGAGTTTTGTAACTCCTATGCTATGAACAGAAAATAGTTAGAAACCTTATAGGATTTGACCAAATAACAATTTGCATGTATATGTAATAATAGAGCTACAGATAAAGGTTTAGCAGGCTTAAGATGTGCTCTTAGGGATATTTGTATCATATTTTTTAGTTTGACTTGTGTAAATTCTTTGTCTTCTGGAACCCACATTTTTCAGAATTTTGAAATTTAATTTATATTTCAATAAATTTTCCTATATGTATACCTGTGGGTTGATATTTTCAAACATATTAAAAACAGTAGGAGATATGAGAGGACAGATCCACCTCTTTATTAAAAACATTTGGAGATATCAGAGGGATCTACCCACAGTCAGTTGAGGAGGATCAGAGAGTGGTAGCTCACATCTTTAATCCCAGGACAGGGAATATCCTCAGAGTGTTGACCTATGCCCTTAATCCAATCTGAGTTCAAGGTCATTTTAGTTTACAGAAGGAGTTCCAGTCTCCCAGGCAGGCCTTAACTGAGCAGAGAAAGTATTTAAGGCTGGCATAGAAAAATGGAGCAGGGAAAAGAAGCCATGGCTCACACTGTTAGTCCCAGGACTTGGTGAAGAGGAGGCAAGAGAATCTCTGTGAGTTCAAACAAATCCAGGTCTCCAAAGCAAGTTCCAGGACAGCCAGGACTGTCACACAAAAAATTCTGTCTCAAAAAAACTGGAAGAGATGGATCTATCCTCTGATATCTCTTTTTTCCAATATGTTTGAAAATATTCCCACACATGTGTATATATAAATATATATAATTAAAGGAATTACCATCACCAAATTTTGTGACATATAATGCTGGATAGTTTTATGTCAACAATACAGCTAAAGTTAGTTGGAAAAGGAGAACTTCCATGGAAAGAATGTCCCCACCACATTGTCCTTTGGACAGCATTTCAAAAATTTTGTTGATTAATGTTTGTTGTGTTAGGGCCCTGCTTATGGTCTATGGTGCAACCCCTTGGCAGATGGTCTGGGGTGTCTAAGAAAACAGACTGAGCAGGCTGAGCAGGTCAGGGGAGTGAAGCCTCTAAGCAGATTCCATCCACAGATTCAGTTTTTACCTTCAGCTTTCTTCATTGATCTCCTGCCCTTCCTTCTAGTGCTCATAGACTGTTGCTTGGAAGAGTAAAAGTAACATGAAATCCCTCTTCCCCTGCTTGCTTTATGTCAGAGTGTTTTGTCATAGTTATAAAAACTCAAAAACTCTACATGTCTCTACAACCAATTTCTTGAGATAAGATCCTTTATGAGGATTCTTAACATCTTCCAAGTACGAGAAACATTAAGAACAATCACTATTGTGTACTTTAGAACCTTAGAACTTGCATGTCTTTTTGAGAGAGAGAGACAGAGAGAGAGAGATTCAGAGAATCTGAAGCTCATGAGGTCAGTCAGACTCGCTGGCCAGTTAAGCCTAAAGATCCCATGTATCTGCCACTCTTATTACAGTTGAAGGAAGATTCATTTATGTTTCTTTAGATGCTGGAGATGAGATGGGTATACATGTTTCCAGGGTAAGAATTTTAGCATTTTAGCCATCTCTCCAGACATAGAACTAATTCATTTTATTACTGAAAATATACACATCTTTTCTTTATATTTTTAAATATATAAAATATATATTGGTGTTTTGTTTGGCCTGTGTAAGGATGTAGGCTCTCCTGGAACAGTAATTATAGACCATTTTGAGACAGCATGTGAGTCCTGGGAAGTGAACCTGGATCCTTGACAAGGTCAATGCTCCTAACCATCTCTCCATTTCCCAAATGTATAGAGCTTGACAAGTATTTCTTGGGTTCTCTTACTTCTCTGTTTTTAGCTTTCCACTGTTCTACTAGGATTTCATAAATTAAGCTTTCATAGATTCTGCACATAAATAAAAATGCCTCACTGCATCTGTTCATTTTAATTCACACAGTGCCTATCAGGTTCATCTTTTCTGTTGCTGATGACAGTACATTTATTCAAAGTTATATGTAATAATCAACAGTGTGTGGATGAAAAATCCAAAAATACTGACAATGTGTCCTACCATGAGACACTGCAATTCCTTTTTTTGAATATAGAAAAAGAGAAAGGAGGGGTGGTATGTGTGTCTGAAGACTGATATCATTTCACTTACAATGCTGCAGCTTGGAAGAATATAATATTGCAATGAATGTGACTATTGCAAATTGACCATAAAGGAAGGGATTTATGATTGGTAACAATGAACAATAACCTCTAACATGTACATCATGAGATGTTCCCTCCTCAGCCCCAATTCTTTGCCCCTTTCCCTTTCCCACATGACAGGAAGAGATGGTCCTTCCAGCATATGAAACACTAGATTGGAGTGACCTGTTCACCTACATCCAGTTTCAGCCCAGGAAGGAAGTAAATGTGACATAAAGTTCTTTCTCAAAGTCACAGTGGTCTATCTCAACTGTGGCCAATATGCATTTTCAGTGAAATTAATAGGAACAACGTTTCTGATCAATTTGCATTTTCAGTGGTAATTAATAGGAACAAAGTTTTTTGCTACTGATATAAAAAATGTGAAGTAGTCCAATTAATTAATTGACCATGAAGGAGAGAAATCAAAATTGTAGGACTGAATAGCGACTTTCATTCTAACCTTGATCATCACCTTCATTGTGAGCTTTATTGGTCAATGTTCTTCATTGTCACACACTAAATTTTCCCTCATTTATCTGCTTTAGCATTTGCCTTATGCTGAACTTCCAAAAAATCCTTCTACAATGTTCCAAAATATCATTATCTCAAACAGAGTACTTCTTCTCTTAAACCCAATTAAATATCTTTCCTCTGTATTAAATTTCAATTGAACTTAAGGAAATACTAATGACCTTTAGTTATCCCTGAACCCTTTCTTCAAAGCCCTTCATTCCTGTTACTATATGTACATCATAGTGTCTATTCCAAGAGACCACTTGGCTGCATGCAACTAAAAACCCAACATTAACTTTGATGTAGCCTCAAACGTCCCAAGCCAAACCCCAAATTATGACAATCACCTACCTGATTAAGAACCTGTCCCCATCAGAGATGCTCTGTTTTATTTGAGTAGATTCTGAAAACAGTTTCTTTGTTATCATGGAGTTTGTACATTTCCCAGTTAGCTTGCTTTACAAATACCCTGAGAATGGTAAAGTTAGTCTTGAAATTTAGAAAGAGGTTATTTTTAGAGGAGAGAGTATATGAGGAAATGGATCAGGATCATGAGAGAAGACCCAAAGATATAGCTCATCAGAGGTATTGGGAGTCCACTACCCTGAAGTGATAACTGAGGAACCAACATGGAAAGGAAATAAAGCTTCTGATTGTAGACAACAGTCAAATGTCATGGGCCATTTGTGGAGCCTCTTTCAGTAAAACTAGAGTTAATCCTAATACTGGAGGGACGGATTCAGACCAACCTCCACTGGACATGACAGACCGAACTGATTCATTTGCCTTCTGCAGCCCAATCTTTATGCAAATCATGCTTAGGTCTTTAATATTGCAAAATGGGTTTGTCTGGAACAAAACACACATGTGTTGGATAATTTGAAAGTTTATGTACTTGTTAGTGCTTTATCATTATGGATTGCTCTCTTGTTGGTGAAGAATTTTCTTGCTCTGTCTCTAGCCATTTTAGTAACTCTTACCATCAACCTCTGTGTCTGAACCAGCATCTTATTTTTTCTCAGGTTAAAATTTGAAATAAAATTACAGAAAATATCACTAGCACCCACTAACATCTAAGCTAAAATGACATTAAATGATGTTTAAAGACTATAGTAGATATGATTTGCTTCACCAAAAGGCTAATAATCTGATGTCCCAACAATGTGTCTGACAAATACAAATAAAACATTCCAAATGGAAATTGTTTATTCCAGCTCGTGTTCTGTTGTGGAGGCAAATACCACCACCAAAAGGAACATGTGGACAGAAGGGTATTTTAGCTTAAAGCTTGCAGTCTATCTTGGAAGGAGGCACAGCCCGGAACCTGGGGTCAGGAACTAAAACAGAATTTACAGAATTCGGCTTTCTGCTTTGTTCTTCCTGGATGGCTCAACTTGCATTCTTGTATAACCCAGAATGTCCATTGGGACACCACTTGTCACAGTGAGATGTGTTTTCCTACATCAACAATCAACCAAGAAAATGGCCCAAAGACATGCTTACCAGCTAATATGGTGGACAAAATATCTCATATAATGTGTTTCTTTCCTGATGATTCTAGCTTGTGTCAAGTTAACAATATTCACACCAATATCAACAACCACCCAACACCAGCAACTAATCAGCATGTTATTCCCATTGCAGGCCCATAACTGAGATAGGTTGAACTGGAAGAAGTAGAGGGGTGGAAAACTGTGATCAGAATATATTCTATAGAAGTGAATCTCTTTAATAAAAGGCAGAAGGAAGATAGTTCTATAATTTTATCTTTATTTTTTAAAAGTTTTTTTTATACTCACCACTGCTTCCCCACCTCTCTGACCCCTAGTCCTTCCTCAGCCTTCCTCACCCCGAGTTCAACCATCCATTCCTTATGGAGGGCAAGGAATTTCAATTGAGCCAGTTTGGTCTGTCATGTCCAGTCGAGGTTGGTCTGATTCCTCCCTGCAGTATCAAGGCTGAATAACATGTTCCTATGTCGAGAATGAGCTCTGAGATGTCTGGTCATGTACCAGGAGTAAACTCTAGTTTAACTGCAACTGTAGTTTTCCCACAAACGGCCCACAACATTTGACTGTTGTCTACATTCAGAAGCTTTATTTCCTTTCCATGTTGGTTCCTCAGTTATCACTTCAGGGTAGTGGACTCCCAATAGCTCCGATCAGCTGTATCTGTGGGTCTTCTCTCATGATCCTGATCCATTTCCTCATATACTCTCTCCTCTAAAAATCACCTCTTTCTAAATTTCAAGACTAACTTTACTATTCTCAGGGTATTTGTAAAGCAAGCTAACTGGGAAATGTGAAAACTCCATGATAACAAAGAAATTGTTTTCAAAATCTACTCAAATAGAGTAGAGCATATGTGATGGGGACAGGTTGTTAATCAGGTAGTTGTCATAATTTGGGGTTTGGCTTGGGATATTTGAGGCTACATCAAAGTTAATGTTGGGTATTCAGTTGTATGCAGCTGAGTGGTCTTTTGGAGTAGACACTATGATGTACATATAGCAACAGGAATGAAAGGCTTTGAAGAAAGTGTTCAGGGATGACTAAAGGTCATTAGTATTTCCTTAAGTTCAATTGAAATTTAATACAGAGGAAAGATACTGAATTTGGTTTAAGAGAAGAGTTACTCTGTTTGAGATAATGATATTGTGGAACATTGTAGAAGGATTTTTTGGAAGTTCAGCATAAGGCAAATGCTAAAGCAGATAAATGAGGGAAACTTTAGTGTGTGATAATGGAGAACATTGACCAATAAAGCTCACAATGAAGGTGATGATAAAGGTTAGAATGAGAGTCGCTATTCAGTCCTACAATTTTGATTTCTCTCCTTCATGGTCAATTAATTAATTGGAATTCTTCACATTTTTTATCTCAGTAGCAATAAAACATTGCTCCTATTAATATCTCTGAAAATGCATATTGGCCACAGTTGGGGTAGACCACTGTGACTTTGGGAAAGAACTTTATGTCACATTTACTTCCTTTCTGGGCTGAAACTGGATGTAGGTGTACAGGTCACTCCAATCTAGTGTTTCATATGCTTGAAGGACCATCTCTCTCTGTCTTGTGGGAAATGGAAAGGGGTAAAGAATTGGGGCTGAGGAGGGAACATTTCATGATGTACATGTTACAGGTTATTGTTCATTGTTACCAATCATTAATCCCTTCATTTATTGTCAATTTGCAATGGTCACATCATTGCAATATTATTTTCTTTCTAAGCTGTAGCATTGTAAGTGATATTAGTCTTCAGACACACATACCACCTCTCCTTTCTCCTTTTCTATCTTCCAAGACAAGAATTTCAGTGTCTCATGGTAGGACACATTGTCAGTATTTTAGGATTTTTCATCCACATACTGATAATTATTACATACAACTTTGAATAAATGTACTGTCATCTGCAACAGAAAAGATGAACCTGATAGGCACTGTGTGAATTAAGATGAACGGATGCAGTGAGAGATTTTTATTTATGTGCAGAATGCATGAAAGCTTAATTTATGAAATTAGAAGAGTGGAAAATATAAGAACAGAGGAGAAAGAGAAACGAGGAAATTCTTGTCAAGATCTGTACATTTGGGAAATGGAGAGAAGGTTAAGAGCATTGACTTTGTCAAGGAACCAGGTTCAGTTCCCAGGACTCAAATGGTGACTCAAAACTGTCCATAATTACTGTTCCAGGAGAGCCTACATCCTTACACAGGCCAAACAAAACACCAATATTTATTCTCTATATTTCAAAATATAAAGAAAAGATGTGTATATTTTCAGTAATAAAATGAATTAGTTCTATGTCTGGAGAGAAGGTTAAAATGCTAAAATTCTTACCCTGGAAACATGTACACCCATTTCATCTCCAGCAACTGAAGCAACATAAATGAAGCTTGCTGCACCTATAATAATAGAGGCAGATACATAGCATCTTTGAGCTTATCTGGCCAGCCAGTCTAACTGACTTCATGAGCCTCACATTCTCTGACTCTCTCTCTCTCTGTCTCTCTCTCTCAAAAAGACAAGCAAGTTCTTAGGTTCTAAAGTACACAATGGTTATTGTTCTTAATGTTTCTTGTACTTGGAAGATGTTCAGAATACTCATAAAGGATCTCATCTCAAGGAATTGGTTATAGAGATATGTAGAGTTTTTGAGTTTTTATAACTATACCAAAACACTCTGACATAAATTGCACAGGGCAAGAAGGAATTCAGGTTACTTTTACTCTTCCAAGCAACAGTCTATCACCAGTAGAAGGAAGGGCAGGAGATCAATGAAGAAAGCTGAAGGTAAAAACTGAATCCGTGGATGGAATCTGCTTACAGGCTTCAGTCCCCTGGCCTTTTCAGCTGGTTCAGCCTGCTTTTTTAGACACCACCAGACAATCAGCTAAGGGGTTGCACCATAGACCATAAACAGGGCCCTAGAACAGCTAAATTAATCAAGAAAATACTTGAAATGCTGTTCAAAGGACAATGTTGTGAGAACATTTGTTCAATGAAAGTTCTCCTTGTCCAACTAAGTTTAGCTGTATTGTTGACAGAAAACTACACAGCATCATATGTCACATAATTTGAGGACAGTAATTCCTTTTAATTATATATAATTATATACACACGTGTGTGGGTATTTTCAAACATATTAAAAACCGTCGAGATATCAGAGGATAGATCCATCTCTATCAGTTTTTTTTGTTTATTTTTTGAGACAGAATTTTCTGTGTAACAGTTCTGGCTGTCCTGGAACTTGCTTTGATAAAATAAATGTAAAAAAATTACATTGTAAATAAACCATTGCTTTATGAACTATGACAAACTCTGAATTTATACAAATTGATTAATATGCTTCCAGCAACAAAATAATATCAAACATTCAAATATATAATTCGATCACAATATACCTGTGTACATTTTAGTTCATGAATGCCCACCATCTGCTCTTATGACATAATTAAGTCTATATACATGACTGAATAAAGTGTATACATTATTTATAAACACACAATTTTGATATTACTGATGTGGTTAGAATATTGTATTCCCTGAACAGACAAATCAGAGTGAAGACTCACAGATTTAACGGTGGAGAAGCAGGAAAGGTCTCACAGTTGGGAAACATGCAGCAGATACTGAAGCCAAGCTAACCATGAAAGAACTTGGGTTATACAGGAGACTCATGTGCATTTGTAAGACACAAGAAAAGATGTAAAAGCAGACAAAGGTGCTCACCAAGACAAGAATGGTCTTTGTGGCTCTGGTTCAGGGGAAGAATTGAAGGAGAAGTTGCTTCTGTGAATGTTCTTCATTCTCTGCTTATGTCTGTAGAGAATGCAAACCATGGAGCTGCTGGACCACAGCATCAGTAAAATGAAAAAAGAATCAACACTTGTTTCATATATCGCACAAAAAATGTCAAATGATTTGTCATGACAAACAGAGGAACAGTATCCAAAGTGTTTTAGACTATTCATGTTCTTATGGTTCCGTCTTGCATTCACATACAGAGGAAAGGTAATGTTTACCATGCAAGCCAGGATCCAACTCATGTACTAGCCAGAAGCAATGTATCTGGGAGATTTGACTTTATGCTGTGCCCACCTGGAGCTTGTTGGGCTGATGGTAATAGCCTGGCAAACACCTAATAAGCAGGTTGTGCTGAGGGACACACCCCTTCCTACTCTGTGAAGATACATGGTGAATTTGCACTCCATATCATTCAGAGAGTATTTTGTTCCCAAAGCTGTTGTTGCCTCTGGTATTCCTATTCACAGCAGAGTTAAGATGTTGGCTGAAAACAAGTCCTGCAGGATCCAGTCAGTGAGCCTTATCCTAATCCCAGTGAAGTAAAGCAACAGATAGTTGTAGACTAAGAAGGAGTTGCCAACAAATCCAATCACAGTCTGGGATAAAATGATCACTCCTATAACCATCTCACAGGATACCATGGTCTCAAATCTTATGGTTTCTGAATCAAGTCATGGGAAGATGAAGCACTGGCTTCAGGCATTACACTATATACTGCATTCTATATCCATAGGAAGATTAATGGAAAATGCTTCTTTAGATTTTTTTAAATAGAAAATTAAAAAACATATTTACAAGATGAGAGAAATTGCATATAATGTAGTATAAGCAACTCTGAGGACAGTGTGTGATGTTTCACACTCTGTGTAAAAGGCTCTGACAACTCCAGTTAATGAGATGATGAATGTGAGATATGCTCATCTGATTGAATTATTTTATATTCATGTTTGAGAAATGAGAAAAAAATCAGATTTTCACATCCCCAAAGTCAACAGTTAGGCTCCTGTGTCCTACAACTACCTGTAAATATGATACAATGCAGTTCTTAAAATGAACAACTCAATACTTAGGTTTGATTTTTATACATTTTTATCTTTTTCTAATTCCTGTGTTGCCTGTGTAGTCAATGGTTTTTAAGTGCATGTAACTTTCTTTTGTATGGGGAAATACATATGCTTAGGGAATGTTAGTTATTTTAATGTATAACAGGAATTATAACTATGCAGGAACCAGTCCTAGGAAAAATTATTCACATCAGTACCAAAGCAGCCCACTTTTTAGATATCTGCCTATTGATTAATGTATATTTACATTAGAAAAGCAAGTAATATGATAGCCTAATTAAACCCAGCCATATTCACATGCCTTGACTTAATTTCTAGAAAGTAAATAGTCCAAAGTAGACATGTGTGGAACACACAGTGTGCCTATTAATTTGATGGCACACTTCAGTGATAGTTGATACCTAATAAAGTGATCTATGAGCCAGGAATTAGGTGTGTATACCACCCAACTACGGTGTTGTGTGGACACACTATTATTAGGCAGCATCAAGTTTGTGCTTTGTTAACTTTGAAATATTCAGAGCTGGACCGAGGCATAGTAGTGAAGATCACTGACTGCTCTTCCAAAGAAACTGAGTTCAATTTCCACAGTAATGTTAGGGGTCTTGCTTTTCTAGATTCTTCAGATTTGTTTGGCTTTGTGGCTTTTGACTCACAGACTCCATGGAATGCACTTAAGACGCTGTTTCCCTTCTGAGGATGGCAATCTCAAGGCCAGAGACTTATGCTTCCTGACATGTAGTGGGAAGAGGCAGCCAGTGCCGGTGATGTGAGTCTGTGACTTTGTTACCTTTCAACCCCAAAGACCTTCAATTAAAACTTCACCTTCAGTGTAGTGGGTACACAAGTTTGCATGAGGCAAGGAAAACTTTTCTGAGCATCTCTTCCCCTGGTGTCCAGAATTACCAACAATTACAAGTTTCTTGCTCTCCTCTCAAAGGTTTGTTGTAGTTTGGATTTGCTGTTGTTTCTTGAGTTCTCTGGAGATCAGTATGGATGATGAAATCCCTAAGTCTGTCTTCCGTACATTATCAAAATATGCTGGGATCATTGCAGTTCATGATTACCTGATGTGGCATGGGACCAAACGCAATTTATCCATTGTTGTATTGAAAACTCTGCCTCATTAAATATAGAATAAAAATGTAGTGACAGTAATAGCTTTTTTATGTCTTTATGCTAACAGCATAGAATACAATGTGACTAATTCACATTCACATTGGAAAATGTTGAGATCAAGTGTAAACTTTAAATGTAAATCTTTTAGTGTTGCATTCATAACTGAAGGCATTGCATTATTGACATTTTAGAAGAAAATCTTCATTATTGGTTGAAATAACAGCATGCCAAGTGAAATAAAAATTTTCCAGTTATATTTCTGTCATTTCATTAGAATCTGCCATAAGTAAAGAACAACATTAATATATAAAACAAACAACAAACAGAAATTAATGAGGACAAACACAATTAAGGTGGGACACCAAACTAAACTGAGAGGTATCTAAGGAAACGTACAGTAAACTACATTGATATTTGATATTATTACCAAATCAGAATGGCCAGTGAGGACAAATGCTGATCTGGATGTGAGGAAAGACAGACCCTTCTTCACTGCTGGTGAGAATTTGAATCTGTTTAGTCAGTGTTTTCCTCACTGTGAATGTTTCTCTAAATGGTATAAATAGACATACTTACCATACAACCCAGCTAAAGCTCTCTTGATTTATTTGTCCAGAGTCCTCCAAATCCTACTCTATAGTTACCTGCTCATCCATATTCACTGTGACTCTACTTACAGTATCCAGGAAATGGAATCTACAGAGATGACCACCAACTGATCAAAAGATAGTAAAAATGTGATCTATTTACTCTATGAACTATTTTTATAAATAAAGAAATTCAAAATTATGAATTTATCATGTTAAGTGAGAAGAGCATTAATAGTGTTTATTACTGAGGGAAACTGGACCAAGAAACACAAAATTATTTTTTTCTTTCTGGTGCATGTTATATTATTTCTTTTATGTGTGTGTTTAATTTGACATTACATAGAGCTCATGATCTTAGTACATGGCCATTGGGGGTGTTACTGAAGGTAGGGAAGACACAACGGTGTGATGTCAATGCTAAAGGAAAATAATGGAGCTGGAAGGGTAAATAAGGAGGACAGGTGGGGACATTAGAGGAGTCAAAAAAATTCAGAAAAAATAAATTAACAAAAAAAGAAAACCTAACTGAAGACTAATATTATTTCTTCACAACTATGACCTTCATTGTAATAATGTATGAGTCTACCTTAGTAGCCAATGATTAAATATTAAAATATCCTAAAATAAATTATTATTTGGTGTCTAAGCACTTTTTACTTGTGAAAAGAAAGAGATTTTTAATTTTGAAAAATAGCATTTATTTTTATGTATATTAGTGTTTTGCCTGCATGCATGTGTATGTGAGGGTGTTCAATTTCTTGGAACAGGAGGTACAGACAGTTGTGAGCTGCCATGTGGGTGCTGGACATTGAACCTGGATCCTTTGGAAGAGCATCTAGTACTCTTAACTGCTGAGACATGTCTCCAGTTCAGAAAAGTCCTTAAATAGTCCTAGATAAAATGAAGTTAAAGAGATTGAGCCTGTGGATTTTATTGGGAACTTATAAGAAAGAATAGATGTAGATTATGGCTTCTCTAGGGAATGACTTTTATTAACAAAATTTATTATAACTTTTCATGATAATTTCCTATTTAAAATAGTAGGCTTTGTTATTGTAAGTTACTTTTGATCTGGAGCAAAGTACTTTCTTCATAAAAGCACATTGTGGAAAAGCAATAGGATGTTAGTAGAATGTTAGTCTGATGTGTCCCATAGTAAAGTCACTATATTATTATTATAAACATGTTTCTTATACATAAAGAATCTACTGCAAAAGCAATTATTCTCAGGATTACAGTCAGGTGAATCTTAAAGTAAGAAAAATATCTCTATCCATTATGCACTTATTGTGATTCAAATATAAATGTATTTATTCCCTGTTTTTTTATTAGAGGATAACTCTTTAAAGATAGAAGAAAACTTAGGTGACATATATATCAACATTGAATCCTAATGAATAGAAAAGAATTTTATTTTTAAGATTATAAAAAACGACTTTCTTTTTTCTTCCACTAGATGCTACTGTATACCCATTCATTGTCTCTCCAAACTCATAAATTCTTTAATTGGTATATTATATCTATCTATCATCTATCTATCTATCTATCTATCTATCTATCTATAAATATATATTGAGTAGATTTTGGAATATTAATATATATGTAATTACTATACACAATGTATAACATCTATGCACAAATAACTTATGCATGCAATTTAAATGATAACATATAATTTATATAATATATAGGTGATAAGTGTGAAAATCTAAATTATCTATGAATATCATTTTGTCTTCTACATTAGTTTGCTCTTTCCCATGGGAGACCTTTCTTCCTCTGTCCAAATTACTTTCTTCTCTGTGGTTCTTGTATGATTGAGATCTCTTGAGATTTTCCCATTCACAAATCATGTCAGCAGTGTGTTGTGGTCCTACTTCAGCTTGAATTTTCCTCACATTTGATCATGTTGATCATACTATATTTCATTTATGGGTAGTGCATAACATCCCTAAGTGAGATAATTAACAGCAAGCTCATTGGTCCCTAGGTTCATACAATTTTTTTTTTTTGCTGTCCCATCTTCCTTAGTGAAACCTGAACCTTAGAAGTGCATTTCCTGTAATTATCAGTAGAACCTGGGATCCACAATGATTCATTGAATTGATGATGGCTATATATAAGTGCATGTTTTAATATGGCATATCTTTAAAGAGACACAAGGTCTAAACTTAATTGTATGTATGAAAACAAACATTGAGAATGCTCAGGGACCATGTAGTTTTAGTAAAGTGACAGTAATAGCTTCTCTTCTGATACCCAAGACTTCACTAGCTCTTCACAGTTGTATTGACTTCCAGAAGTAGGCATGGATTTCTGTGTGGCTTTTAGGAGTTGGATTTCACCAACAGGAATCAAAAGGGTTCGCAAAACATGAATAAATGCTGCAAGGGCTAGACTTTTTATCTGAGGAGTATGAAAATGACACACATAATAATGAATAACTTTTATTGCATCTTAAAAACATAACTCTATATACACATGACTACTTTCATTCTGCACACTGATATATGCCCCTTCTATACAGCTACACATTCCTACACACAGTTACACTTCTTTATACAATTCTCTTTTTACTGCTTTTTGCACATTTTCTTGACAGGGCTCTTTCTACAGCACTCTCTCCCACACCCCTTTCACACAGCTCTTTCATGCAGTTCCTCTACATAGTAACAGTTCTCTTATCTACCTAGCCCTACACAGCTCTTTCTGCATACATCTCTCTTCCACACACACATATCTCTCTCTCAACACACAGCTCTTTATCTCTTCACTGCTTTCTCTTTAGCCAACTACTCATCTTCACACATCCCTTTCTGCATGCATCTCCCTTCCAACAGCTGACAATTTTTCTGTTATTTTGTATATAAAAATTTTCCCAGTAGTATTTTTATTCATCAAAATCATACAACTTGATGTGAAGCCATCCTTTGACCACCCACAGACATATGTAGACCCAAAAGTTAGACTGTCTACATAATATAAAAACAGTGTGGAGAAAAGCCATAGCAGGTTTTAGGGAAGAAATCTAGTGGCACATGAAAAAATTACTTAAAGAAGAAACCAGTTTTAAATGTCTTTGCTCCTGTAGAACTTGGTCAACAAGATTTCTCAGACACAGTGTTATTTCTCTGGTGCATCAACATCTGAATTATTAACTGTCATCTTCTGTATTTATGCACAGGACCATGACATAGTTCATCTTTATACTCAGAAAGGATGTTTAGTTACAGCTTACAGCATTAATTTTAAGATGCTAGCCTAGTTATAGACATATGAGCAAAGAAGTCTGCACAGGTAGAACAAAATTCACAGTAGAAAAGGCCTGTTTTTTTAGCTGTGCTTTTATTAAAAGATATGTAAATGGATTTTTTAGGTAATGTATTACATGTGTGTTTATGAAATTATAACAAATTCTCGAGAAGCATTAATAATAAAATTGCAGGTTGTAAACAAATTATAATTTTAAATAAATATGTGTCTATTAAAGAGAAATTATTTAATTGGAGACTTCATTCTGATAGAATATGTATACAAATCTATATTTAAAGAGAATTGTGGGTAGTCACCTATACGTATAACTGTTGGAACTGTGACATAAATTATAACACGTAGTTAGCCCTAGACCCTTGTTCTGACTGACTGACACTTGACATTGAGTAAAATAAAACTCCATACTAGATCTATATTCTGACTCAGCATGCCACATATTATTTAATGACTGATATAATGTTATGTTTAGAAAAGAATATACTAGAAACTCTAATATTCTTCAATATACCATACAAATTCAAATAAAGAATAATAATTTATTAAAGGGTCTGGAAGTCTTAAGAAAAGAATTGTTATTCTTGAACAAGCTTGATATTGAAAATTGATTATAAAATAAAACTCAAATTTACATATTTTCCACAGTGACTAAAAGATAAGATGAAATTTTACCAAGATACACTTTCCAAAACATTAATTGTTACAAATGGGGAGTGGATACATGAATCTCTCAAGCTATTTGAATCAATAATATGAACATTGACAGTCAATGTTAGAAAAGAATATACATTCTCTTCATAAACCAAGTGTGGGCTCAGCCATCTTCAATCCCAGAAGTAGAGTCAGATGTAGACAAATTCCTGAGTTCCAAATATCATGTTCTTTGCAAAAATTTTTACACAATTCCAGATACAAGTGAGCTCCTGCTCCTATGAAAATACAACCTTTCTTTCAGACATGAAAATCTTCATTGGCTCCCATACAAACAGGCTTTAATACAATTGGATGAAAAAAATAATAATCCCCCAAATGAGACCCAGACCATTATAGTGTAACACATATTTCTTACATAATTGGACCTTTATCACTCAAATGTGTATATGAAAAAAAGAACTCTGTGTCTTTGAACTATGATTTGAGAAAGTTATTCTTTCTAGAATATGGCCTGTTCCTGACCTGATTAAGTGAGTTCTTTAAGGCCTTATCAAGATAATGTAGCACTTTGGAACAAAAATGAAAGTGAGGAGGGCTGCACTAGAAGCCAAGATGGAGAAGAGTTCCATAGCCACCATGACCTTCCCCTTAGTGCTGTGGTAGACAGGGAGGAATATGACCTAGACATAGTAAAATAGCAGCATGCTGAGTCACAAGAACTTGGCTTCATTGAATGTGTCAGGCAGATTCCAAGACAAGAAAGCTATAGTAAAACTCCAAAGTGCCAAGAAGCAGAGGTATCCCAGGACACAATGGAAGGCAAAAGCTGACCCCTTGTTGCACAAAATAATTATAAGTCCATGTTCATCATGAGCATCTTGGTCAAGGAAGGGAGGAGTGGTTCCTAGCCAGATTTCACAGAGGACAAGGTAAATTAGAGCATAGATGTGGATGATCAAGTTTGGGGCCTGTGATATTATTAACCACCTCACCAATATACTCGGAAAGATGACCTTCAGGCAATCACCACAGTGATCGCTTTGACCAATGCAGTGGCAAGAGCCACAGTGAAAGAACTTCCAAATGTGATCTGCTGCAGGATAGAGGTGGTTGTGTTTGGACGGCCAATGAAGAGAAAGAAACAGATGAAACAGACAGTGAGTGTGATGAGCAAGGTATAACTGAGGGTTCTATTATTAGCCTTGACAATTGGAGTGTCTCTGTGCTTCTATCAGTTACTGAAGGAAGGTTCTATGATGACAATTATTGTAGTCACCAATCTGATCACACACAAAAAAAATCCAGTCAAGGCTTCTTCTTCTTTGTTTCTAGGAGGTTTAGCCCAGTCATTCTGCATTTTTTTTCTTATATGAACTCATTGTGTTACTCATGGTACAGATGGAACTGTTTTACTAGAAGTTTCTGGGAACAAATTGGCATTTCAGGAATTAGCAGGGTGTATCAGGGTGGTTAAAGTCTTTGGACACACATGAGAACCTGAGTTCATATCCCTATAACCCATGGAAAGATAAGTAGTGTGGTATCTGTTTACAAGTCCAGTGCCGGGGGGGGGGGGAGAGACTCATAGATCCTAGATCTCTGGTCAGCCACTGTAGCCAGAATGGTACAGCTCAATGGGAGACTCTCTCTCAAAAATACAAAAAGTTGACCAAAGTAGATGTCAATATGACAGCAACTTCTGGCCATTCTGAAAACTTCACCTTCTGAAGGTGCCATAACCTCCCCAAAATGCCACCTGCATGGGACCTAGAGTTCAAAAACATGACTGTGTGGGGACATTCCATATTTATATCATAACAATTATATAATACTTATTTCTATGTACTTTGGTAAAGTGCAGCACACATGCTAGAGACAGGAAGCTACAGTGTCAGTGATCACTTTTATTTAAGGGTCTGATGTGCATAGCAGAAAAGAATGCACATATTTATGATTACTAGGGAAAATATTATTTCTAACCTGTTGTGTTGAGTATGCAGTTCACACAGATTCATGGAGGAAACAGGGCCACTAAATGATGATTTTTAGTTACTTCTGGTCAACCGACTGTAGTTGTGAAAAACCTTTATTGTTTTATTCCTGTAGCAAGTTAATTTCCACACACCTAAACAACTTAGTTTAAACTACACAAAAGAGATAAATGCCAAAGTAATTCTCAGTGACAGAACTCTTCCTCTTTCCAGTTTTTCTGCAACCAACTTTGCTTAGGCTTTGACCCTTGAGAAAGCTGTCAGACAAGATTTATGTACTTCATACAGAAGGTAGTGGACACAAGAGGTAGCAGTAACAAAAGGAAGGTCAAAGCCTGAGTGCTAACAGTGCAGATTCAAGAGAGCTGCAAAGCTCTATAGGAACTCCTGCAACACTAAGGCAAGGCATGAGAAACCTAAGATTTAAAAACAGGATTTAGTCATTGTGGTTTGTCTTTTTAATTAAGAGGCTCAATCATTGAACAGCTTCTATGTGCTCTTATCCTTTGCTCTTGCATTTTTAATCTGAGCCAACTAAGATGCATTGTGGTCCTGTCATGGACAAGTCTTAAGGGAGAGATTAACCCCTCTTCAGTACATTCACCTCATTCCTAAACTTACCACATGTGTTCACAATATTATATTTTATTCTATTTATCTATCTATTAAACTTAGCCAATTGCAGGACTTTCTGATTAACTAATAGAAAATTTCATACTGACAACCTACAATTCTATTCTGTAAACCCAGGACAGTTATCAGTTGTAAACTATAAATGGTAAGAATAAAAGCACACAAATAATGAGACCCTGTTAGAAGGAACATTTATCTGATGTGCACTATTATCCTGGAGTGTGGTAGACCTACCAGGGAAAGTGCTTTTAAAATAAACAGACTCTTCCTCTACCAGCAATTATCAAGTGACAATAAGTCCTCAGTTAGACTGGGATTTCATGTCCTCCCCTCTTCATGCAGGAGTTTTGTCTGGCTTGAGGTCCTGCAGCTCTTGTGCATGATGTCACAATACTTACCAAGAAGTAAACTAATTTCTAAGAGCCCATAGTCAATCTTGCCTCAGAATTGGGGACAGAGTTCAGTGAAGAAATGAATTAGTAGGAAGAAGTTGTTTTAATCCCCCAGTAACACGATTTGCTGTTTGTAGTTTACCATTTGTGCAAAAGCCCACTAGGAAAGATGGAGGTCTAATCTATATCATGACATAAATAGAAGTTTTGTGCTCTTATATTGGTGCAGATTTTAAAGAATATCTAAAGTACCAGTTTCATTAGCAACATCTGCACACTGCCTTTCTTAAGTGACATCTGTGTAAATAGCTTTAGAACCCTCTAACTTCTCAATTGTAAATATAAACTAATTTATCACTCATTAGTAATATATTTTTTATAACTTTCTGTTTGTGAAAAAATAATTAATACCAAAAATAAACCTTTTTGTTTTTATTTTATGCATGTAAATTTCTTCCCTATATGTATGTCTGTGTACCATGTGCATTCTAAGCCCCAGAGGCTAGATGAATTAACAAGACCTAAAACTGGAATTACAGATGGTTGCTACCCTCCATGTAAATATTGGGAATCAAACCTAGGTCATCAGGAAAAGCAGCCAACCCTTTTAACTGCTGAATTATCTTTCAGCTCTAAATAATTAGCAATGTAGAATGATGGTTAGTCAGCCAATAGTGAAAAAACACACCAATTTACTTCATTTAGTTTAAATGCATTTTTAAAATAAAGGACAACAGATTTCTTCTCATTAGACAATTTCTAGAATTTTCTACCTAATTGAGCACAAATGTATACAGTTGTTCTGTAAGGTTGTCCACAATAAGATGGTGGTTTACACATGTGTGACCAGTTGGCCAAGATTCTTCATGCTGCAGCTTCATACGTGCCTGACTATGAAACTTTCCCATAAGATCCTCCAACAGAAGCCACTGTATGTAGTGGGATTCAGGTGTCATCCTGAAGGTCTTATCTGAAGACGCTTATCCAGGGCTCTTGGAGTGGGTGTGGCCAACCTGGAGGTGCTTGGCCAACTCCATTGATAAGTCGCTTCTGAGACAAGAAGAGGTATCTTCCTGGTTCCTGGCTGTTGGAGAGACAGGATCAGAATCCATCGTCCATCATCCAGTGCTCATCCATCGCTCATTCATTACTCGTCCATCGCTCGGATACTCCAGTCCCTGTTCAGGTGCTACAATAAGCTGTTACTAATATTGTGAGTGTTGATTTATATTCTAATAAATATTTATCTTGGATGGGTGCTTTGTAAGTAAAACTCCGCCTACATCTGGCACCTCACTTCGGCAGCACATATACTAAAATTGGAACAATACAGAGAAAATTAGCATGGCCTCTGCACAAGGATGACAAGCAAATTTGTGAAGTGTTCCCTATTTTTAATTTGTTCATTGGTACAAATTTCAATCTGATATTGCTTTATATAACCAAAGCAACTTGTATTTTGATATAAATCTGAATCTGTAACTATTATGTAAAATTGAATCTGTAATTGCTATATTTTATATATGCTTCTATCTCTGTTTAAAATATTTACACATCATTGTCATGTACACTATGCAATTACTACCTTCATTTAATTATAATAGATATAATGTATGATTGCACTAGTTATGATATAAGCACAAGATGTTTTATATACCTCTGTTATATATATAATATATTCATATTATATATATGTATATATATATACATATATACATGTCTAAAGTGCTGTGGCCACTTTACATGGTAATATACCATTGGCTAATGTTTGATAGTCATACTAAAAGTCATGGTTCAGGGATTGTACACCCCTTATATAGGTATTCTAATTTTTAGTACAGGGTTTATTCCTTAAGACAATAAAAACTGCAGTCAACATTACTTAAGGTACCATATCCCAGTCATCTCAGATACAGGTTAGAATATCATAGATAGACGGGAATCTTCAACCATTTCATAGACCCAGAGAATATGGCATTTAACATTTGAAATTCAGCCATGAGAGGCACGACAACTCCTGGTGTCACTGCTCCTTTCTTGAGATGATGTTGAACATGGAGGATACTCCTTTGGAGTTTGTCCTTTTGGCAGAGAATGGCTGTTTGGGTAAAGAACTGCCCTTATGGTGATTGCTGACAGTACATGTAGACGGAGTTTTACCTTTAAGGCGCCAGTCCAAAGTTAATATTTATTAGAATATAAATTAACACTCATGATATTAGTAACAGCTTATAGTGGCACCTTAAAAAGGACTGGCATATCCAAGCGATGGACAAGTGATGGACTCGCCATGGAAGGACGATGGATTTCAATTCTGTCTCACCAGCAGCCAGGAACCAGGAAGAGAGAGTCCTTGTGTCCCAGCAACCACTTATCACTGGGGTTGGCCACACCCCCTCCAGGTTGGCCACATCCCCTCCAGGGTCCTAGAAGCTTCTTCTGACCTTATTGGCTGACACCTTAATCCCGCCACATCTCCCCCTTTTGTCCAACTAAGAAGGTTCTAAACTAAGACTATGTACAATAGGAATTATTATGAGTTAGTAACCTTAAATACCTATTCTTCAACCCCTTCAAGACCTGATAAGGAAGATATATCACTTGAAAGTCAGAAGTACATGAAAGTACTGGCTTCCAAAATTTGGGAGAGGACAGCAACATAGCTACCTGGACAATCACCTCTGGTTTTGTGCACCGTTGGAGCGTCTATCATATTGGCTACAGGCCTATGGTATCTGAAAGATCTTCTCATAAGCAGGGCAAATTTGAAGGGACTGTCTTATCCTGTCCAGGCAGGTTTCGTCAGTCTCCATCCATCAACTTGTTCATCCAGCTTGGACACCATGTGTGTACTGTCAGCAATCAAGGTAAGGACAGTTTCTTACTCAACCAGCCATTCTCTGCCAAAAGGACAAACTCCAATGGAGTATCCTCAATGCTCAACAACATCTCGGGAAAGGAGCAGTGACACCAGGAGTAGTCATTCCTCTCGTGGCCGAACTTCAAATGTTAAATGCCATATTCTCTGGGTCTATGAAATGGTTGAAGATTCCTGTCTATCTACGATATTCTAACCTGTATCTGAGATGACTGGGATATGGTACCTTAAGTAATGTTGACAGTAGTTTTTATCGTCTTAAGGAATAAACCCTGTACTAAAAATTAGAATACCTATATAAGGGGTGTACAATTCCTGAACAATGTCTTTTAGTATGACTATCAAACATTAGTCAGGGATATATTACTATGTAAAGTGGACACAGCATTTTAGAAATGTATATACATATATATCATCTAAACAGAGGTATATAAAACATCTTGTGGATATATCATAACTAGTGCAATCATACATTATATCTAGTATAGTTAAATGAAGGTAGTAATTGCATAGTGTACATGACAATGATGTGCAAATATTTTAAATATAGGTAGAAGCATATATAAAATATAGCAATTATGGATTCAATTTTACATAATAGTTACAGATTCAGATTTATATGGAAATACCAGTTGCTTTGGTTATATACAGCAGTTTCAGATTGAAATTTGTACCAATGTACAAATTATCACAATTAAACATAAAAAATGATTTTACATTTGTATCAATATACAAATGCCTATGCCAATGCAAATTGTCTTTAACTTAGCCCATACATTTAGCTAAAATGGTATATAGGTAAACAGAACAATCTACCATTATCTATCGTATCTATCCCTCTTCTCTTCTTCAGAAGAGATCTTTAATGCTATATTATAGTTCTGTCCTCCACCCAATTTTCACTTAAAACTATTCTAACAAAATAAGAATTACCCACAACCCTCAGAACACAAAACTTATTGGGAAAGGGGGCATAGTCTTTCATATGGTTGCTTCCTGATGACTTAAGGGCTATGGCATCTTTTTGGGATCCTGTAAAAGCTAAAACAATGGTTAGATCTTAATGGACTGACTATATACATTTATAACCATTCTCAGAATAGTGGTTAACTCCACCTGGAATTCTAATTAGAAGTGTGATCTGGAGGATAATCATAGAGAGCTATCTTGCAGCCGTTTTTGAATAGTTTATTTTCTGAAAACAGTCATTGATTGGTGCGCACCAGGTTCTTGATTTTTCTAATTTTTCCTCTGTCTGTCTGTCTACCTGTCTCTTACTCTCTATCTCATACTCACTCTTTTATTCTTGTTTCACTAGTAGGAGTTTTTGCATTGGGGGCCCCATCTCGATTCCAGATTCTTTGTAAATAGCTGATAGGAGGAAATGTTATTTACAATGGAAAACTTAAGCATTGTGATACTCAAAAAAATATTAATATCTTCTATAACTTCAGGAGATTGTATGCAGACAGGATGTTTGAAAGGTACAGAAACAGAGAGAAACGAGGTTTAAAATGAAGTCACAGTAATATTGGTCCCTAAATATTCTGTCTTACACCAGGTGGCTTTTCTGATATGAGACAGAATACTTCACATTTTCTTTGCCAACATGCTTGGGTTTAGAGAAGGAGAAAGCCACTTTCTCCCAATCCAAATCCAGCCCTATTAATAGTCAAATCAGGGCCACTTCTTCTCTTTTTTTTGTTTTGAGGTGTAGATGCAAGATGCAAAGCAGTAAATATTGAGAGATTACCCAGTAGTGCATATGTTAATTAGTTGGTCTCATAGTCCATCATGTACATTCCTTAATCATCAGTCTGTCTTCTATTGCAGGTGAGTAATTAGTCTTAAAAACAGTTGTATCCATTTTCCTGTAAAGACAAAATGGAGACCCTGCCCCAGGTTTGTTAAATGTGTTTTCCTTACCATGTATCCATTTGTCATATCAGGGGTGAACAATTACTTCTCCTCCTCAGGAAGGGACTCCTTTTCGAAGCTGACTTTTATTAGTTTTGTAGGTACCCATATCTTGTCTTTCCCCGTTGAAACAAAAGTAAAATCCCTACCGCATCAAAGCACATATCCCGGCTTCCACTCAGAAGTCAACACATCTTTGAAGTAGATGGGTTGATTTAACTCAGGGGATTTCTCTTCACCCAATGTCTCTCAGCAGCTGATGTTCCCATTTCATCAGAATTAAGAAAATTTAAAGTCAATAAGGCACTGTGTAACCTCTCCCTGGGTTTTCTCATTTCTATCTTCTGTTTATAAAGCATCTTTTTCAACGTGTGGTGAGATCACTCTACAACTGCCTGTCCTGTGGGATTGTGTGGTATCCCTGTAATATGCTTTATATTATAGTATCCAAAAATTATCTTCATTTTTCGGGAAATGTAAGCTGGAGCATTGTCAGTCTTAATCTGAGTGGGAATTCCCATTGTGGCCATGGCTTCCAAAATGTGAGTTAGTACGACATTAGCATTTTCAGAACTCAGAGCAGTCGCTCATTGCATTCCAGAGTAAGTATCGATAGTATGATGTACATATTTCATCTTTCTGAATTCTGGGAAGTGAAACACACCCATTTGCCAGATCTCATTTCTCTGTGTACCTTTAGGATTACTTCCAGCAGGTAAAGATGGTTGGTTATAGAAAGAGCAAGTGTTGCAATTCTTTACTATTTTGTTTGCTTCATTCCAAGTGATGGAAAAACTCTTCTTTAATCCTTTGCTGTTAACATGATGTTTCTCATGAAATTCTGTGGCCTCTAGCACATTTTCTATCAGCAACTGAACTATTTCATCATTACCCTGTGCTAGAGGGCCTGGGAGACCCTGTGCGCCCTGATATGTGTTCTGTACATAGGATGTATCCTACCTCTGATGATATCCTGTAGTTGTTTGAATAGTAAGGTCAAGTCTGTATCATCAGGAATGAAGTCAACAGTTTCAATATGTAAGACAACTCTTTCTGCATATTGAGAGTCAGTAATTACTTTGAGAGGCTCTGTGAAATCCAACAACACCATAATAATTGCATATAGTTCTGACTTCTGGACAGAATTATAAGGGCTCTGAGCCACCTTAACTAAGTATTCAGACTTGTAGCCAGGCTTTTCTATATTGTTCGCATCAGTATAAAAGGTGGGGGCTCCAGAAATGGGTTTATCCTGTACCACATGAGGAAAGATCCAATTAGTTTCCTTTATGAATTGAATTATCTTGATTTGAGGATATTTATTATTAATCTCTCCTAAAAAGTCACTACAAGCCTTTTTGCCAAGGTTCACTGTCTGCCCATAATCGTTTAATTTCTTCATTAGTCAAAGGCATGACAATTTCTGCAGGGTCCTTTCCAGTCAATTGGCGAAGTCTTAATTTACCTTTAAAAATCAGATCAGAAATTTTTTTGATATATGTCTTCATCTTCTTGCTTGGCCTATGTGGCAGAAATATCCATTATAATATAGTGCTTTCTCTTTGCACTAAGATTCCTGTTGGAGATTGTCTAGAGGCTAAAATAACAAGTATGCAATCCAGGTCTGGATCCACATGATCCACATGTGCTTCTTGAAGTTTCTTTTCCACCAACTCTAATTCTTTCTCAGCCTCATCAGATAATTCTCTTGGACTATTTAAATCCTTGTCACCATCCAAAGTCTTGAACAAATTAACTAGCTCATAGTTTTTTATACCAATCATGGGCCGTATATGAGCAATATCTCCTAGTAATTTTTGAAAATTGTTAAGAGTCTTCCATTTATCTCTATTTAATTTTACCTTTTGTGGCCTAATCTTTTGTAAACCTATTTTATATCCTAAATATATCAGCAATAGGAAGTTGTGGGCTGAAAACCGAGCGCTACAGTGGGCTGAAAACTGAGCACTGCAGTGGGCTGAAAACCGAGTGCTGCAGAAGGCTGAAAGCAGAGCCAGGTGCTGTGGCATGCGGCGAGTTGGAAACCATGGCTGCACACTGAGCTGAAAACTCATTTGTGCACTGAGCCAAAAACTCACATCTGTGCACTGAGCCGAAATCTCACATTTGCTCACTGAACTGAAATCTCACATTTGCACACTGAGCTGATGTGAGCTGAAATCTCGCACTTGCGCACTGAGCCAAAAACCCGCACTTGTGCACTGAGCTAAAAACCTGTGCCCAGGCACTGAGCCAAATACCGTCACCTGCACACTGGACCAGCTGGCTGGAAACTGCACCCAACTAGCAAGAGGGAGCTTTAAGCCCAAGTGAAAAGTCTGTATGTCCCCTGCCCTCTTACAGTTCAGGGCACAGGGCTGAGGATGTTGGGCACCAGATGTAGACGGAGTTTTACCTTCAAGGTGCCAGTCCAAAATTAATATTTATTAGAATATAAATTAACACTCACAATATTAGTAACAGCTTATAGTGGCACCTGAACAAGGACTGGTGTATCCAAGTGATGGATGAGCGCTGGACTCGTGATGGAAGGATGATGGATTCCAATTCTCTCTCACCAGCAGCCAGGAACCATGAAGAGAGAGTCCTCGTATCCCACCAACCACTTATCAATGGGGTTGGCCACACTGACTCCAGGTTGGCCACACCCCCTCCAGGGTCCCGGAAGCTTCTTCTGACCTTATCAGCTGACACCATAATCCCGCCACAAGTACACACATGATGTCAAGCTGGATGAACAAGTTGATGGATGGAGACTGATGAAACCTGCCTGGACAGGATAAGACAGTTCCTCCAAAATTGTTCTGCTTGTGAAAAGATCTGTCAGATACCATAGGCCTGTAGCCAATATCATAGATGCTCCAACAGCACACAAAACCAGAGGTGATTGTTCAGGTAGTTGTGTTGCTGTCCTCTCCCAAATTTTGGAAGCCACTACTTCCATATACTTCTGACTTTCAAGTGATATATCTTCCTTCTCAGGTTTTTAAGGGGTTGAAGAATAGGTATTTAAGGTTACTAACTCATAATAATTCCTATTGTACATAGTCTTAGTTTAGAAGCTTCTTAGTTAGACATAAGGGGGAGATGTAGTGGGATTCAGGTGTCAGCTGATAAGGTCTGAAGACGCTTATCCAGGGTCCCAGGCTCCTTGAGGGTGTATTGCCAACCTGGAGGGGAAGTGGCCAACCCCATTGATAAGTGGCTTCTGGGACACGAGAAGATATCTTCCTGGTTCCTAGTTGCTGGAGAGACAGGATTGGAATCCATCATCCATCCATTGCTCATTCATCGCTCGTCCATCGCTCAGATACTCCAGTCCCTGTTCAGGTGCTACTATTAGCTGTTACTAATATCGTGAGTGTTGATTTATATTCTAATAAATATTATCTTGGACAGGTGCCTTGTAAATAAAACTCTCCTTCATGGTCAATATAATTAATTGAAATTCTTCCCATTTTGAATCTGAGTAGAAAAAACATTGTTCCTATTAATTATCACTGAAAATGCATATTGACCACAGTTGGGATAGACTAGTGTAGCTTTGGGAAAGAGCTTAATGCACATTTACTTTCATCCTGTCTGAAACTGCACATAGGTGTACAGGGCACTCCAGTCTAGTGTTTCATATGCTGGAAAAACCATCTCTTCCTGTCTTATGGGAAAGGTAAACGGACAAAGAATTGGAGATGAGGAGGAAACATCTCACGATGTACATGTTAGAGGTTATTATTCATTGTTACCAATCATTAATCCCTTCCTTTATTGTCAATTTGCAATGGTCACATTATTGCAATATTATTTTCTTTCTAAGCTGTAGCATTGTAAGTAAAGTGATATCAGTCTTCAGACAAACATAACACCTCTCCTTTCTCCTTTTCTATCTTCCAAGAAAGGAAATGCAGTGTCTCATGGTAGGACACAATTGTCAGAAGTTTTCTAAATTTTTATATATACAAAGTTGAGTATTATATATAACTTTGAATAAATGTACTGTCATCTGCAACAGGAAAGATGAACCTGATAGGCGCCGTATGAATTAAGATGAACAGATGTAGTGAGGCATTTTTTACTCATGTGCAGAGTCTATGAAAGCTTATTTTATGAAATCCTAGTAGAAGAATGGAAAACCTAAGAACAGAGGAGTAAGAGAAATGAGGAAATACTTGTCAAGTTGTATACATTTGGGAAATGGAGAGATGATTTAGCAGTTAGGAGGACTGACCTTGTCAAGGATCCAGGTTCAATTTCTGGAACCCACATGGTGGCTCAGAACTGACTATAATTACAGTTCCAAGACCCAACATCCTTACACAGGCCAAACAAAACATCAATGTCTATTTTATATATTTGAAAATATACAAAAATGATGTGCATATTTTTAGTTATAAAATGAATTAGTTCTATGTATGGAGAGTTGACTCAAGTACTAAAATTCTTACCCTGGAAACATGTACATCCATTTCATCTCCAGCAACTAAAGAAACATAAATGAAGCTGTCTGCACCCGTAATAACAGTGGCAGATACACGGGATCTTTAGGCTTAACTGGCCAGCCAGTCTGACCTCATGAGCTTCAGATTCTCTGTCTCTGTCTCTCTCTCTCTCCCTCTCTTTCTCTCTCTCTCTCTAGCTCTCTCTCTAGCTTTCTCTCTCTCTCTCTCTCTCTCTCTCTCTCTCTCTCTCTCTCTCTCTCTCTCTCTCTCTCTCTCAAAAATACATGTAAGTTCTAAGGTTCTAAAGTACACAATAGTGATTGTTCTTAATGTTTCTTGTACTTGGAAGATGTTAAGAAACGTCATAAAGGTTCTCATCTCAAGAAATTGGTTGTAGAGATATGGAGTTTTTGAGTTTTCTAATATGACTAAAAGCAAGATAGGGAAGAAGGAATTCATGTTACTTTTATTCTTCCAAGAAAGAGTCCATCACCAGGAGAAGGAAGGACAGGAGATCAATGAAGAAAGCTGAAAGTAAAAACTGAATCCATTGATGGAATCTGCTTAGAGGCTTCACTCCCCTGGCCTGCTCAGCCTGCTCAGTCTGTTTCTTTAGACACCGCTAGACCATCTGCCAAAGAGTTGTTCCATATACCATAAGCAGGGCCCTAGCACAACAAACATTAATCAAGAAAATATTTGAAAGGCTGTCCACAGGACAATGTGTTGGGGACATTCTTTCCATGGAAGATCTCCTTTTCCAACTAACTTTAGCTGTGTTGTTGACATAAAACTACCCAGCATTATATGTCACATAATTTGGTGATGGTAATTCCTTTAATTATATATATTTATATATACACATGTGTGGGAATATTTTCAAACATATTGGAAAAAAGAGATATCAGAGGATAGATCCACCTCTTCCAGTTTTTTTTCTTGAGACAAAATTTTTTGTGTGACAGTCCTGGCTATCCTGGAACTTGCTTTGGAGACCTGGATTTGTTTGAACTCACAGAGATTCTCTTGTCTCCTCTTCACCAAGTCCTGGGACTAACAGTGTGAGCCATGGCTTCTTTTCCCTGCTCTATATTTCTATGCCAGCCTTAAATACTTTCTCTGCTCAGTTAAGACCTGCCTGGGAGACTGGAACTCCTTCTGTAAACTAAAATGACCTTGAACTCAGATTTGATTATGGGCATAGGTCATCACTCCCAGGATATTCCCTGTGCTAGGATTAAAGATGTGAGCTACCACTCTCTGAAACTCCTCAAATGACTGTGGGTAGATCCCTCTGGTATCTCCAAATGTTTTTAATAAAGAGGTGGATCTGTCCTCCCATATCTCCTACTGTTTTTAATATGGTTGAAAATATCCACCCACAGGTATACATACAGGAAAATTTATTGAAATATAAATTAAGTTTCAATAAATTTTGAAAAATGGGGGTTCCAGAAGACAAAGTATTTACAGAAGTCAAACTAGAAAATATGATACAAATATCCCTAAGAGCACACCTTTAGCCTGCTAAACCTTTCTCTGTAGCTCTATATTACATATACATGCAGATTGTTATTTGGTCAAATCCTATAAGGTTTCTAACTATTTTCTGTTCATAGCACAGGAGTAACAAAACTCTATTTGGCTGTCTTCATTTAGATATGTCTTTGTTTTGGCAAGAGAAGTGGTTAAGACAAAACTGTTCAATGAGTTTTAACCTGCTGCTGCTGTAGAAAAAGACAAAATAAATGTAAAAAAATTACATTGTAAATAAAACCATTGTTTTATTAACTATGACAAATTCTGAACTTATAGGAATTGATTAATATGCTTTCTGTAACAAAACAATATAAAACATTCAAATATATAATTTTTTCACAATTTGTATGTGTACATGTTAGTTCAAGAATGCCCACCATCTGCTTTTATGACATAATTAAGTCTATATACATGATTGAATAAAGTATTTACATTATTCAATCCACACAATTTTGATGTTACTGATATGGTTAGAATATTACATTCCCTGGACAGACAAATCAGAGTGAAGATTCACAGAGTTAATGACGGAGTAGAAGGAAAGGACTCACAGTTGGGAAACATGCAGCAGATACTGAAGCCAAGCTAACCATGAAAGTGCTTGGGTTATCCAGGAGACTCATATGAATTTGTAAGATGCAAGAAAAGGTGTAAAAACAGACAAAGGTGCTCACCAAGAAAAGAATGTTCTTTGTGGCTCTGGTTTCAGGGGAAGACTTGAAGGAGAAGTTGCTTCTGTGAATGTGCTTCATTCTCTGCTTGTGTCTGTAGAGGATGCAAACCATGGAGCTGCTGGACCACAGCATCAGTAACATGAAGAAAGCATCAACACTTGTTTTATATATTGCAGTAAAAATACCAAATGATTTGTCATGACGAACAGCGGAACAGTATCCAAAGTGTCTTATACCTGTCATATTCCTATGGCTCAACCTTGCCTTCAGATACATAGGAAAAGTAATGTTTACCATGGAAGCCAGGATCCAACTCATGAGCAAGCCAGAAGTAAGGTAGCTTGGAGATTTGACTTTAAGCTGTGCCCACCTGGAGCCTGTTGGGCTGATGGTAATAGCCTGGGAGACACTCAATAAGCAGGTGCTGCTGAGGGACACACCCCTTCCGACTCTGTGAACATACATGGACAGTTTGCACTCCACATCACTCAGAGAGTATTTTGTTCCCAAAGATGTTGTTGCCTCTGGTATTCCTATACACAGCAGAGTTAAGATGTTGGCTGAAATCAAGTGCTGGAGGATCCAGTCAGTGAGCCTTAGCTTGACCCCAGTGAAGTAAAGCAACATATAATTGTAGAATAGGAAGGAGTTTCCAACAACTCCAATCACAGTCTCTGATTAAATGATCACTCCTATCACCATCTCACTGGATACCATGGTGTTAAATCTTGTCGTAACTGAGTCATGTGATGGGAAGATGAAGCATTGGCTGTATGCATTACATTACATACTGCATTCTATATCCATAGGAAGTCTAATGAAAAGTGCTTCCTTGTTTTTTTTTTTAAACAGGGAATTCAGAAGCATCATTATAAGCTGAGAGATATAGCATATAATGTATAATAAATAACTTTGAGGACAGTGTGTGACATTTCACAGTCTGTGTAGAAGCCTCTGACAGCTCCAGCTAATCAGATGATGAAAGGTGCGATAAGATCATCTGATTGAATTATTTTTATATTCATGCTTGAGGAATGATAAAGTGCAGACTTTCACATCCACAAGGTCAACAGTTAGGTTCCTGAGACCGACAACTATCTGTAAAAATTATTCAGTGCAGTTATTAAAATGAACAACTGCATACTTAGGTTTGATTTTTATACTGCTTTATCTTTTTGAAGTTACTGTTTTGCCTGTTAGTAGTAAACATTTTTATGTGCATGTAACTGTCTTTTTCATGAAGAAATACCTATGCTTAGGGAACTCTGGGTATTTTAATGTATAACAGGAATTACAACAATCTAGAAACCAGTCCTAGGAAAAATCTTTCACATCAGTACCAAAGCAGCCCACTTTTTGATATCTGCCTAGTGGTTAATTTATCTTTACATTAGATGAGCAAATAATATTGTAGCCTCACTAAACCCCGCCGTATTCACATGCCTTGTCTCAAATTTCAGAAAGAAAATAGTACAAAGTAGACAGGTGTGCATACACAATATGACTATGAATTTGATGATACACTTCAGTGCTAGTTGATACCTAATAAAGTGATCTATGAGCTGGGAAGCTAGGTGTGGAAACCATCCAAATATGGTGCTGTGTGTACACACTACCATTTGTCAGCATTAAGTCTGTGCTTTGTTAACCTTGAAAAATTCATAGCTGGACAGAGGCATGGTACTGAAGAGCACTGACTGCTCTTCCAAAGAACCTCAGTTCAATTTCCAACAAAAATCGTAGTTTTAAGCTGCCTGTATGTATAGTTTTATATATAGCTTGTATGTATAGTGATTCAAATACTTGTTCCGGCCTCTGAACAACCCACACAATGTGATACACAGATGTATGTGTAGACAGTCTCAAACAAAAATAAAAATGAAGGACATAAATCCCCACTTTTCTATTTGTGCTATTCAAACACCAACATCTAAAATATATTATTCCTTAGAAAAGCATTAGATTCACAGCTGTATTGTAATAGGTAAACACACTGTCAGTTTGCTCCTCCATATCAATGAATAGTCAAGTAGCAAATTAGCCAAGCATACAATTTCTGATCACAGGGAGAATCAAAACAGAATATATGTAAGAAACCTGAGGTCAACATCTGACAGGCAGTGTTTAATTGGATAAACAACAGAGCTTAATTTTTTGTTTGTACAGTTTCCTGTGCATGATTTAGGAGGGAAGTCGCCTCATCATGACCCACACATCTTCATGGTAGTTTCAATCCCTCTCTCTATCAATCGCCTCATGAGACAGTTTAAGACTTTTCTACTCAAGCACTCTTACACTCAGGTATGCTTTCTGCATGGGATTCTATGGTTCACTTACCTTCCTCCCAGTTTCTGAAACACACTGGGTGATCTGTCCAATCAGCTCATCAATAGGAAGATTCTCAGAATCATAGCTTTTCTGTAGATTGACTTTAAAGCAAATTTTCTCAGCACCTTGCATTCCTGGTTTTATCAACTGCTGGAATAAAGAACAAGAATGAGCAGAGGATTCATGAAGGTAAGAATGTCAGAATCTGTGTTTTTGTCTCTTACCTCCTGCTTGTTTTCTTGTGTCCTGAGTCCATGCTTTATATCTTTCTCCACTTGCTAGGTGCCTTTTTTTTGTAACTGACTTCAATTCTAAGTTTACTAGTCTAGAGGTCTGGCTTATCTAGATTCTTTAGATTAATTTTATTTTGTATCTTTTGACTCACAAACTCGATTGAATGCTCTCCAGATGCTGTTTCCATTCTGAGGATGTCAATCTCACTGCCAGGGACTCCTGACATGTACTTGAGGGAGGCAGCAAGGGCCTGAGATATGAATCTGTGATTTTGTTACCTTTCATCCCCTCAGACCTGCAATTAAAACTTCACCTTCAGTGTAGTAGGCACACAAATTTGCAAGAGGCAAGGAAAACTTTTCTGAGCATCCCTTCCCCATGTGTCCAGAATTACCAACAATTACATGTTTCTTGCTCTCCTCTCAATGATTTGTTGTAGTTTGGACTTGCTGTTATCTGTTGAGTTCTCTGGAGATCAGTATGGATGGTGAAATTCCTAAGTTTGTCTTCCATACATTATCAAAATATGCTGGGATCATTACAGTTTATGATTACATGATGTGGCATGGGACCATACCCACTTTATTCATGATTGAATTGAGATCTCTGCCTCATTAATTATAGAAAAAATGTAGTTACACTAATAGCTTGTTTGTGTCTTTATGCTAAGAGAATAGAGCACGATGTGACTACTTCACATCCATATTGGAAAATGTTGAGATCAAGTGTCATCTTAAAAGTTAATTCTTTTAGGGTTGCATTCATAACTGAAGGCATTGTACTATTGACACTTTAGAAGAAAATCTTCTTCATCATTGGAGTGAAATAACAGCATGCAAAGTGAAATAAAACTCTGCCAGTTATATATCTGACAGTTCATTATAATCTGGCATAAGCGAAGAACAACATTAATATATAAACCAAACAAACAAACAACAAACAGAAACTAATGAAGACAAACACAATTAAGGTGGGACAGCAAACTAAACTGAGAGGTGTCTAAGGAAATGTACAGTAAACTACACTGATATTTGATATTATTACCAAATCATAATGGCCAGTGAGGACAAATGCTGATCTGGATGTGAGGAAAGACAAACCCTTCTTCACTGCTGGTGAGAATTTGAACATGTTTAGTCAGTGTTTTCCTCACTGTGAATGTTTCTCTAAATGCTATAAATAGATCTACTTACCATACAATGCAGCTAAAGCTCTCTTGGTTTATTTGTCCAGAGTCCTCCAAATCCTACTCTATAGTTATCTGCTCATCCATATTCACTGTGACTCCACTTATAGTATCCAGGAAATGGAATCTGCAGAGATGACCACCAAATGATCAGAAAATATTAAAAATGTGACCTATTTACTTTATGAACTGTTTTTATAAATAAAGAAGTCTAAAATTATGAAATTTTCATGTTAAGTGAGAAGAGCTTTAATAGTGAATATTACTGAGGGAAACTGGACCAAGAAACACAAAACTGTGTTTTTTCCATTTGGTATGTGTTAAGTTTGATTCTTTTATATGTGTGTTTAATTTGACATTACATAGAGCTCATGAAGTTAGTACACAGCCATTGAGGGTGTTACTCAAGGTAGGGAAGACAGAATGGTGTGATGTCACTGCTAAAGGAGAATAATGGAACTGGAAGGGTAAATAAGGAGGAGGACAGGTGGGCACATTAGAGGAGTCAAAAGACAATTCAGAAAAGAGAAATTAACAAAAAGGAAAAGAAAGGTACCTGAAGACTAATATTATTATTTCATATCTATGAACTTCATTGTAATATCATATGACTTACCTTATATGATTGTTTAATATGATTAAATATTCAAATATCTTTAAATAAATTACTATTTGGTGTCTAAGAATTTTTTACTCATGAGAAGAAAAGTCTTTTTAAGTTTTAAAAATATCTTATTTATTTTTATCTTATGTATATTCGTATTTTTCCTGCATGCATGTCTATGTGTGTGTGATGTATTTCCTGGAAAAGGAGGTATAGACAGTTGTGAGCTGCCATGTGGGTGCTGGACATTGAACCTGGATCCTTTGGAAGAGCATCTAGTGCTCTTAACTGCTGAGCCATGTCTCCAGTCTCAGAAAAGTTCTTAAATAGTCCTAGATAAAATGAAGTTAAGAGATTGAGCCTGTGGATTATATTGGGAACTTATAAGAAAGAATAGATGTAGATTATTGCTTCCCCAGGGAATGAATTTTATTAAGAAAAATTATTGTAACTTTTCATGATAATTTCCTATTTAAAATAGTAGGCTTTGTTATTGTAAGTTACTTTGGAACTGGAGCAAAGTACTTTCTTCATAAAAGCTCATTGTGGAAAAACAATAGGATGTTAGTAGAATGTTAGGCTTATGTTTCCCATAGTAAAGTCACTATATTATTAATGTAAACATGTTTCTTAAACATAAAGTGTCTTTATTGCAAAAGAATTCATTCTCTGATTTACAATCAGATCAATCTTAAAGTAAGTAAAACATCTCTATGCATTATGCATTCATTGTGATTCAAATATAAATGTATTTATTCCTTGGGTTTCATGAGATAATAACTCTTTAAAGATAGAAGAAAACATTGGTGACATACACCAACATTGAATCGTAATGAATAGAATAGAGTTTTATTTTTAAGATTATAATAAAATATTTTTCCTTTTGTCTACCACTAGATGCTACTGTATACTCATTCTTTCTCTCTTCAAATTCATAAATTCTTTGTTATTTTATATCTATCTTTCTATCATCTATCAATAAATATATAAATGTATTGAGTAGATTAAGAAATATAAATATATATGTTTTTAGTATACATATTATAGAACATGTTTGCACAAACAATGTATGCATGCAATTTAAATGATACTATATAATTTATATAATATATAGGTGATACGTGTGTAATTTTAAGTTGTCTATGAATATCATTTTGTCTTATACATTATGTTGCTCTGCCCCATGGGAGACCTTTCTTCCTTTGTCTGCATTACTTTGTTCCCTGTGATTGAGATCTCTTGAGATTTTCCCATTCACAAATCACATCAGAAACCTGTTGCTGTGGTCCTAGTACAGCTTTAATTTTCCTCATATTTGATCAGGTTGATCATACTATATTCTATTTCTGGGTACTGTATATCATCCCAAAGTGACATAATTAATAGCAAGCTCATTGGTCCCTAGGCTCATACAATTTCTTTTTGCTGTCCCATATTCCTCAGTGAAACCTTAATCTTAGAAGGGTATTTGCTGTAAAAGTATAAGAAGAACATGGGATCCACAATGCTTCATTGAATTGATGATGGCTATATATAAGTGCATGTTTTAATATGGCATATCTTTAAAGAGACACAAAGTCTAAACTTAATTGTATGTATGTAAACAAACATTTTGAATGTTTAGGGACCATATAGTTTTAGGAAAGTGACAATAGCTTCTCCTCTGATATCCAAGACTTCACTAGCTCTTCACAGTTGTTTTGGTTTCCAGAAGTAGGCATGGATTTCTGCTGTGGCTTTTAGGGGGTGGGTCTCACCACCAGGAAGCACCAGGGTTCACAAAAAAATGCTCAAATGCACCAAGGGCTAGCCTTTTTATCTGAAGGGTTTGAAAATAACATACATTCTAATGAATAACTTAATTATTGCTTCTTGAAAACATAACTCTATACACACACAGCTACCTTCATTCTCCACACTGATCTATTCCCTTCTATACAGCTACACATTCATACACACAGTTACACTTCTTTATACAGATCTCTATTTACCCATTTTTGCACATTTTTTGACAGAGCTCTTTCTACAGCACTCTCTCACACACCTCTTTCACACAGCTGTTTCATACACTTCCTCTACATAGTAACAGTTCTCTTATCTTCCTAGCTCTTCCCAGTTCTTCCCGCATAAAAATCTCTTCCACGTACACATACCTCTCTCTCAACATACAGCTCTTATTCTCTTCACTGCTTTCTCTTTAACTAGCTAGTCATCTTCACACACCCCTTTCTGCACACACATCTCTTCCAACAGCAAAACTCTGGACCATTATGAATTTCATAGTAAGAGTCACATAGCTTTTCATAAGTTAACAATCCACACCACTGTGAGAAATCATGGTTTTCTCAGGCTAGAAGGTCACACTGACTGGCCACTGAGTAACAATGTAAGGAACCTGAGAGGAACCTTGTGGGGTGGGAACAGACTGTGTTCCTGTGAGGGGGCTGGCACCTTGGAGCGCATTACCTGCAGAGGAGCACCTAATGTAGTCTTAATATTGGGATAAGCATATTGGACTTCTTTGAAGCAGATGTTCCATGCTGATTGGACCCAGCTTGGGACTACTTGCACGTTTTGCAGATGGGATCAGGGGTGAGGCGGGGAGACTGAAGGTGGACATGGAGGGAATGGGAGGTGGGAAGGAAGGGCAAACAGGGAAATACACACACATACACACACACACACACACACACACACACACACACACATATTAGATAAACAGTTCTCCAAGAAAATAAAATATGTCCTTTTCAGGTCTCTCAGGGTGTTGAAGATGAGATAGTTAAATTTTTCTAGTTAGGGTTTCAAAAGAAACTCACTAAGTGATTAAAGTATATGTTTCAGGACATCAAAAGATAGTTTTTGCTGGTAATATAATAATTAGGGACAATCTTTTGGACACACCGAAATAGTATAAATAATGGAATATTTTTTGAATTTTTGGGTGACACGTGGGGTGCCATCTGTAACAATGAGGTTTCTTGGCCCTGGGCGGCCAGAGGTCCAGACCCAAAGACCTGCAGCTCAAGACCCCTGAGCTGCCCTTAGTGGCTCAGACCCCAGAATTGTCTCAGATGCTTATATTAGCTTCATGCTGTTAGGCCTATGGCTTAGGCACATTGCCAGCTTTCACTTACATCTTAACTCAACCCATTCTCATTAATTTGTCTGCCACGTGGCCTGTGGCTCACCTATGTTCCTCATATGTTTCTTCTTGGGAGGCTGGCTCAGCCTGTCCCTGACTCCACCCTTGCTATCCTACATGTTCCGATTCCATACCTACTTTTTCTATAAGGCCTGTCATGGGTTAAAAAAGCTCATTGATTTAAAGATTGATATTCACAGCATACAGAAAGACATTCCCACATCAAATGACCCTTTCCTTCTAGGGATATCTTTCTTATCTTTTCAAATACTTTATGATCTCATATATCTTTCTTTTGTAAGATAGAAAAGTCTTAAAAATAAGAAGCAATGACTGCTTCTCAAGCGTCAACTTTGGGGCTGAATTCCTCAGGGATATTGACACTCCAGGACAATTATGGCTACCAATAGTTTCTTGGAGGTTCAAGATACCTAATGTTCAGACATGGATACCATCCTTTTAACTCTGGAGAAGAGGACTTGGCATGTGCAGCCCAATCTATATGGAAATCATGCTTAGGGTTTATTATTGTGAAATCGTTATCTTTGGAACAAAACACACATGTGCTGAATAATTTGAAAGTTTATGTACTTTAGTAGGGCTGTATATTTATGGATTGCTCTCTTGTTGGTAAAGAATTTTCTTGCTCTATCAATAGCCCTTTTAATAACTCTTACTATCAACCTCTGTGTCTGAACTAGAATCATATTTTCTCTCAGGTTAAATCTTTGAAATAAAATTACAGAAAATATCACTAGCACCCACTAATATCTAACATAAAATGACATTAAATGATGTTTGAAGCCTTTAGCACATATGATTTGCTTTACCAAAATGCAAATAATCTGATGTCCCAACAATGTGTCTGACAAATACAAATTGAACATTCCAAATTAAAATTGTTTATTCCAGCTCATGTTCTGTTTTGGAGGCAAACACCATCACCAAAAGGAACATGTGTAGAGAGGTGTATTTTATCTTAAAGCTTACAATCTATCTAGGAAGGAAGCACAGCCAAGAACCTGCGGTTAGGAATTGAAAGAGAATTTAGCAGAATTCTGCTCTCTGCCTTGTTCTTCCTGCATTGCTCAATTTGCATTCTTGTATAACCCAGAATGTCCACAGGGACACCACTTCTCACAGTGAGATGTCTTTTCCTACATCAACAATCAACTAAGAAAATGGCCCAAAGACATGCTTACCAGCTAGTAGGGTGGACCTAATATCTCGTATAATGTGTCCTCTTTCATCATGATTCTAGCTTGTGTCAAGTTAACAATATTCACAGTAATATCAACAACCACCCAACACCAGCAACTAATGAGCATGCTATTCTCATTGCATGTCCATAACCAAGATAGGATGAGCTGGAAGAAGTAGAGGGATGGAAAACTGTGATCAGAATATATTCTACAAAAATGACTTTCCTTAATAACAGGCAGAAGGGTGATAGTTCTATCATTTTATCTTTTTTTAAAAAGTGTTCTTTTATACTCACCACTGCTCTTCCTCCCTCCCCTACCCATAGTCTTCCTCAGCCTCCATCACACCCAGTTCACCATCCATTCCTTGGATGGCAAAGAATTCAAAAATTAGTCAGTTTGGTCTGGTACATCCAGTTGAGGTTTGTCTGAGTACTTCCCTCCAATATCAAGGCTGAATAACGTGTTCCTATGTCGGGAATGAGCTATGAGATTTCAGGTCATGTACCCGGAATAAACTTTAGTTTTAGTGCAATAGGCTTCACAAACTGCCCATGAGGTTTGGCTGTCATCTATATTCACAATCTTTACTTTCTTTTCATGTAGGCTCCTCAGTTATCACTTCAGAATCATCTAACTCCCAATAGCTTCGGTCAGCTATATCTGTGGGTCTTCTCTCATTGTCTTGATCCATTTCCTCATACACTCTCTTCCATCAAAGGTATCTTTTTTTAAATTTCAAGACTAACTTTACCATTCTCAAGGTACTTGTAAAGCAAGCTAAGTGGGAAATATGCAATCTCCACAATAACGAAGAAACTGTTTTCAGAATCTACTCAAATAAAATAGAGCATCTCTGATGGGGACAGGTTATTAATCAGGTGATTGTCATAATTTGGGGTTTTGCTTGGGACGTTTGAGGCTACATCAAAGTTAATGTTGGGTATTCAGTTGTTTGCTGCTGAGTAGTCTTTTGGAATAGACACCATGATGTGCATATAGCAACAGGGAATGAAGGGCTTTGAAAAGGGTGGTTTGGGTGTAACTAAAGATCGTTAATATTTCATTATACTTTTTTCAAACCGAATACAGAGGAGAGATATTTAATTTGGTTTCAGAGAACAGGTACTCTGTGTGAGACAATGTTATTGTGAATCATTGTGGAACACCTTTTAAAAGTTGAACATAAGGCAAAGGCAAAAATGTAGATAAATAAGCAAAACTTTGATAAGGAAGAATGTTGAACAATAAATCTCACAATGAAGGTGATACTAATGGAAAGATCAAAAGTCACTATTCCCTCCTACAATTTTCATTTTTCTCTTTTATGGTTAATATAATGAATTGAAATTCTTCACATTTTTTATCTAAATAGAAAAAAACCATTGTTCCTATTAATTATCACTGAAAATGCATATTGGCCGCAGTTGGGATAGAGCACTGTGGCTTTGGGAAAGAGTTTATGGACCATTCAATTCCTTCCTAGACTTAACCTAGGTGTAGGTGTACAGGTCACTCCAATCTAATGTTTTATATGCTAGAAGGACCACTTCTTCCTGCCTTGTGGGAAACGGAATGGGGCAAAGAATTGGGGCTGAGGAGGGACCATCTCACGATGTACATGTTAAAGGTTATTGTTCATTGTTACCAATCATTAATCCCTTCCTTTATGGTCAATTTGCAATAGTCACATTATTGAAATATTATTTTCTTTCTAAGCTGTAGCATTGTAAGTGAAGTGATATCAGTCTTCAGACACACATACCACCTCTCCTTTCTCCTTTTCTGTCTTCTAAGAAAGGAATTGCAGTGTCTCATGTTGGACACAATTGTCTGCATTGTTGTAATGTTTATTCACACACTGTTGATTATTATATATAACTGCAAATAAATGTACTGTCATCTGCAACAGGAAAGATGAACCTGATAGGCACCGTGGGAATTAAGATGAACAGATGCAGTGAGGTATTTTTACTCATGAATAGAATGTATGAAAGCTTCATTTATGAAATCCTAGTAGAAGAGTGGAAAACCTAAGAACAGAGGAGAAAGAGAAATGAGGAAATACTTGTCAAGTTCTATACATTTGGGAAATGGAGAGATGGTTTAGAAGTTAGGAACACTGACCTTGTCAAGGACTCAGGTTCAATTCCCAGAACTCAGATGGTGGCTCAAAACTGTCTATAATTACAGTTCCAGAAGACCCAATATCCTTCCACAGGCCAAACAAAACACCAATGTGCATTTTATGTATTTAAAAATATAAAAAAAAAGATGTGTATATTTTCAGTAATATAATGAATTAGTTCTATGTCCAGAGAGATGGCCCAAATGCTAAACTTCTTACCCTGGAAACGTGTACACCCATTACATCTCCAGCAACTAAAGAAACATAAATGAAGATTCCTGCACCTGTAATAACAGTGGCAGATACACACGATCTTTAGGCTTATTGGGCCAGCCAGTCTGACTGACATTATAAGCTTCAGATTATCTGTCCCTCTCTACCCCCACTCTCTCAAAATGACATGCAAGTTCTAAGGTTCTAAAGTACACAATAGTGATTATTCTTAATGTTTCTTTATGTGGATTATGTTAAGAAACCTCATAAAGGTTCTCATCTCAAGAAATTGGTTGTAGAAATATGGAGTTTTTGAATATTTCTAACTATGACAAAACACTATGACAAAAAGCAAGCTGGGGAAGAAGGAATTCTTGTTTATTTTACACTTCCAAGCAACTGTCTATCACCAGGAGAAGGAAGGGCAGGGAATCAATGAAGAAAGCCTAACGTAAAAACTGAATCTGTTGATGGAATCTGCTTACAGGCTTCATTCTTTTCACCTGCTCAGCCTGCTCTGCCTGTTTTCTTAGATTCTGCCAGGCCATCTGCAAAGGAGTTGCACCATAGACCATAAGCAGGGCCACAGCACAACAAACAGTAGTCAAGAATGTACTTGAAAGGCTGTCCACAGTACAATGTGGTGGGGACATTCTTGCAATGGAAGATCTCCTTGTCTAACTAATTTTAGCTGTGTTGTTGACATAAAACTGCATAGCATTAAATGTCACATAATTTGATGCTGGTAATTCCTTTTAATTATATATATATTTATATATACACATATGTGGGGGTATTTTCAAACATATTTAAAACATTAGGAGATATCAGAGGTTAGAACCACCTCTTCCAGTTTTTGTTTTTTGGTTTTTTTTTTTAGACATAATTTTCTTTTTAACAGTCCTGGCTGTTTGGGAACTTGCTTTGAAGACCAGGCAGGCTTTGAACTCACAGAGATTCTCTTGCCTCCTCTTCACCAAGTCCTGCGACTAACAGTGAGACCCATGGGTTCTTTGCCCTGCTCTGTCTTTCTATACCTACCTTAAATAATTTCTCTGCTCAGTTAAGGCCTGCCTGGAATCCTGAAATTCCTTCTGTACAATAAGATGACCTTAAACTCAGATTGGATTAAGTGGGTAGGTCAGCACTCCCAGGATATTCCCAGTGCTGGGATTAAAGATGTGAGTAATCACTGTCTTATCCTTCTAAACTGACTGTGGGTAGATCCTTCTAATATCTCCAAATGTTTTTAATAAAGAAGTGGTTCTCTCTCTCATATTTCTGACTGTTTTTAATATGTTTGAAAATAGCCCCCACACATATACATATAGGAAATTTTATTCAAATAAAATTTATAATTGAAATTTAATTTTTAATTAAACTTAAATAAATTTTGAAAAATGGGGGTTCCAGAAAACGAAGGATTTACAGAAGTCATGTTAAAAGGTATGATACAAATATCCATAAGAGCACTCCTTAGGACTGTTAAAAGCTTCCTCAGTAGCTCTATTATTACATACACATGCAGAATGCTTTTGGGTGAAATCCTATAAGATTCTAACTATTTTCTGTTCATAGTACACAGGTAACAAAACTCTATTTAGCTATCTTCATTTAGAGGTATCTTTGTTTTGGTAATAGAAGTAGATAAGACAAAACTGTTCAATGAGTTTTAACCAGCTGCTGCTGTAGAAAAAGACAAAATAAATGTAAAAAATTAGATTGTAAATAAAACCATTGCATTATGAACTATGACAAATTCTGAACTTATAGGAATAGATCAATATGCTTCCAGTAAGAAAACAATATAAAACATTCTTATATATAATTTGCTCACAATATACATGTGTACATGTTAGTTCATGAATACCCACCATCTGCTCTTATTATATAATTAAGTTTATATACATGACTGAATAAAGTGTATACATTACTCAAAAACACACAATTTTGATATTATTGATGTTTTTAGAATATTACATTCCCTGCAGAGACAAATCAGGGTGAAGACTCACAGAGTTAACGGTGGAGAAGCAGGAAAGGGCTCACAGTTGGGAAACATGCAGCAGATACTGAAGACAAGCTAACCATGAAAGAACTTGGGTTTTCCAGGAGACTCATGTGCATTTGTAAGATGCAAGAAAAGATGTAAAAGCAGACAAAGGTGCTCACCAAGAAAAGAATGGTCTTTGTGGCTCTGGTTTCAGGGGAAGATTTGAAGGAGAAGTTGCTTCTGTGAATGTTCTTCATTCTCTGCTTATGTCTGTAGAGGATGCAAACCATGGAGCTGCTGGACCACAGCATCAGTAAAATGAAAAAAGAATCAACACTTGTTTTATATATCGCACAAAATATGTCAAATGATTTCTCATGACGAACAGAGGAACAGTATCCAAAGTGTTTTAGAATAGTCATGTTCCTATGGTTTTGTCTTGCATTCACATACAGAGGAAAAGTAATGTTTACCATGCAAGCCAGGATCCAACTCATGTACAAGCCAGAAGAAATGTATCTGGGAGATTTGACTTTATGCTGTGCCCACCTGGAACTTGTTGGGCTCATGGTAATTGCCTGGCAAACACCCAATAAGCAGGTGCTGCTGAGGGACACACCCCTTCCTACTCTGTGAAGATACATGGCAAATTTGCACTCCATATCATTCAGAGAGTATTTTGTTCCCAAAGCTGTTGTTGCCTCTGGTATTCCTATACACAGCAGAGTTAAGATGTTTGCTAAAATCAAGTGCTGCAGGATCCAGTCAGTGAGCCTTAGACTGACCCCAGTGAAGTAAAGCAACAGATTATTGTAGACTAAGAAGGAGTTGCCAACAAATCCAATCACAGTCTGGGATAAAATGATCACTCTTATAAGCATCTCACTGGGTTCCATGGTGTCAAATCTTATTGTTTCTGAATCAAGTCATGGGAAGATGAAGCATTGGCTGCAAGCATTACACTACATACTGCATTCTATATCCATAGGAAGACTAATGGAAAATTATTCTTTGGATTTTTTTAAATAGATAATTCAAAAACATAATAACAAGATGAGAGAAATTGCATATAATGTAGTATAAGCAACTCTGAGGAAAGTGTGTGACATTTCACAGTCTGTATAAAAGGCTCTGACAACTCCAGTTAATGAGATGATGATTGTGAGATAGCTCATCTGATTGAATGATTTTATATTCATTCTTGAGTAATGAGAAAAAAAAATCAGATTTTCACATTCCCAAAGTCAACAGTTAGGCTCCTGAGACCTTCAACTATCTGTAAATATGATACAATGCAGTTCTTAAAATGAACAACTCAATACTTAGGTTTGATTTTTATACATTTTTATCTTTTTCTAATTCCTATGTTGCCTTGTAGTTAATGGTTTTTATGTGCATGTAACTTTCTTTTGTATGGGGAACTACATATGCTTAGGGTATGTTAGTTATTTTGATGTATAACAGGAATTATAACTATGCAGGAACCAGTCCTAAGAATAATCATTCACATCAGTACCAAAGCAGCCCACTTTTTAGATATCTGCCTAGTGATTAATGTATATTTACATTAGAAAATCAAGTAATATGATAGCCTAATTAAACCCAGCCATATTCACATGCCTTGACTTAATTTCTAGAAAGTAAATAGTCCAAAGTAGACATGTGTGGAACACACACAGTGTGCCTATTAATCTGATGGCACACTTCAGTGCTAGTTGATACCTAATCAATTGATCTATGAGTCAGGATATTAGGTGTGCATACCACCCAAATACAGTGTTGTGTGGACACACTATCATTAGGCAGCATCAAGTTTGTGCTTTGTTAACTTTGAGATATTCAGAGCTGGACCGAGGCATAGTGATGAAGAGCACTGACTGCTCTTCCAAAGAAACTGAGTTTAATTTCCAACACAAATGAGAGTTTACAGCTGCCTGTATTTATAGTTCTATGGATTCAAATACCCTGATCTGGCCTCAGAACAATCCAGTCACAATGTGATGCACAGATGTACATGCTACCTGTGCCAAACACAAATAAAAATTAAAGACATAAATTTCCACTTTCATATTTGTGCTATTTAAACAGAAACAAATAAAATATATTATTCCCTAGATAAGCCTTAGATTCATTGATGTATTGTAATAGATAAACACACTGTCAGTTTGCTCCTCCATATCATTGCATCCTCAAATTAGCCATGCATACAATTTCTGATAAAAGGGAGAATCAAAAAAATATACGTAAGAAACCTGAGAGTCGACACCTGATGGCAGTGTTTAATTGGTTAAACAACAGTGCCCATTTTGTGTGTGTGTGTTTACAGTTTCCTAAGCGTGATTTTGGAGTTAAGTCATCCTATCATGACCCACACATCTTCAGGGTCATTGCAATCCATCGCTCTATCAATCACTTTATGAGACAGTTTAAGACTTTTCTACTCAAGCACTCTTATACTCAGGTATGCTTTCTGCATGGGATTCTATGGTTCACTTACCTTCCTCCCACTTTCTGAAGCACACCTGGGCCATCTGTCCAATCAACTCATCAATAGGAAGATTCCCAGGATCATAGCTTTTCTGTAGATTGATTTATAGCAGCTGATCTCAGCTCCTTGCATTCCTGGTTTTATCATCTGCTGGAATAAATAACAAGAATGAGCAGAGGATTCATGAAGGTAAGAATGTCAGAATCTGTGTTTTTGTCTCTTACCTCCTGCTTCTTTTCCTGTGTCCTGAGTCCATGCTTTATGTCTTTCTCCACTTGCTAGGTGCCTTTGTTATGTAACTGAGTTCAATTCCAGAGGTACTTGTCTAAAGGTCTTGCTTACCTTGATTATTCAGATTTGTTTGGCTTTGGGGATTTTGACTCACAGACTCCATGGGATGCTCTTAAGATTATTTTTCCCTTCTGTGGATGGCAATCTCACTGCCAGGGACTTATGCTTCCTGACATGCAGTGGGAAGAGGCAGCCAGTGCCCGAGATGTGAGTCTGTGATTTTGTTACCTTTTATACCCTCAGACCTGCAATTAAAACTTCACCTTCAGTGTAGTGGGCACACAAGATTGCATCAGGCAAGGAAAACTTTTCGGAGCAACTCTTCCCCAGGTGTCCAGAATTACCAACAATTACAAGTTTCTTGCTCTTCTCTCAAACATTTGTTGCAGTTTGGATTTGCTGTTATCACTTGACTTCTCTGGAGATCAGTATGGATGATGAAATCCCAAACTCTGTCTTCCATACATTATCAAATATGCTTGTATTATTGCAGTTCATGATTACCTGATGTGGCATGGGACCAAATCAAAATTATCCATATGGATAATAATGTATTGAGAGCTGTGCCTCATTAATTATAGAATAAAAATGTAGTGACAGTAATAGCTTGTTTGTGTCTTTATGCTAACAGCATAGAATACAATGTGACTAATTCACATAAACAATAGAAAACGTTGAGAACACGTGTCATCTTCAAAGGTAATTCCCTTAGTGTTGCATTTATAACTGAAGGCATTGCACTATTGACATTTTATGAGAAAATCTCCTTCGTTATTGGAGTGAAATGACAGCATGAAAAGTGAAGTAAAACTTTGCAGTTATATCTCTGTCAGTTCATGATAATCTGCCATAAGTTAAGAACAACATTAATATATAAAACAAACAACAAACAGAAACTAATGAAGACAAACACAATTAAGGTGGGACACCAAACTAAACTGAGAGGTGTCTAAGGAAATGTACAGTAAACTATGTTGATATTTGATATTATTACCGAATCAGAATGGCCAGTGAGGACAAATGCTGATCTGGATGTGAGGAAAGACAAACCCTTCTTCACTGCTGGTGAGAATTTGAACCTGTTTAGTCAGTGTTTTCCTCATTGTGAATGTTTCTCTAAATTCTATAAATAGATCTTCTTACCACACAACCCAGCTAAAGCTCTCTTGGTTTATTTGTCCAGAGTCCTCCAAATCCTACTCTATAGTAATCTGCTCATCCATATTCACTGTAACTCTACTTACAGTATCCAGGAAATGGAATCTGCAGAGATGACCACCAACTGATCAAAAGATAGTAAAAATGTGATCAATTTACTCTATGAACTGTTTTTATAAATAAAGAAATCCAAAATTACAAATTTATCATGTTAAGTGAGAAGAGCGTTAATAGTGAATATTACTGAGGGAAACGGGACCAAGAAACACAAAATTGTTACTTTTTTTTCTGGTGTGTCTTATATTATTTCTTTCATGTGTGTGTTTAATTTGACATTACATAGAGCTCATGAAGTTAGTACATGGCCATTGAGGGTGCTACTCAAGGTAGGGAAGACAGAATGGTGTGATGTCAATGCTAAAGGAGAATAATGGAACTGGAAGGGTAAATAAGGAGGAGGACAGGTGGGCACATTAGAGGAGTCAAAAGAAAATTCAGAAAAGAGAAATTAACAAAAGGAAAGAAAACCTAACTGAAGACTAATAATATTTCTTCACAACTATGACCTTCATTGTCATAATGTATGAGTCTACTTTAGTAGCCAATATCTTAAAATGAATTATTATTTGGTGTCTAATCACTTTTTACTCATGAGAAGAAAGGTATTTTTAATTTTGAAAAATAACTTATTTATTTTTATGTATATTAGTCTTTTGCCTGCACGCATGTCTATGTTGAGGGTGTTCGATTTCCTGGAACAGGAGGTACAGACAGTTGTACGCTGCCAAGTGGGTGCTGGACTTTGAACCTGGATTCATTGGAAGAACATCTAGTGCTCTTAACTGCTGAGGCATGTCTCCAGTCTCAGAAAAGTTCTTAAATAGTACTAGATAAAATGAAGTTAGTAGAGATTGAGCCTTTGGATTGTATTGGGAACGTATAAGAAGGAATAGATGTAGATTATGGCTTCTTTTGGGAATGACTTTTATTAACAAAATATATTGTGACTTTTTATGAAACTTTCCTATTTAAAATAGTAGGCTTTGTTACTGTAAGTTACTTTTGATCTGGAGCAAAGTACTTTCTTCATAAATCTCATTATGGAAAAGCAATTGGATGTTAGTAGAATGTTAGGTTGATGTGTCCCATAGTCAAGTCACTATATTATTATTATTATTATAAACATGTTTTTTAAACATAAAGTGTCTCTACTGCAAAAGCAATTATTCTCAGGCTTACATTCAGAACAATCTTAAAGTAAGATAAATAACTCTATGCATCATGAACTCATTGTGATTCAATTATATATGTAGTTATTCCTTGGTTTTTATTAGAGGATAACTCTTTAAAGATAGAAGAAAACATAGGTGACATATACCAATGTCGAATCCTAATGAGTAGAAAAGAGTTTTATTTTTAAGATTATAAAAACTACTTTATTTTTTCTTTTTTCTTCCACTAAATGCTACTGTATACCAATTCTTTCTCTCTCCAAACTCATAAATTCTTTAATTGGTATATTATATCTATCTATCAATCATCTATCTATCTATCTATCTATCAATATATATTGAGTAGATTTTGGAATATTAATATACATGTAATTACTATACACAATGTATAACATGTATGCACAAATAACTTATGCATGCAATTTAAATGATAACATATAATTTATATAATATATAGGTGATAGGTGTGAAATTCTAAATTATCTATGAATATCATTTTGTCTTGTACGTTAGTTTGCTCTGCCCCATGAGAGACCTTTCTTCCTCTGTCCAAATTACTTTGTTCTCTGTGGTTCTTGTATGAACCTTGTATTTAGATCTCTTGAGATTTTCCCGATCACAAATCATGTCAGCAGCCTGATGTGGTCCTACTTCAGCTTGAATTTTCCTCATATTTGATCATGTTGATCATAGTATCATTTATGGGTAGTGCATAACATCCCTAAGTGAGATAATTAACAGCAAGCTCATTGGTCCCTAGGTTCATACAATTTTTTGTTTTTGCTGTCCCATCCTCCTCAGTGAAACCTGAACCTTAGAAGTGCATTTCCTGTAAAATTATCAGTAGAATTGGGATCCACAATGATTCATTGAATTGATGATGACTATATATAAGTGCATATTTTCATATGGTGTATCTTTAAAGAGACACAAGGTCTAAACTTAATTGTGTGTATGAAAACAAACATTTAGAATCTTCAGGGACCATGTAGTTTTAGTAAAGTGACAGTAATAGCTTCTCTTCTGATATCCAAAACTTCACTAGCTCTCCACAGTTTTTTTGACTTCCAGAAGTAGGCATGGATTTTTGCTGTGGCTTTTAGGGGTTGGATTTCACCATCAGGAATCACCAGGGTTCGCAAAACATGAATAAATGCTGCAAGACTTTTTATCTGAGGAGTATGAAAACGACACACATAATAATGAATAACTTTTATTGCATCTTAAAAACATAACTCTATACACACAGCTACCTTCATTCTGCACACTGATATATGCCACTTCTATACAGCTACACATTCCTACACACAGTTACACTTCTTTATACAGTTCTCTCTTCACTGCTTTTTGCACATTTTCTTGACAGGGCTCTTTCTACAGCAGTCTCTCCCACACCCCTTTCACAGAGCTCTTTCATGCAGTTCCTCTACATAGTAACAGTTCTCTTATCTACCTAGCTCTACACAGCTCTTTCTGCATACATCTCTCTTCCACACACATAAATCTCTCTCTCAACACACAGCTCTTTATCTCTTCACTGCTTTCTCTTTAGCCAGCTACTCATCTTCTTTACACATCACTTTCTGCATGCATCTCCCTTCCAACAGCTGACAATTTTTCTGTTATTTTGTATATAAAAAATTTCCCAGTAGTAATTTTATTCATAAAAATAACACAACTTGATTTGAAGCCATCCTTTGACCACCCATAGACATATGTAGATCTAAAAGTTAGACTGTCTACATAATATAAAAACAGTGTGGAGAAAAGCCATAGCAGGTTTTAGGGAAGAAATCTAGTGGCACATGAAAAAATTACATGAAGAAGAAGCCAGTTTTAAATGTCTTTGCTCCCATAGAACTTGGTCAACAAGATTTCTCAGACACAGTGTTATTTCTCTGGTGTGTCAACATCTGAATTATTAACTGTCATCTTCTGTATTTATGCACAGGACGATGACATTGTTCATCTTTATACTCAGAAAGGATGTTTAGTTACAGCTTACAACATTATTTGTAAGATCCTAACCTAGTTATAGACATATGAGCAAAGAAGTCTGCACAGGTAGAACAAAATTCACAGTAGAAAAGGCCTGTTTTATACTTGTGCTTTTATTAAAAGATATGTAAATGGATTTTTTAGGTAATGTATTACATGTGTGTTTATGAAATTATAACAAATTCTGGAGAAGCATTAATAACAAAATTGCAGGTTGTAAACAAATTATACTTTTAAATAAATATGTGTCTATTAAAGAGAAAGCATTTAATTGGAGACTTCATTCTGATAGAATATGTATACAAATCTATATTTAAAGAGAATTGTGGGTAGTCACCTATATGTATAACTGTTGGAACTGTGATATAAATTATAACACTCTACCATGTAGTTAGCCCTAGACACTTGTTCTGACTGACTGACACTTGACATTGGGTAAAATAAAACTACATACTAGATCTAAATTCTGACTCAGCATTCCACATATTATTTAATGACTGATATAATGTTATGTTTATAAAAGAATATACTAGAAACTCTAATATTCTTCAATATACCATACAAATTCAAATAAAGAATAATAATTTATTAAAGGGTCTGGAAGTCTGAAGAAAAGAATTGTTATTCTTGAACAAGCTTGATATTAAAAATTGATTATAAAATAAATCTCAAATTTACATATTTTCCACAGTGACTAAAAGATAAGATGAAATTTTACCAAAATACACTTTCCAAAACATTAATTGTTACAAATGGGGAGAGGACACATGAATCTCTCAAGCTTTGAATCAATAATATGAATATTGACAGTCAATGTTAGAAAAGAATATAAATTCTCTTCATAAACCAAGTGTGGGCTCGGCCATCTTCAATCCCAGAAGTAGAGTCAGATGTAGACAGATTCCTGAGTTCCAAATATCATGTTCTTTGCAAAAGTTTTTACTCAATTCCAGATACAAGTGAGCTCCTGCTCCTATGAAAATACAACCTTCCCTTCAGACATGAAAATCTTCATTGGCTCCCATACAAACAGGCTTTAATACAATTGGATGAAGAAATAACAATCCCCCAAATGAGACCCAGACCATTATAGTGTAACACATATTTCTTACATAATTGGGCCTTTATCACTCAAATATATATATGAAAAAAGAACTATGTGAGCTTTGAACTATGTTTTGAGAAAGTTATTCTTTCTATAATGTGGCCTGTTTCTTAACTGATGAAGTGAGTTCTTATCTGGCCTTCTCAAAATAATATAGCATTTTGGTGCAAAAATGAAAGTGAGAAGGGCTGCACTAGAAGCCAAGATGGAGAAGACTTCCATAGCCACCATGACCTTCCCCTAGGTGCTATGGTAGACAGGGAGGAATGTGACCCAGACACAGAAAAATACCAGCATGCTGAAAGACATGAACTTGGCTTCATTGAATGTGTCAGACAGATTCTGAGACAGGAAAGCCATAGTATAACTCCCAAGAGCCAAGGAGCAGAGGCATCCCAGGACATAATGGAAGGCAAAAGCTGACCCCTTGTTGCACAAAATAATTATATGTCCATGTTCAGCATGAGCATCTTGGTCAAGGAAGGGAGGAGTGGTTCCTAGCCAGATTCCACAGAGGACAAGGTGGACCAGTGTACATATGGGGATGATAAAATTTGGGGCCTTTGATATTATTAACTAACTCATCAATCTAATCAGAAAGGTAAACTTGAAGGCAATAACCACATTGATCGCTTTGGCCAACACAGTGGCAAGAGCCACAGTGAAAGCACCTCCAAATGTGATTTGCTGCAGGATACAGGTGGTGGTGTTTGAACAGCCAATGAAGAGAAAGGAACAGATGAAACAGACCATGAGTGTGATGAGCATCGTATAAGTGAGGTTTTATAATTAGCCCTGACAATTGGAGTGTTTCTGTGCTCCCATCAGTTACTGAAGGAAGGTTCTATGATGACAATTATGGTAGTCACCAATCTGATGACAGAAAAAAGTCAATCAAGTCACCTTCTTCTTTGTTTCTAGAAGATTTAGCTGGGTCATTCCACATTTTTTATCTTATATGAACTCATTGTGTTACTCATGATACAGATAGAACAGTTTTACTAGAAGTTTGTGCCAACAGATTGGCATTTCAGGAGTTCACATAGTGAATCTGGGTAGTTAAAGTGTTTGGACAAACATGAGAACCTGTGTTCAGATCCCAATCCCCCATGGAAAGATACGTAGTGTGGTACCTGTTTACAAGTCCAGTGCCAGAGGGAGAAGACTGGTAGATCCCAGATCTCTGGTCAGCCAATTTAGCCAGAATGGTACAACCCAGTGGGAGACTCGATCTCAAAAACACAAAAAGTTGAACAAAGTAGATGTTAACATGACAACAACGTCTGGACATTCTGAAAACTCCACCTTCTGAAGGTGCCATAAACTCCCCAAAATGCCACCTGCATGGGACCAAGAGTTCAAACACATGATTATGTGGGGACATTCCATATTTATAATATAACAATTATACAATACTTATTTCTATGTACTTTGGAAAAGTAGAGCACACATTCGAGAAACAGCAAGTTACAGTTTCAGTGATCAGGTTTATTTAAGCGGCTGATATTCACAGCAGAAAATTATGCACAAATATATAAGAACTTGGGAAAATATTATTCTTTCTAACCTTTTGTGTTGGGTATTCAGTTCACATGAATCCATGGAGGAAACAGAGCCACTAAAGGATGATTTTTAGTTACCTCTGGTGAACTGACTATAGTTCTACAAAGCCTTTTTATTGTTTTCTTCCTGTATCAAGTTAATTTCCAGAAACCAAAACCACTTTTCTTTAGCTCCACAAAAGAGACAAATGCCAAAGCAATTCTCAGTGACAGGACTCTTTCGTGCTTCTGCAACCACCTTTGCTTAGGCTTTGATGCTTGAGGAAGTTCTCAGACAAGATTTACATACTTCATACAGAAGGTAGTGGACACAGGAGGTAGCAGTAAAAAAGACGTGTCAAAGCTCAGGTGTTAACACTGCAGATTCAAGATAGCTGCAAAGCTTTGCAGGAACTCCAGCTACACTCACCCAGGGCAAGAGAAACTTGAGATTTAAATACAGGATTTCATCATTCTGGTTTTACTTTTTAATTAAGATGCTGAACAGTTTCTAAGTGCTTTGCTCTTGCATTTCTAATCTGAGCCACCTAAGACACATTTTGATCCTTTCATGGACAATGCATAAGGGGGAGCTTAACCCCTCTTCAATACATTCACCTCATTCCTAATCACTTACCACTGTAAGCACCTCACCACATGTGTTCCCAATATCAAACTTTATTCTACTTATCTATCTATTTATCTTAGCCAATTGCAGGACTTTCTGATTAACCAATAGAAAACTTCATAGTGACAACCTACAAGTCTATCCTATAAACCTAGGACAGTTATCAATTGTAAACTTTATATGGTAAGAATAGAAACCCACAAATAATGAGATCGAGATCCTTTTAGAAGAAATATTCATCTGATGTGCACTATTATCCTGGAGTGTGGTGGACATTCCAGGGATACTGCTTTTAAAATAAACAGAATCTTCCTCTACCAGCAATTATCAATTGCCAATAAGTCCTCAATTAATGGGATTTCATGTCCTCCCCTCTTCATGCAGGAGTTTTGTCTGGCTTGAGGTCCTGCAGCTTTTGTGCATGATGTCACAACACTTACCAAGAAGTAAATGGATTACTAAGAGCCCATGGTCAATCTTGCCACAGAATTGGGGACAGAGTTCAGTGAAGAGATGAATGAGTAGGAAAGAGTTGTTTTAGTCACCCAGTAACATGATTTGCTGTTTGTAGTTTACCACCACTTGTGCAACAGCCCACCAGGAAAGACTGCAGAGCAATAGGGGTCTAATCTATATCATGATATAAATATAATGTTTGTGCTCTTATATTGGGGAAGATTTTGAAAGAATATCTAAAGTATCAGTTTCATTAGCAACATCTGCACACTGCCTTTCTTAAGTGGCATCTGTGTAAATATGTTTAAAAGCCTCTAACTTCTCAATTGTAATTATAAACTAATTTATCACTCATTATTAATGTATTTTTATAACTTTTGGTTTGAGATAAATAATTAATACTGAAAAATTAAAAGCAATTTGTTTTTTATGCATGTAAATGTCTTGGCTACATGTATGTCTGTGTACCATGTGCATTAAGAGGCCAGAGACTAGAAAGATGACATTAGAAGAATTAAAACTGGAGTTATAGATCATTGCTGACTTCCATGTCAATGTTGGGATCAAACCTAGGTCATCAGGAAGAGCAGCCAACCCTTTAACTGCTGAATTATCTTTCAGCTCTAAATAATGAGCAGTGTAGAATAATGGTTAGTTAATAGCTAAAAAACACATCAATTCACTTCATTCCATTTAAAATGTACTTTAAAATAACAGACAACTAATTTCTCCTCATTAGACAATTTCTGGTATTTTCTACCTGATTTACCACAAACATACAGTTGTTTTGTAAGGTGGTCTACAGAAAGCTGGTGGTGTACACATATGTGACCACTTGGCCAAGCTTCATGCTGCAGCCTCATACATGCCTGACTATGAAACTTTATCTCCAACAGAAGCCACTGTTGGTATCACTGTCAGATGATCTGCTGAAGATCTGAGGGCCTAAGGGAGGCCATGGGTGACTTCAAGTATTTTGCCTGTAAGTTTACTTCAAGGCCAGAGAAAGTTCCCAAGTCTAAAAAATGCATTTCAGTAAGAGCCAACCTGAGCCTGGAAAAGCCATCCCTGAACCATCTTCTTTCTGCTGATCCCCTAGACTTCTTTTCAGGTAAGGGCCTTCTTGAGCAGTGAGGCTGAGTGCTGAACAAGGATCTTTTGCCTATTTAATAAATGGCACTAGAAAACTATTCATCCAGAAGAAAGAAACTAGATCGATTTCTCTTAGCCTGTGCAAAATCAACCCAAAGACCTTAATTTAAAACCTCAAATGTGAAATCTGCTAGAGACAAATACAGGGGTTGTGAATCAGGTCACAAAACCAACAAGAAGTCAAATAGCTTCTTCATAGCAAAAGCAACCACAAGCATAGCAAGCAAATGGGCCCAGAATGAGAGAATAACTATTTTAGCTGTATTTCAGACAGGGGGCAATATACATTGTACATAATCCACTGAATTTAAGTTCCCCAAATAATCAAAAACCCACAAAGCATATGAAGGAACTAATGAATTACTGAAATGAAGAGACTGTTTTCAAATGAAGGGACAACAATCTCCAAAGAGTGCTTGAACACAAGCTACACCACAGGAAAAGGTCTTCACCAACCCTACATCGGACAGAGGACTTATCTCCAAAATATATAGAGAACTCAAGAAACTAGAGCTCAAAATCTAAATAACCCAATTTCAAAAGGGGGTTCAGAGACAAAAAGGGAATTCTCAAGAGAAAAATTACAAGTGGCTGACAGGCACTTAAAAAGTTGCTCAAAATGTCAGCCATCAGAGACATGAAAATCCAAACATCTTTGAGGTACCACCTTACACATGTCAGAATGCCTAAGATAAAAAAAAAACAGAGACAACAGCCTATGCTGCAGAGGATAAGGAACAAGAGAAACAATCCTCCATTGTTGGTGGGAGTGTAAACTTGTACATCCACTCTGGAATACAATATGGTGGTTTCTCCGAAAACTGGAAATCGATCTCCCCAAAGATCCAGCAACCACTATTGGGCATCATACCCAAAGGATGAACATTTGTATGCCAAAGGCATTAGCTCAACTATGTCATAACAGGATTATTTGTAATAGCAAGAACCTAGAAACAACCTAGATACTCCTCAATTGAGGAATGGATTAACAGACTGTGGTACATCAACACAATAGTGTGTACTCAGGAGTAAAAAAAAAATGGCATCCTAAAATGTGCAGGCAAATGGATGGATTGGAGAATACTTGCCTGAGCAGGGTGTTACAAACTCAGAAAGATAGGCATGGAATGTACTCACTCCTAAGTGGATTTTAGATAAAAAGCAAAGTAAATCCAAGCTGCACAACTCAACCCCTGAACAGTATGGGTTTTAAAAGGAATTTTTAAGAGGCATCCAGAGATTTCCCTAGGAAGAGAAAATAAAGATCTCCTTAGAAAACTGGGATCATAATAGGTTGCCACCAAGAAGAACTGGATACAAATCATGAGAGAAGGAGATGATTGAATGAGAGGAGCAACAAAGAGGGAGAAAAAAAAGACAAGGAGATCTTAATAAAGGGAGCCAATGTGGGTTTGGAAACAGGCTATATGATAGGGAAACCTCCAAGAACTCACAGGATGTCCCTGGATAGGTTCCCAATCAATAGTGGAAGGGATGTCTAAACAGGACTTCTCCTATAATCAAATGAATAACCATCCGAAGAGTCATCACCGAACCTACATCCAACCACAAATGGAGGTAGAGCCAGATATTCATGCTGAGCACTGAGCAGAGTTCCAGGTATAGCTGAAGAGTGGGAGAGGAGAGCCTGTATGAGCAAGGGAATGGAAGTTATGAGGAGTACCATAAAGCTGGATATCTAGGGCGCTCACTCAATCAAGAACAGCTACTGAGGAAAAATCAGGAAAAGGAGCTACTCCCTAAAAGGGTAGGCAACTCTTGATTGCTCTCAGCTGTATGTGGAACCTTAAGGGGTGGGATCAGACTGTATTCCTGTGAGTGGGATAGCACCTTGGAGCCCATTCCCTGCAGAGGAGCACCTATTGAAATTCTAATGTTGAGATGAAGATATTGGAATTGCTTGAAGTGGATGTGCCATGCTGATCAGACCCACCTTGGGACTTCTTTCACTTTTTGCTGATGAGATTGGGTGTTAGGTGGGGGAGACTAAAGGTGGACTGGGAGGAAATAGGAGGCAGGAAGAAAAGATGAACATGGGAATACATTGAAAAAAAGACACACACACAAAC